>OX104067.1:16648014-16713042 GCA_944474145.2 Dicrocoelium dendriticum | reverse complement strand
CACCTGGCCAACAGGTTTTAGACACACCACAGACGTCCCAGGTTTCACACCCGCTGTATATTACCAATGTTTCCCCTCATAAATCTGTTTGTGACGTGGGAAATTCACACGGATGTTACTCCACGTCTGTAGCCCGTAGAGTGTACTTAAACCCTTTCACGATAGTAAGTCTTGCGAATATCTGTAACAAACAGGACGTATTCCCCAATATTAATTGTTGTACAGATTTGGTCTCCGTGACTTGTTCTGGCAGACGGTTACAAACAGTTGCCACTCTCCATTCGAAGCACATGAGCTGGGGTAACCTTATTTCATCCAGCACCACAAGCTTGTTCCGGTGTCTGCGTGTGCTGCACCGCGCTCCCAAGGGAAGTAGCGGACTCGACATGGTGAAGTCACGGAGACAGGTAGGTCAGGAGAAGATCGACTAGCCCCCGACGATAGGACAAGAGATAGTGTTCTAATTTCTCGCACCGGTCTTCGCAAGCTGATCTTTGAAAAAATAGGAATGCACCTGCAAACATGTCGTTGAACGCTTTCGATATTCTGTGTCTCGCGTCGAGTGATAAGACAGTAGGCTAATTATTTTTAACCACTGAATAGCAGCACCTCCAGGATTTTGGTCACTCATTGATTTGCTATTCCGTTCATTGAGACCAATGTTGGGAGGTCTGAACTTGCTAAAGGTGACGATTCCATTGAGACTGTCAGTAGGCGCGTTCTTCAAGTTGTCAACATCGCTCTGTTTGGGTAATCTGTCAGCTCTTGTCTGGCATGAGAGGTCGTCCGAAATTGAACTTGTCTACCTCAGTTATTGGGCCTTCGTTCGTTTGAATTTGTTCCTGGTAGGTTTTCCCTGAAATTGCTTCATAGCTACAAGCGCATTCTTCATGAGGTAGTACGTGAACTCGTTTATTGAGACTATACACTTCAAGATGGAGTTCAAACTCATCAGTTTTGCAGTGCTATTCCTTGACGTGTTTGTTCGCAAAAATCGTGATAGCTTAGAAATACGCCTGAAACAACCACTTACACTCTGATTGGAATAAATACCGCCAGTGCTTCATCCGCCCTCCAAACTGTTCGCAACTTACAGGAGGACGTCGACACTAGTGGTGGCTGGAACATGCTTCCTGCCAAAGAAAACCGGAAGCTTAGGTATTCAACTACTCCTACTGGGCCCAAATTAAATGAAGAAGATGAAACTATATTTACACAGCCTCCACCGATTGTATGGGGACCACATGGGTGGTTGACCTCAACCATGGCTGCACTTAGTATACCATCGGTAATCTGCAACAACACTCTAGAATCGAAGTCAAGTTGATTAAAAGGTAAACAATTCGGTGATATGAACCAGTGGAATTTCGTGGGTAAAATAGTGAGTGTTGTGAAGCCCTTCAACTCGGCACACCTCACGTGTCAACCAACCTCACAGCATTACGGTGAACAGAGAATGCTCCAAGTTGTTTTGGCATGCACGGATGAAGTAGAAGCTGTAATATTATCGACAGCTCACCTCCGGAATGGGTCATGTCCCATCCACATCTTCCAGAATATTCCGTGGAGCGAACGCAAACAGGCGAAGCATGACTTGGGAGAAAATCGGTAGGAATCCCTAGCCAGAACCATCCCTGTACACGGTGTTCCCGAGGCTGGAGGCCATGCTGTGTATGAAGTGACCATTCACGACTAGGAACAGTGGTGATATATTCGGGAGACCCTGTCCTTAGTAAACGACATAGTGTAGTCCAGCTCGAGGCTGCGCAGATTGCCAAGTTACTGAGGATGTGCCCCAAAGATTGTGAAAGGGTTGGTCCAATCCATACAAATGTCAACAATGATGTTTGGGTGCTAGTATACGAGCCGCACCAGCCTACCTTCCGAGCTACGGATTAAAGCAGCGCCCACTTGGATGTGTAGTAGTTGTCTGGCCAAGTCTAGCTGCGACAACTCTACACAAAACGGTAAATCCTCTACTACACTAATAAGTGTGATAGCCGTTCTTTACCCAACAAATATCGCCCAATGATTCTAATCCCAGATCTCTCAGAGATGATGGGGTCGCTCATATCTGAGGCACTCATGGGCTACCGGAGCAACACGAATTCCATCAGCATTGGTCGTGTACCGCTTGTGCGTGGTATTTGGACCGAAATACCCGACAGTGGGACCGGCACTGATGTCAACTATCATGACTTTCCTAAGGCCATCAAACGACTGGATCACGGCATACTTCTCCAAAAGCTGCAAGCGTATCGGAATATGAAACCCTGTCCTAGGACGAAGCGGAAGTTTCCACCAGCTGCGCCTTCAGGGTCAAGTTCGTGGTTCCGTTTCTGCTCCTATTAAGGTAGACTACCGAATTCCACAAAAGTGCAGTTTGGGGCCTCACTTATTCTTGATCCTTAGTATCGATCTCGTGCTTGTCAGTATGTCAGATTTCCCGTTTGTTGCTGATGACCACAGGATGTTGCGGGAGGTCAGTGGTCACAAAGATCACGAACTGCTGCCATGGGACTTATGCTGCGTCATTGAATGCTCAAAAGCAAATCATTCGTTGGTGTAGATTCCTCGCGGCTAGACTCAAGCCACATCCAGTAAAGCGCTAGGTGGCCATTTTGTCCTTTTGGGACATGTCAGTAGCAGCACCCGCCGCACCCTGCCGGATTCGAACCCACGACCTCGCTCTCACGACCAAGAGACGTATGACATTAAGCCATGGGTGACTGGAGCGGACTGCTATGACGGATATAGAACTGTGATCTAGCACGTCTCAGTCTCCACTATTATGCACGCTAGGAACGTGGACAGGACATGATTGGTCCCCAGAGCGAGGAGTACTTTTGCAAGCCGTCTTCCTATACGTGTTCCTATCGTGCATGGCTGTGGAGGATAAGCCGCGCTATATCGTGCTTAGATATCAGTCACAGCGGTCCCTTGCAGTCACCCGTGGCTCAGTGGCAAAAGTCATTGGTTCGTAAGAGCTTTGTCGTGGGTTCGAATCCGGGAGGCCTCACGTCCAGTACGTGATCCAGGCCTGGCAAGTCTAGTTAACACGCGAGAAGACTGCACTGGAGACCGCACAGCGATGGGTAAGGAAAAATATGAAGAGACTGCTCTATCTGCCGTACCATATGTGACTGAAAGCCCTGGGAGTGTACAGTGGAAGATATCGTCGTCTAACGCTCGACCATATTCTGTTGTTACAGATCTTGAGAAACCCCGGTCTCGCTTTTCACAACCATCTGAAACTTAGTCGTAACACAAAAGTGAGGGTTCCCTAGCTGAAAGTGGCTATCCAATAGAGTCGGCTGAAATGCCGCTGGTATTATTTTGCCCTTCGAGTTTATACACCGTGGGAAGCTCTTTCACCTTTTGTCATTTCTACGCCTACACTACCCATTTTTCAGAACTACTCCACGAGAAGTTACACCACCTACATTACTTGTTTTGATTTGGTTTTCACTGAGTGACGACAAAATGCAGACAAAATTGTGCGCACCAACCCCACGAAATTGAAGTAAACCGATTTGCTGTTTTGTTAACTTGGAAAATATGGTGAGTCCACACATGCGCGTTTCACTTTGTTATAACTTCTCAATTCATACAACCGACCCCACGGGACTTGTCATGCATCGGTTTTTTCCGTATTAAATCATTGTTCCATTGTTCATACATACTTGCCATGCAGAATACCCCAGGGAGAATACCCAGACGACGCGGACCGGAACACGCACATTAGCTAAGCTAGTTTAAACCAGTAGCCGGAATTTCTTAGTACATGGAACACGGGATATTATCTGGGAAAGTTTCGTCAGCAAGTTTAACATCTTGCTTGCTGTGATATCGGTAACTACGTCTCTCCATTCGAACAATATGGTCACGTTTGTATGGAGTAAAATAGGAAAAGGCATGGCGACTCGACATGCAGCATGACATGCTCACGAAACAGAAGCGAGCTCGAACGCCTGTACGAAATACATTGTCCACCGTAAACATTGTACTCAAGTGGTGCGCTAGGACAAGCTTGCATATCAACAGGCTCTAACAGCACGATTTGTTTCGAATAATGAACTCCTGTACAAGTTTGTGAATAGTCTTCGTAAGGTAAAAATGGGATGTCCCTTTCTCGTAGCAGCGGATGAACCAACACAGGCCGCCATAGAAGCAACCAACGCCATGTAGCGGCAGTACGCACCAACTTTTTAATGTGTCGTGTGGTGTCCTCACTCACTGGAATCCACTGTGCCAACACCAAAGCTTACTCATGTCTACCTTACGGTTGATAATCTGATGTAAGCTCCTATCTATGCGCCCACACAGCTCTCCATGGATTGATGATATTCGCTCGAATGCGCTGGTTGTAGCAGCTAAGAAATCGTCTTAACCTCTGGCGCGATTCATCCAACACTAACTTGATGGGGTGCATGTCCCTACAGTATGGCAACATAGCATAAGAAGTCCAAGGTGCAAAAGAGACAGTCGTTCCAACCCAGTTAACAACAGTCCAGTGACCTTTCCTCCGGTTCTTTCATAAGTCATAGTGTTTGTCAATGTGGTTGCATTCATGTCTTAACTCGGCTACATCGCAAAAGCAACATGGCTTCCGCTGGAACCACTCGTTTCACTGCCAATCTACTGTGTGCACGGAACAGTTGGTTGGAAACGGTGGATGTCGGTGTATGAGTTCCTGTTGCCTACCTCGACTCCTCTAAAGCATTTGACCGGTTGAATCATTGCATCTTTCTAGCCAAGCTTCAGGGACACGGCCCTGGCGATCCGCTCCTAGAGTTGATCAGTAACTTCCTTGTACACATGTGATGGGTAATCAAAATTTACAAGCCTGTATCAAGTCGTAGGCACGTGGAATGCGGCGTGCCTAAAGCTTCGGTATTGGGTCCCCATCAGTTGTGATTTTAATGAACTGTTTGCTTTATATCGACGACACCAAAAGTTGACGACTGATCAAAGCTCCAGACAACCACATACAACTTCAAAAGGATCTCGAGAGGATTCATGTACGATCAATCCATTATGCTTTTCAATCCTAAGAGACTAATCGTCAAGTACTCTAGGTACGACACCAATTGGTTCACACCCATAAGCTGGGCGAACTGAATCTCTAGTCCTGTCCTTGTGGAAAAAATATCGATGCTTTGATCCAGCAAAGACTTGGTTGCTCCGGGCAACCTGAACCGGCATCAATAAAGACCGGCCAAAATTTGGGCTCTTAAAGAGAGCTTTCCCAGCTGCTTTCTACATACATACGCGCACTTGCTCGTAGAACATGCAATTCAAGCATGGCAGTCATGACTAAAACGTGATCTTGCTGTTTTGACAATCCAACGACGTTGGGTCATAAGACAGTCAAAAGGCTGCACCACTTACCACAAGAACAGCACCCGAGTGTTTTGGGAGATTTCAATGGACGCTAACAGCGTCTGCTCGGTGACCTTATCATAATTAACTAGATTCTAATCAACCCTAGTCACTCGTGCTAGCAGCTATTAAAGTTTAGCCATGACATCATACTGAGAGGCCACCGGATCAATCTAGCAGAATCATACACTAGGCCAAAGTCTATACGGATTTTCTTCTCACTGCGTGTTTGCCACAGAGAATTCACTCACGGAACCAGTTGTTTTGACCCCGATGTTAGTTGTGTTCAGATATGGTGTCGACAATGCGGTGGCCGTGTTACACAAAAGCATATAACACACATGAAGAATGCACACAATCAGGAAACAATATCTCATCGACAAACACCAGTATTTTCTGAGAAAACTCAAGACAATGACAGTTCAAGTTGTATAAAACCAAATGTGAATGATCCAGATAGAGAAACGGCTCGGTAAGTTCCCAGTTTTCAATTTCCCTGTTTATAGTTGTTTTTTGTTTCTTTTCGAAAATACTCACCATTTTTATGTCATGTCAAGCCTCAGCTTTTGAATCCAAACAATACCACGGACTATTGACTTCTTATCGCCAGCTTCGCCTCACGCTACCCAGACTTGATATTACTCAAGAGTAATCTCACTCACTATTAAACATACACCAGTATGTCGTGAATACGTAGAACTGTTATAGAATAACACTGAGTTCCTGTTCAGCGAGGACCACCAATAGTCTCTTCGAAATCCCAATGTAACTGAAGCTGAACCATGGGTGTACGGGTGTCACGCCGATCCTCCACCCTGTTCTTACTTGTTCCTGTCTCATCCTACCTGTCGGCTTACATATTTTCTGTTTATTGTGTTGGCACTGAAGAGACAATAGGTACCCTTGATATTTGCCAGTGTTCGTATTCTTGCAGATTTATTCAAATTTAGTGCGATATTCGAAGAGTAGAGTAGCGATGGATGTGACTAGTTTCGTTACATCGGCATTCACTCGGTGAGTCGCAGTACTTCGGAAACACACCGAGCACACGTTTGCTCTCTTCGGATTAGTCAGCGGTGCTCATGTCACTTGACTGGTGCCGAACAAGAAGCCACCGATCTTCATCAATGCAACTGTGTTCCTGGAAGCCTAGTGCTGGAAGGATGGCTGAACGTCTGGTAAACTATGCCGTACGTCGCTTAGGCGATATAAAGTGCTCGTCCAACGCAGCTAGCACGATTCCTCTCAGAAGACTAACCAAGTGGATGCAACTCCACCTCGTTTAGGTGTTTAATCGCGTCGTCTGATTGTCACCGGGAACAGGCAACACAGTTTCCTCTGTGTTACTGACTTTCAGTTGGTACAGAGTTCGATGATCTACAGGCTGCGTCGGTGCGATGCTATCAGTATGCCCTTTCATCGAATTCCTTCATCTTATGCAGACATAAACGCGCAAACATTTGCGATGTAGAAATGAGTAACTGACGAGCTTCTTCTCATCGTGCTTTCCGAATTGTCAATGGAAATGAATTGCTTCAAACAGTATTGGTTGAAAAAGGAAGTGAACCCAGTCGGAATTCCACAGACAGCATTGTTGAACCCAATCGTTATCCAGGGCTGGATGTTGGAGATGGTTACCTACTTAGCAGACAGTCCCCATCCGTCTACTATACGTTAGTCTGCATACATCCGTCACCGGTCAAAGTTGTGCACTCAATACGGATTAGGAGATTTGCAGCTGCATCTTGGGGACAGAAGGTTGTTGAGCATTCGCGGTACCATCTGGCGAATGAACATGAACTGCCCGGATAAGATGTCCAAATGAAAACGGTCTGATTGTCATCTGGAGTGGAACTTGTCCGCAAACCGAAACACCCGCATCCACAATTGCGCACAAGCCAACTCGTTCACCATACGGAATATACCACGTACATGACGATACGCATCGGTACGTAAACAAGGGCACAACTACAAGGAACTAAACGACTTAATCTCAGCAGAAGGAGTGTGCTTGAGCAAACTAAGACCCCGGCTCGCATATGCGCACAAGCTATGCTTGTCATATCTTTGCAGCCGGGCCACATAACAGTGGCCCCATTGAACCAAAAAATTGGCGAATCTCATGCGTACTTGTATGTGTGTGTGCGTGTTTACGTACGTCTGCCTCATACAGCATTGTGTGCCGAGAGAACACGAGTTTGTACTCAAATGCCAGGAGGCAGGTGGTGTCGTTGGTCCCTACATCGGCTACGAAGCGAAATCCTTCATTCAACCAACTGAAAAAGACGTTCCAGTGGAGGCATTTCTAACCTGTTCAGCCGCAGACTACTAGCATGACAAACATTCACAGAGTTGTAGGAAAATTCTCCGTCCATCTACTCGACACAGTGGCGATTGCTCTTAATTTGAGGTCTGACAGCGAGCTCGTCAATATCCGCCATGCCGTCGTGATGGCCTCAGCGGAATTCAGAAGCACAACCACGCAAGCTGAACTCATCCTTCTCATTTACTGAGAACTATATGATAAACCACAAATATGAGAATTTGGAGTTTGATGTGGATGTGCACACAATGGTCATGAGATGTGCCTTGATACTCAAGCCCACGACATAACGTCATTGCTAACGTTACAGAGGAGTCTGACTGGGAGACGGGGTACTTCTGATCGATAATCTGGTCGGTCACATAATTTTGATAATACGGGTGATTATCGTGAAATGTGGCCGGAATGTTTGAACACTCCGAAGTCGTCATCGATTTCACGCCAGCCTGATGGGAATAAGATTGGGACGTCACAAGTTCGTGCGAATGTCACTCTGTGGGGCTTACCGAAAACCCCTCCGCACTAGTAGGTGATGCGAACATCTGAAACGAATCTACACCAGTAAGCTAAATCACACCGCCGCCTCACAACCAGCAGTTGTCAACTAGAAGCATTGCCCAGCTTGATAAGGCGATGGAATCAACGGCTCTTCACCCGGTTACTGAAAACTTCATCTGGCGTTGCATACAGACCACTTCACAAAATGTCTTTCAATGCGACCAGTCGCGTACGACGACGTTTGTGCTTCACGATTTATTATATACCTTTCTTTGCAACCGCTACTTATGGGTGTGATTCAATCAAAATATCCCAATGAAGCTCTCCTGGCACAAGAATTGATATTCCGGTTGAGCTACTCCGTTCGTATGCTCAGTGGAAGAAAACTGGAGATTTCTCTAAGTTACGCAGATTCCTGACGGAAAGTGTTCATACTTGACAGATAGTAAAGCGATTTTCAGAGTCTCACGGATTCATGCAGTCATCACCCATCGGATGCGTGCCAGACAGCCGTTTCGTCCCACCGATCTACCCACATGGCTGAGGCTGAGTGAGGTAGCCGATCAGGAGAAGGACTTGTTGTGGAGGGTCGCTTGGAATGAAATTTTACCTTTGGGGTGCCAGGGCGCATGACGGCATGTGAACGGCGGGGGGTTTGGGTGTTGCATGCTCACTGAAACCAGTGTTGAGAGAGCTGAGTTTTACTAACGTGACGACTCCATTCAGGCGGCGAGTGCGCGCACACTTCAAATTACAAACCTCGCCCTAGTCGGGTAACATGCCATAAGAGGTTATCCGAGGTTGCACTGGTCTATCTCACTCATTGGGCGTTCGTACGGATTACTTTGCTCCTGGCAGAGTTTTCTTGAAGGTAATTATTAGTTACCAGTATGTCCTCCTAGAGGTCGCACTTGAAGTGTTTTATTGAGACTACAAACTGCACCATGGAATTGATACTCTACAGTAGTGCAGTGCGGTTCGTTGACCCACCTGCTCGCAAGAATCGAGGTAATCTACAATGAACGAGACTGTCTACGTTCAGGACACCCAAATCATATGCACGATGGGACCGTCTTACCTCCGTTATACAAAGCCAAGCCAGAGGATGGGAAGAACGTTTGGGGGTGTGCAGTGATCCTAATAATGGATAATAGACACTCGAGACGGTCACTGTAACTCCAGTTGCGGAGTATACTTACCATATACCACGGAATGGAATGGGACGGTAAGAAATGCTTACGCGAGCCAATTCATCCGCAGTTATATGAAGCACGGCAGATTATACAGATGTGTAGAGCGAATATTATGATGAAAGTAGTTAGAGTGGAGATAGTGGGAGAGGTAGGTTGGCGGAGAAACTTCTGTGCAAAATCCATGCCAAATTTCGTTGATGGAAAGACAGGAGTGACCATAGAGATTGGGCCGGATAAATAACTAAAACGATGCTAATAAATATGCAACGAGAACAAATAAGCATTCCAGGTAAAAGTCTCATAATGTGTTATAAGAAAGAAAGTATGGAGTCTATCCAGCATACAAGAAAACAGCGGCAGTGGTGTGCAGGTAATTGCAAATGATAACATAAATAAAGTCAATAATGGCAACAGCATCGAAGCCATAAATTCAACAAACACACTAGGTGTAAAAAAGAGTACACTGCTAGAGCCAACAGGTAATTATTCCGAAAAATTGTACTAAAGAAACAGTTTCCACTGGTGGTTGATACCAACAAGTCAATGATTTCACTGTTATCATAAAGTTACATATCAGCATCTTGTGATTTCATCAAAGTGAAACAAATAAACAAGACCATAACGAGGGAAACGGGCACAACTAGTTGAAGGAGGCCCAAAATATAAGTTCGTAACATGCTATACCAATATGAATAAACCAGCCAAACTGGAAGGTTAACTTGCAATCACGAAAAACTGCGGAAATCAAGACAATGCAACTAATCATGAGGAGACCACTATAAATACACGCGTAAGTTCTGAAGAGCTGCCCCAATTACTAGCAGTTAATAACTATTCGATACAGCATCGAAAGCTCTGCCAGCTGGTGTTTATGTGACTACTTTGACACTGACTTGTTGGTCAACATAATGGAAAATAATGCTACAAATACGGAGAACATGGTAATAAGTTTGCACCAACCGCCCGCACTAAGAACCCACTCATACCATTGGAAAGAGGTAAAAAGACTGCATAGATGGTAGAAAAATTAAAACAACGGCCCTAACACTACGGTAACTCCCCCTAGTCATTTCTACTGTTACGTTGTTAGTAGTATGGTCGTATCTCACTCCTGGGTTTCGGAAATGTCAGCTGCCAAGTCACAATAGCTGCTGCACACTGATTGGATGATCCTCATCCGGATGGCAAGCACACTTCCGTTGGAGTGACATGCGGATATCTGAATACTGCGTCGGTGGGACCCCGATCCTGATTTGGCCTTGAGGTCACACTCGTGCGTCACTTCGCTTCATGTGGACGTCAAAGCCAAGGACCAGGATGCCAATTATGGATCGCATGCAGGTGAAATTCGTCGACACTCTGCCTTATCATAGGCAATTTCACGCCTCATGCTAGTAAGTTAGCGTGTTACAAAAAGTCAAAGTAACGTTCCTGCATTCACTTGTTCGCCGAGCTTCGGAATTGGGATGTAAACGTTTCATCACCAAGCGAATTGACTTCGTCAGTGCGTTGCTGGGTTCAATCAAATCCAAGCAGCGCAATGACGAAGTCACTTCGCTTGGTGATGAAACGTTTACATCTTAATTCCGAAGCTCGGCGAACAAGTGAATGCAGGAACGATCAACCCGAGCTACCAGTGCATCTAGTCATTTTGATTAAAGTAACGTGTTGTACATTCAAGTTCACGCGAGAACCAATGCATTCTTTCTCAGAGGGGTTACCTGCACGCAATATCAGTGACACTCAAATTGGTCGCGGGACATTAACCAACGGGACTCCCTGGATGTATGCACAGGGCTAGATGTATGCGTCTATGGGGGACAGATATGCTTCCGAGTAGGTTGATACACTCCTGTTAACGGAAGGCAGACAAGGATGAGAGTGTCAGTGCTAGGAGTCACCAACAATACTCCTGACTGTAGCTGGTCAACCTAGGATGAGGTGTTTGCACCTTCTCCGTCAGTAACAGTTGAACGGATCTTTTGTCAGAACGACTTAGCATTAGTTCGTATTCTGGTCCAGCCGGTAGCCGGTGTCCCTGTGCCAAATTTCCAACGCTCTCCTAGCAGCCGAAACGCATCGAGCTCACAATTTGTGTTCGGTCCAAGGTGCACAGTACCAGTGGCACATTTAGGTTCCAGGTTAGCATTGCCTCTGATCGAAACAACCTACCGCGTGAAGATAATAATTATAATCAGAATACCAATAAGAATAAGAATAATTGGCATGTTTCTCCTCAAGTGAAATGCTGTGACAATATTTGGCACAGAACATACACGCACATGTGATGTCATGCGCTTGCAAGAGCAACAGCACGTTATCTTCTTATATTTGTCTGTATTTCCTCGGTAAGGTATTTGTCCCACATGTTCTTATGTAATGGTACGGGGCAGAATTGCAGTTTGACTCTGCTGTAGACACTGAGGACTAATTTCGTTGAGTGAATTGGTGATATTACACCCACTAGACATTATCTGGGCTTTCATTGTATGGATGTTCAAATAATCACGCTCACGAAAAAAGCGATATAATGGTGTCCAGGTAGAGGTAGATTCCCAGCATACTACGAAAGAATTGAAGTCTCATACGACCTGGTGGTGAATGGCAATCGATTCCACAGCGAAGCATATATGCTGAGACGAAAGTTAGACTGTAAATTTGTCTTGCTTCGTGGTATAATTCGAGTAAGATCTTAGTTACCTATGCCTCGCGTGTAATTGTGATGCAGTGTTAAGGGTGAATTGATTGAAATAAGTATTGTCATAAATCAGATTGTGTAGTGGTCTCCAGTCATGTTTCAGTCTACACAACCAAAGCGGATGGTGATGAAATTGCTGACATCGCTCCCGAGAGTTTCGGAAAGAAATTTTTCCCAATACTTGCTTAGTAAACGACCATTGATGGCTTTCTATCGATGTTCTGTCTGATTTCCTCCGACTGCCTCAGATTATGCCGCGATATGCTAGGATGGGACGATAGTTCAACTGTAGCTGCGATTGTATGCATGTTACGGGAGATGTTAGTGAAGGATTGTCTGGCTGGTGCCATCTGATACTCAATTGGTTCAGAAAAGTTGAAGGTACAAGAAAATCTGACCTCGAGTTCACGAGTAAACCGTTGTACACAGATCGCTGTTATGTGGGACGGATACTTCGGGTGTCAAGTGACCGCAACATATGATACTTGACTGTTGTGCTTAAAACCTCATCATACACCGGTCGCACCAAATCTCAAACGCATGAATGTATTCTTGAATGAAGTGTAGTACATTCCGAAGCTCAACACCTCGGCACTTGTGGACAAATGTTATATCTGAATAATGCCGTAAGAAGACAAACACTGGCAGATACCAACATTTCGTATTGTCTCTTCAGTGCCAACACAATAACATGAAAATATATAAGACAACAGGTAGGGTGAGACCGGAACAAGTTAGAACAGGGTAGAGGGGCAGGTGTGACACGCCTACGCCTAGGGTAACCGTGGGCTTACGAACAACTGTTTCTGCACCCAGAGTGCGGTTTGATACGGCTGATCGCGACTGCCTCTGTTTGCCATCAATCGGAAATATCTGTTCTCGCAAACTGTATCGCCGTACTTCAGTATCCACGTTCGATTTGGAAGGTGTTGCGTAAAAACAAGCTAAAGCCGTCCAATGGAAATCTCCGGCGCATTGCCTCTGCTCAGTCGGAGACTGCTCAGACTCGACTCAGTGCGCTACTCGAGACGCATTCCCGCCTAATGCCAATACTAAATGGCTTATCGTTCCGTTGCAGGATTGTGTTTACTAACTGCTGCCAATTTACTCTTGATCGTACAAAGGAGAAATGTAAAGTCCGGTGGCAGAATTCACTAGTTGACAACCGGGAGGAACCTGCTTATCATAACCCCAATACGAACATTTTAAACCAGATAAATGTTCCCCTTGATGCCTCAAAACTGGAAGCATTATCGCTCGGAATGGATTACGAAGTCCCACTTGGTAAGCTAAACCGTAAAATTTTATGGCCAGTTAGCAGGATTACGGGCGTCTAGTACAGATATGTCAACTGCTTTAGGAACAAACTAACTGATATTGCCCATGAGGTCACAATGACACCAATGCGTGAGAAGTGTTTGATAACAAGCCGTCACGTTTGTGCACTACGAGAGCTGAGAACGAAGGGGGTGAATGTACTTAAGCCAGACAAAGGCGCAAGAGCCGTCATTATGTGCAAGGAAGAAAACACACAGAAAATGCAAGATATACTGAGTGATGCTAGCAAATTTAAACTCCTTACAAGAAGAGAGGAGGTTAGTGAAGTGGAAAGACGCATCACGTAACACCTAAGTTTGCTCCTCTTACACCGTGTAATTGATGATTATATATATATATATATATATATATATATATATATATATATATATATATGATGAGGGTCCAATATACCTCAGCAAACGGTTTGCCAAAAACCCATATATGTGGTATACCGCTTAGAACAATCTTGTCAATGGCAAACTCGGCACAACATAAGTTGGCTCGTTGGCTAGTGGAAGTTCTTACGCCGTTCCAGCAGCAGACTATCCCACACCGTCTGAAGGACTCTTTCGAACTTACAGAGGTTTTAGATGAGTTTAACCTATCCGATAAAGTCATGGCCACATTGGATGTACAATCGCTTTTCACCAACGTTCCGCTACATGAAACAGTTGATTACGTGTGTGAAATGACAGAGTGCTCCGATGTAACTCTTCCAATACCAGTCGAATTATTAAAGGACAGCTTACTACTATACACTGAGAACATCGGTTTCCAATTCCAAAACATTCTCTATTGCCAGATAGATGAGGTGGCAATGGGTAGTACGTTGGGCCCAGTGCCAGCAGATTTTTTCATGTCGACGATTGAAAAGAAGTTGAGTGTGGAAGTATCGCTTCTTTCCTACTATAAGCGGTATGTGGATGATATTTAGTGTTTAGCTCATCAGAGGAGCACATTGCGCGTCTGGTCGATTGCCTGAATAACGTGCATAAGAACCTGAAGTAACCAGAGAAACAGAGAAAAGCAACTGCCTCCCATATCTGGACGTGTTGATTTGTCGAAGAGTAGATGAGTCCATCAAAAGAGAGTTTTACCGAAAACCGACTTGGTCAGGGCAATACCTGCACTTTACAAGCTTCTCACCAATGCAGTACAAGCGGACTTTGTCAAGACGCTATTCAATCGTGCACGGAAAATATGCACTACCGACAATTTAGATGATGTGATAAACTCGCTCAAGGATACGCTGTTGAAAATGGCTATCCAAGTAGATTCATCAACAAACATAGTCAGGCGAGGGTGCCGGGACAGAAGGTATCGACAGTGTCTAAAAAGATCTACATCGAGCTACCATTTAAGGGAGATTTCGCCAATATGGGGACAACGAAGAGCATAATTTCCGCAGTCCAGAGGACTTATTATGCTGCCGAAACTGTCCTTATCAACCGGACTAATCGAATACCTGTTACCCCAACGACGGAAAGACAACGTATTGGCGCCGTCTCACATTGTATTTACCAATTTACTTGCAGTCGTGATATGCACTACATCGGCCGTACCAAAAGATCGTTGAACTCCAGAATAAGGAACATGTACCTAAATGGTTGCAGCGTCAAATCACCCAGTCGTCGGTTGCTCATACCATCTGTTCAGGTAAACCACCTAGTTCATTCCTAGGTAGGCATTTACTGGCCATCTGTCACCAGTTTGCTCCCGCCAAAATGTTTACAATCGTGTTAAGACATGCTAACGCCCGTTTCCTACGTTTTGCAGAGGCAGTCGCGATCAGCCGTATCAAATCCGCACTCGGTGTGCAGAAACAGTTGTTCGTAAGCCTACGGCTTCCATGGGCGTGGGGATGTCACGCCTGCCCCTCTACCCTGTTCTAACTTGTCCCGGTCTCACCCCATTTGTCGTCTTATATATTTTCATGTTATTGTGTTGGCACTGAAGAGACAATACGAAATGTTGGTATCTGCCAGTGTTCGCCTTCATTTGCTATATCGTTAAAATATAAATACGGCCAGCCAGGTTTGTTAACGGAAACCAAAGAAGGGAAATTAACATACCGATTGCACTTACTTGTTTAATTCCGCTGGTAATTGGATGGTGTGAAGAGCTATAGACGCCTAAGGTGACTATTTTAGCGGGACCGTTCATGTATGATGATGGCCAACCCATTAATATGTGTCGGACTTCAAACATATATTGCGGATGAAGTAACCGTTTGTCAGGCACCCGGTCGAATGTTTCTCCACGTGCAAACATAGCATTAATACGGCATACTTTGAGTCAATGGCGTCCGGTATGTAGTTCAGGCGATGCAGCTACCAGAATATGTACGATCTTCAATCAAAGTAACCATTTTAGGATCTGTCTATCAGCTCCAATGAATTGATGAACATCCTCATACTTTTAATTAATTTCACTAATAATCCAGCTAAGAGGGTTTTGGCTTGGCCTCTTATTATCCATCTCCCATTTTGCGCAGCCCTTGTGGAGAGGGCTGATGAATGAAGTGTTCCACTGAACTGCAAATTACTTGGATTCCAGTGAAACAAATACAAAAGGAGCAGTGAGATATCAGGCCCTCCCAGTGTCATGGTGGATGGGTGGATGCCATCAGCTTCCAGAATTGTGCACGGTTGTATAGAATGTGTTGCTTGACGGATATTGCAGAGTGCAACAGCAATTTAGATGGAGTCTTAACGTAATTATAGCGTTAGTGTCAAGGCTCATGTACGTGGAGGAGAAAGAACTAAATGCGCCTGGATGTCATCCACCATTTCAGTGATCAAGGAAAAGCGTTTGTTGCTTCTTCGACAGAGAAGTCAGACCAGCTCTTTTGCTCCACATGTCATGCATATGGTTGCTTGATCTTCATGCGTTATCCCCATTAACTGTATATGCTTGATTTCAGAGCTGAGTCGGTGCATCAGTGTAATCATCGTAAAGGATCCTATCGTTTATTAGCGGGCGATCGAATTGCTGGATTTCTGACTAACCGAACGTCCGGCTGCGCTTTTTTAAACGTCACTGCTTCGTATTTCTTGTGCAGCAACGAGAGTCATGACTTGCTGAAACTAATGATAGAAGTGCTCCACGACTGTGCATGCACTGTTTGAGAGAAAGAGGGCACCTCAATCACAGGACCGGATTATTTGACTGAAGGGTTTCCAGTTATTACTGTGGCTGGTGTAATAGGAAAGGGGGGTGTGTGTGTGTGTACTCAACAGTCTATTAGCTAGACAAAGAGCCAGCCTAAAACCATGGAGATAAGGAGATAAACAAGATTCAAAGCGTCATAATCATCGTGGCATGCTAGTTGAAGGTGAGCAACACACTTCAACTAATATGCCGCAGGAAGAATGGAACAGTTTGATAAAAAGCGGAACAAAACATTTTTAGTTTGTTTTTCACACGCCGCTTTTGTTCTTTTTTTGTCCTTTTAATGTTTGTAGAATTAAACATGTGAATCAATACAATAATGTACACAATTCTTCCACTGATTCCGGTTGCGGGCCATTTCTTCAAGAGTGCTAAACCATTGGCACTCCTCATCTTTGGGTCCCCATCCTGGAAGACGTACGGATCCTACAGCGGCTAGACACGACGTCAGCGATTTCATGTGCTGCCGCCAAGTGGAGGCTGACCACCACGCGGTCGCCTCCAGCCAGGTCCTTGACGAGCGAATAGAGCGCGACGCGGTAGACGCTCAGGTGCCATGCGTAGAACGTGACCGAGCCATCTCAACTGGCACAACAAAACCAGTTTGTTGAAGGGAATACTCGCATTCCCCGAGATGCGACGTCGAACGTCATTACTATTAACTCGATGTTGCCAACAAACACGAGCGATCCTCCTTAAGCAACCGTTGTCGAACGCAGAAAGACGACGCATGTCTTCCACGCGAAGCGTCCAGGACTCGCACCCATACAACAATATTGAGCGAACTGATGCGCTGTAAATTCGGCCCTTTAGTGAGAATGAGACGTCGCGACGACGCCACAAGTGCCTCAAATTGACAAATGCCGATCGAGCTTTAGCGATACGAAGAGAAACTTCTTTGTTGATAGTGCCGTCAGCAGAAACACAGCTCCCAAGGTAGACGAAACTATCTACCTGTTCAAGTTGTGCACCATCGAGAGTGAGTACGGGAGCAGGCAAATGCCAATCTTTGAGCAGTATTTTACACTTCGATGGGGCGAAGCTCATGCCATACTTAGATGCTTCAACCGCCAAACGATCCAGAATGAGTTGCATACTCTGAGGATCGTCACCAAGTAAGGCGATATCATCAGCATAATCTAAGTCGGTCGCGCGCTCACCCGGTAGAAGCTCTAGGCCTAAATGTTGGAAACCTTCTAGAGCATTCGACAGAACGTCTTCGATTGCGAAGTTGAAGAGGAATGGGGACATAGGGCAGCCCTGTCGCACACCGCTATTGACAGTGAATTGCGAGGAAAGCTTGCCATAGACCCTCACTCTGCCGCATGTATGAAGGTAAAGTGCTCGTAAGATGGTGGTATATTTCTCTGGCACCCCGTTCTTTATTAAGCAACGCCATAAAGCAGGACGATCAACGGAGTCAAAAGCGGCACTTATGTCTAGAAATGCAATGATCGTGGGCCTGTGATAAATGTGGCGATGTTCGAGGAGCTGGCGGAACGTGAAGATTTGATCCACGCATCCACGGCTAGGACGGAAACCAGCTTGTTCTTCGCGGTAGTATGATTCACGTACTGGTGATAGCCTGCGAAGCAGAATAGATGCCAATAGTTTAGAGGCAACCGAAATAAGACTAATCCCGCGATGATTTGCACATGAAGTGCGAGCGCCTTTCTTGAAAATCGGGATAATGACTGATTCTCCCCAAGTGGAAGGCACTTTCTCTTCATGCCAAATTTTTGCGAACAGCGCGGTCAGCTGGTTAGTGATCGCCACACCACCGTACTTGAATAGCTCCGGAGGAAGTCCGTCTAAGCCGGCAGCCTTGAAGCGCTTCAAGCGTCGAATCTCAAGGCCGACTTCCGCTTCGCTGGGTGGATTCAGAGGGACCAGCCAGGGTGGACAACAACGTGTACTGCATGTACTGATGGATGGTGGAGGCCAGTTGAACTGCGAGTGAAAGTGCTCGGCCCAACGGTCCATACGCCTCTGTTGGTTGGTGATCGGAGACTCATCCACCTCACAAATGACCTCACTGACACCAGGTTTCCTGAGGCCAGTGGACCGAATGAGTTGGAAAAGCCTGCGAGTGTTGCCAGAGAGGGCAGCGGTCTCCATCTCTAAAGCACGTTCAGACCACCACGTCTCGCGATCCTTGCGTAGGCTTTGCTTGAGCAGCCGGTTGGCAGAACGGCGCCGCTCGTTGCAATCTGATTCCGCGGGTATATCTTTGTGGCGTTCGAACAGCTCCAGAGAACGAGCAGAGATCCAAGCCTTCAATGGGCGTCGAGTTAGGCCGCAGCATGACTGTCCGGAAATGGTCATTGCCTTCCGTATACAAGTCCAGTGTTGTTCCACTTCTTGCGGTGGATTGCAACTGAGTGCATATGCCAATGAAGACTGATGGCTCGTCTGGACAGAGGAATCAGTTAATCTGTTTACATCAATCTTGCGGTGCTTCGTGTTTCGGGATCCTCCAAAACACACAGATTTTCGCGCATACCAGAGCATGATCTGAGTCAACGAATGTGGGCCAAAAGGACCTGCAGTCTAGTACGCTGCCGCGCCATCTAAAGCTAATTGCAATGTGATCAATTTGAGACCACGGTTGTGTTGAAGAAGGGGGGCGCCACGTTGCGGAACGCTTCTTCGTACGCCTGAAGTTAGTGCTCGAAAGAAACAGACGGTTGTCTTCGCACAATGTGAGAAGTCTCTCTCCGTTATCAGAGCGGTTCTCATCGAGCGCGTGATGACCACCAAGGTGGCGTTCGTATGGTAACAGGCGGCCAACCCGTGCATTAAAATCCCTAGCAAGGATAATGACATCCGACTTTTTAGCATTAGTCAAGAGTTGTTGAGTACTTGTTGGGTGGCCATTTAAACGATGAAGATTAAGAGTTATAGAGAATACTTGTAGCTCGGGGTGTGGATGAGAGGATTGTCCTGTTCTCCGAGCTGGGCATTTTGGTTGCAGACGTTTCGTTGCCAAACTAGGCAACATCTTCAGTGCGGCTAATCAGTCCTGATTCGCGGTCTCGCAAACCAACGGCGGAGCCGAGGGATTATTGATTGTTGCCTGCTTCGAATGCCAGCCTTCGATCTGATCACGTGAGTCGGTCGAGTGGGCACCTCTTCTCCTTGCCTAATGCATGAGCCTACCGTGCTCAAGTACTAACAGACTTGGTCGAGATTAGCAATCACTCTCTCCGCATTCAACGGACCGACAAGATAGGCATCAGGAGAGGTAGTCACTGAATGGTACATTGAATGCATTTTGTAATGTCGAAGGTGCTCAAAATGAACCAAGCTTGATTTCGGAACAATTTGACAACGAAAATATGTGTGGCAAGCAGCACTACAGAATATCCAAAAACAGAACCTCAGCTAACCGAAAGTTCATTGACGTAGTATTCAAAGGGGCAAATCAACCGTCCACTATATTTAAACTAACTAAGAATACCGAGATTTCTCTCTCTGAGAATCTTTTGCCATGCATCTTGTTTTGTGAAGGAAATCTTAATTGTCTCAAAATTATAAATGCTTTGCACATGGTTTTGGTGGAATTAAGGATTGCACAATCACGGCTGACGTTGTATGCACGGTCTCCGAACTCGTAGCAGAACCACGGTCCTGGATCTGCGTCTGCCAGTTTCGTAGAACGGTGAAATCGTTGCGCCCGGTTCAGCACTACTTCGGCCAGCCTCCGTCCAGTACACCATGATTCCTAACTTAGACCGGATCGCATAGTAGGATACCTGTGGGTGAAACAAACTGTGGACGAAATCTGTTTCACTGCACTTAGAGGACAACATAAGCAGGCAACCACGGACGAAATATGGAAGATGCCACCGTCTAAACCAGGCTTGACTGGCTTGCTCAAGTAGGTGAGCATGGTGCACAACGTGGGCACCAACGCACGTGATGCGGCACAGACGGGCTGTTACTGTGCCAGAGGCTTGAGAACCAGACAAGAAATGTCATTGCGCAGTCTCAGCGAGTACGCGAATGGGTAGTCTGGAAATCAGAACAGAGGCTTACCCAGTCGGAGCTGCGACAATTGACCGGCTCGTTAGCGGAGTACCCATGCAACATATGATGACTGCCTGAGTGCTGGGATTGTCTGAGTGTTACTGAGTGCCTGTTCGTACCCAATACGTCAACTGACTCAGGAGACTATGCCATTCAACTGCTGTGTGCGCGTGTGTGACTTAAGTGCCTATTTGATTTCTACTTTCTGTACTCTGGTTGCATCTGAATTCCTGAATAACGGATTTTGCCATCAGCTCGTTTGTCTTCTGCCACTTACGGATGCTCGTTAGCTACGCGCTGTTAGTGCGACACACTAAGAATACTGCATAAATTTGATATGAGGGATAGGTAGCTGTTGGGTGATCAAAACGTTAAGTTCTTAACATCATGTCCACTAACGCAGAGAATAAGGCCTATGGTTTGCCTTACGTCCAACTGGCCATATCGCACAAATGACTGGGAAATATTCGCATCACCGCTGAGACGGCCTCATTCGGATACAATGTGACATAGCTGCGGCACGAGGATGGCAGCGGATTCTTTCCAGGAAGATATAATTGCATGTCTATGCAGGGTTTGCCGTGTAACTCGACCACCAGGCCACATGCATGAAAAGGAATAGCATTACTCCCGCTAGCACATGATAGAAAATCAACTGGTTTGTCAGTGCTCCCCATAGCACTCATGATTTGACCGCGCCGTATAAACTTCGCAAAAAGCATGACGGAGTGCATGCATGCACATTAAGAAAGCACATTTCTTCTGAACGCCAAACACTCTGTGCACAAAAGCCGTCATAATTCCTGCAGTAATCTAAATGGATGAATAAGTTAATGAACAAACAATTAGCGCATCTCTGCGGAATGTCGGCATTGCATCTATTGGTCTGTCATCCTTCCTTCACAGTTGCATATTCCGTGAATGTCTGGTGTAGGTTTGAAGCGTACTGACGTTCGTCTACAACAATAATAATAATAGTATTAATATTAATATAATGCTATATCTTCTCGTGGTGCCGGAAAACCGAGCCCACGAATGGACCGATAATAGTTATATTGCAACGTGATCAAGCATGCGAGGCAGTTAATTGTTTGGGTTTTACATGGTTACAATAAGTATATGTTTGCGAATATTTTCCTTTGGGACTTTGGTCTCCGTATGCTACCAGTTCGCGGACATTCTCAGTTGCTTGTTTTCGGTGAGGCAGCTTGATGGGGGAAAGCGTAAGAAAAGAAACGTAACAGTTAGATTCACCAAACTAAAGCAGATGCGCAATAAACCATTTTACTTAGTAGACTTTAGTAATACGGTTGGTGCTTTTGGCAAGTAGCAAGTTTGAGAGTTGCGAAAATAAAGAAATACTATATTAAGCTAACTCCAGTGGATCATCAAACTCAAGTTGCTTTATCAGAATAATTTAGGCAGTATTCACATCGTAGGGTGTCAAGGCATAGTATAGTGTCTAGACATTACTTGGTCTAATTGTGGTGTTGAACTAATCAAGTTGTGTTTTGGGCTACCAGATGATTAAGATGCTGGGTGAGCTCAGTTACATTCCGTTCAGCCTTCACTTATAGGTGGATTGTTAGGGCGTGCGTGACCATGCATGGTAAATTTAATGTTGAAAAGGAAGAATTGAACAGCAAAGTAGACAGAGAAATAACTGCCTATGCACTGCGAAGTCAGGACTTATTCAGTGCATCGTAGTTTGTAGAAGATGCCAAAGACAGGTGATTAGTAAAGTGTGCAACAGATATGCGATTTTTGGTGTAGAGACATAGAGGAAATGCATCACAAGTAAGAAGGTGGTTATGGTCTAAGTAGTAAGGTGATGGGAACTATCGGTAAGACAGTAGGATAGTAGAGATGAAGTAACTAGGAACCAGGAGCACAATAGATTCAGTGAAAAATGAAGTAAGGTAAGAAAGAACAAGAGAAGTAATACGAGCATTCGTGGAACGGTATCTCGGGGACCTGCTTCTATGCGGGGTATTATCTCGAGGGTTTTCACCTACACCACGTCCTATCTGGTCATGTATCGGTGTGGTTTAAAAGCACGCTGGCCACTACCGATTTTATTCATCATTTGGGCAATTATTTTTTATCTGGTGAACTAGTTACGCAAGGAAAGATGCTTCGTCTAAGATGTAAGCAGTCAGTTATGTTAAGCAACGTAGATAAGAAGTAGCCGCCATTGTTTCACAAATGAACAGCCCATGAGAAGACATGTATCACACTACCAAGGGATACCGGGCTCGTTAAGCAGTCTGTCTATGGGGAACCAACATGATCCGATTCATATCTCTGCTTCACCAGTTCCACACTGATGGACCACAAGCGTGTACTGATGAAAACCTTGTTCACTCCTGCCAGGCGTATCTGCTCGAGTGATCGCCTGACTGAGGAGATAGAGACAATAACCGGGACGCTCATGGAAATCGGTTAATCAAAGCGGCTCATCATAAAGCATCACTAAGTCAGACCGCCGAAAGAAACGGTGTTGACAGCACCTACGGAAACTAGATACCTCGAGCTCCCGTTTAAGGGTAACACCACTTACACGACGGCAACCATGCACTTAATCTCCGCCGTTTAGTGAGCCTACTGCGGCTCAGGTGCTGTGGTGAACTACAGAATGCGGAAATGGTCGCTACTTTCAGTAAAGGAAGTGGAACCCATCCGCGTCAAATCAAATTGTATGTACCAATTTGATTATAACTGCGGTATCAGCTTAGATAAGCAAAAATGGGAAGTTTCTAGCAAGTAGAAGTCACGATTAAGGTTCACGCACAATAATATACCTCGACGGGGAATTGAACTCCGGTCCACAAATTACCGGTCCGCTGCTCGACCACTGAGCTACCGAGGGCTGACGATTAGGTGCGCAAATTTTAACACATGACTTCTGCTTTGTGCGCGACGTATTGCCAAACAAACTTTACCCTACTCACAAACATCCAACATTAAAATGGGAAGATTTTGTATTCCAGAGTGGAGGAAAACCTGATCAAATGGGTTCAACGTAAGGTTAGCCATCTCTCGCCCAATATTCTGTGTGCACGCAAACCGTCAGCATCATACATAAGCTGACATGTTTTATTGACCGGTTATCGGCTTGACCCTGGCTCCGCATTTCGCCCACTATCACGTAATCCCAATCCACGCTTATTACGGTTCGCCTAAGCCGTGACGACGAGCCAGCTATGACCAGCGCTGTGAGTGCAGAAACGGTCAATTGCTGACCTGCGGATAACTCGGTCTTAGGACGATTGTCGCCGTTCACTTCACTGCACTTGATTGATTGGTACCACCCTTGGGACGGTATAAGATAATTTCTAGTTATTGTATTGGTACTGATGAGACAATATGAAATGCGTATTTACCAGTGATCGTCTTATTATGTTATTCAAACTAGTGAAGGGAACTGTTTAAAAAACAAATAGCATATTTCTCGGCGGTGCAAGAGACCGTGACGACAAAGGGAAAAATCAATGCTGACATCACGAGTCTCCTGAGACCGGTCACACATGCAATTGTAGTGTCCCATTTACGCAAACCGAACTTTGGCGTCGTATGTGAACCGATGGTGTGCATCCGTTCACAGGTAAGTTATACTGTGCGGACAAATTTAGCAACAAGTCATGCCCTAGTTACGTCGCTGGCACGTGTTCACCTGTGGCCACAGTACGCTATGTCATGTAAGGACAGGCTGCCAAAGCTCGTTGCAAGTGAGCATTCAGTTGTACACATAGCCACCAGCTCTTTTCGCTACTTAGCCTATGCTTCATTCGAGTGTTGGATCAGGTGTCCGTCGCCACCGGGATAGTGCAGTCCACCGTTGATGACGTCGCACGTACGTTCCGTCTGTGGCTGTTTACCAACTGCTTGGTAGAGGATACCCGAAGCCGTTAATAAAACCCCAGTTGCATCTAATTTTTAAATCCACACCTACGGCATACTACGGAGTGGACTAGGACGGTTGGTATTTCGTATAAAGATGGAAGCCATCTGGAGGGTCTTAACTAAAAAAAACATAGGAGTAATTTTCCAGAAAGGCCAAACCCACCGCTCTACACTAGTGCACTTGGAAAACTCACTTCCCGTAGATAGGACAACCGATTAGATCTACAAAATTAGTTGCAAAGACAGCACACACCAGCCAAACAGTGAGACAGCTACGCACAAGAATAGCAGAACACAAGGGACGCATAACACGGCCACGGAGCAACGAGCTTTAATGTACGGCTTTGCAGAGGAGCTCGGTAGTAGCGATGAACGCGATAGATACAGGGCATGGATCGACTTGGATAACGTCCAAATGGCTAGAAAGGGGTTGCGATCAAGTTCCCGGAGGCTGATTGCTGAGACGGTTGAGATTAGCAAAGTGAACAACTGCGTGAACAGAATGGACGGGGCATAGCTTTCGAGCGTGTGGCGAGCTGTGTTAACTCGACCAGTCTGAGGATCTCCGGCGGACGGATCCAGGGCAGAGAATGAACGTCACATCATCCCCGCACCCATCGTTAACATAGCTTACGTGTGTGACCTTGTAACGCGGACCACTTGTGACCATTCCATGCCCTATTTGGAGTGATGGGTTGACCTGTAATCCGATTGATCTTCTGCCTACATCCCATTCGTCGCAATTACCATCCCAGTTCGCTATAAGTGCTTTACCAATCCTCGACTAGTTCACTCGGCCTGACGAAGCTTTGTGTCAAAAGTGAAACGTTGCGCACAAACTATACCAACCGGTTGCTTTAAAAACTTTCTGGAAGCATGAGTTCTCTATCGGTTCCAAGTATTTTCCATGATGTTGAGTGCCTTACGGACCTCGCGTTCGAAAATTGTCAAGTGAATTCGTTCGATTGGCTGGCTTTGAAGCTAACTGGGATAATCATCGCTTTTGCGACATCAATTGCCTTAAAAACAAAATCAGACTCCAGAACCTTGTAGTCAAACCACCGGACAACTCTTATACTTCTGCCAAAATAGCTTTCAACTCGAGTAAAGCATTCTTGAAATAACGGATTTATCTGACGACTCGACGCCTGGGTGAAGTCCGACTCCACGCAAATCGATTGAGCTCGGAATTTCGGACTATCGTAACGCAGGCAGACTAGGATAGGCTTTACAACAAAGCTTCGGATGTTAAGTCAACACAAGGCAGGACCACAAAAGAAAGACAAATCCGTAAGTTCAATCATTTGATGTCCTTAAGTAGCAAGACCACCGGTTCAATGAGCAGGCCTGTATGTAGCAGCAGATACTGTAACGTAGTTACTAACTCAGATAGAGTGTTGAGTGGGACAGCGCGTAGACTATTGAAGTAGGGTTGGACATTTATTATCAACAAATCCAAGATAAGGGCCGACGAAGTTATTCCTGGTGTGGAGATTGCTTTCACGAAGTTACCTGCTTCAACGGCTGAGCATATTCGTGCAGAGCTTGTAAACATTATAAAATTTCAGCAGCCGCGGAGGCGAATTTTGCGCCAGATGAAAGTGCCGCGTTAACCGCCCTAAACGAAGAACCGAACATTGCTATTGGTTGGCGGCATCCGGTTTCGGATTTGCCTATCACCGTGGCCAGCCACAGGACGCCTGCGCCTACAAAGGGACCATGGGTGGCTTGCGCTGCACCACCCACAGCTCCAAACACACTCCCCATATCCAGTGTAAACCCGAAGGAATAAGACCGGGAGGCATGCGGATGGGAACCACGTTTCATCAACGGAGCCGGCCCACACTCCTTCACAGGCAAACACAAGCACGCTGTATTTGGGGAATCAACCGCACACAAGGCGGTGGCTGGACCGTAGTCCGCTCCACACTGAGTGCATGGAACCGCTCTTCGAGCCTAGCACGGCCACAACGACCGTGCACCCCGTCCCGTCCAACAACGACCAAGTGTCTCCTGGAGCCAGTATGGACGAGGTAGTGGGCAATAGACAGGTAGGCACCTTGTCAACATGCACATCAAGTGCAGCCACACCGGGGATATCAAACAACAGCCAATCATTTGAGAGAGAGAGAGAGAAACAAAGAAAATAACTCGATTAATGCATAAGGAAACGGGTACATAAACCTTAAGTTAATGAGCATATGAAATAGGTTGTGTACAAACGAATCCTAGATAAGTTCACGAGGTCAGAAAGTGTACTTTACGGAATGCCACGAACACAAAAATGTTATGGAATTTGAAAACAGTTGACTTAAGCGAGATGTGCATTTTAATGGAATAGAGTACAGGTAGACATTTATATGAGAAAGAAAAGCATTTAGGCGAAATTGAAAACCCCCCACCTGAAATAAAGCGACCTAGCATGCAAGCACGCGGTTAGTAAATCGAATTCAGCGTGCCTACAAACGCTGCGCCGGTTCTGAATGCTTCTCTGCAGGACCCGTCGTCGCTTCTGTAGTGGTCCCGAGTGGCCTCTCTCACGGTCCACACATTGCTATTATAAAAGCTGATAAAGGCAAAACCACCGTGCTAATGCACAGGGCAGATTAGTTGGAAACATGGAGGAGCACTTAGTGAGGTGACCATATAGAGTTATAGACAATAAGTCCGTCATGTCAGTGATGAGAAAGACAGAGGTTGGTAATTACGTAAGGAACGTAAAGGAGCATCCAGGACTGGGAATACGGTACAACACATACCCGGAATCATCTCTTCCACCAAGGGTGTATGGCTTACCGAAGATATATAAGCCCGACGTACCTATTCGACTTATTGTAAATGGCATAAGTTCTCCAACGCATGGACTAGCTAGATATTTAGCTAACATATTGCAAACCTTGACATGGCAAACGAATACCTTCGTAAAGAACTCTTATGACTTGCGAGAAACGTGTCAGGTCTTGAGGCTGTGTCGGATGAAAGGATAATCAGTTTCGACGTTGGCTCGCTCTTTACCAACGTGCCAATATGCGCAGTGGTTTGCAGATAGCGAAACATCGTCTAACCGGGGCAGTAACCTGGGAGAGAGGAAGAAGCTTACGGTAGATGAAATAACGGAAGGAATGACATAGTGCTTTAACATGTCTTATTTCACGTTCAAATCTAGATTATACACTCAGGAACAGGGACTTGCTATTAGATCACCAATATGCCCTGTATTGAGAGATAACTTTACAATGACTGTACAACATTCTTGGAACTTCATGAGACTTCTCTGAAACTAATTCACCAGGTCTTGCAAGCGGAAATCACTGAAAAAACAAAGTGCTAATATAATCCACAAAAGCCACAAATTCTGGTGAAACTTCTCAACAAGAGGAATACAAAACAGAACCATCAAATCCAAAGTTGGACATTAGAAGATGGCTCAGCAATTAATGATGTTAGCCAAATGTGTGATGTATTGAACACTTACTATGCGCTGTCATTCAGTACAACTAACAGTATGTCCCCTCATCTTCTAAAACGGAACGCAGATGAGGAGCTCTCGAGTACGCCCGTGAGACTGAGTGAGGTTCAAAGGATATACTTTCCATAAAACCGACCCGACGGTATCCCCCCAGCTGTCATCAAGTATAGAGGCAAAACATTCCTCTGATGATGTTAAACGTCTTCACATTGTTCTTAGAGTAGATATTTCCCTCCACAGTGGAAACCCTTTATAATAACACCAAAACACGAAAGTGGCTCCTGAACTGCAAGGACGAGTTATTGGCAGCCTCAAAGACACTGGAGCAAATTGTTAAAAATGGACTTGTTCAATTATTAACAAGAGTAGACCTCATAAACAACGCACAAGACGGCTTTCCCACGAAGCGATCCTGTTTAACCTGTCAAATACAATGCTTCGACCACATAACAGCGGTTGCTGACAGTGGAATGGCAGTTAGTTTCATTCTACTGGACATGCACAAGGACTTCGATGATGTGTTACATAAACCTTTGCTGTCCGTCCTGCACTCTTACGGAGTCAGTAACCGATTACTGAGCTGGTTTACATCCTACATAGAAGACGGGACATGGAAGGTTAAAAGTGGCCAGCAACTATCCTCCAGGAGAGAAGTTACAGGCGGAGTTGGCCAAAGCAATGTCCTTGGACCACTAATCTCCATAATGTATGTAAATAACATGTGATTCCATCAAACATGGACGATCATAATTTTTTGCGGACGACATTAAATTCATCTACTCATTTCCACCCGATAGCCTTTAGACGGGCCTTCATGACGTGCGTGAGGAGTTATCTGTGTTGGAGTCTTGGAGTAAAACCCGGTCCACGAAAATTCTCCGCTGAAAATCGTAAATGCTTGGGTATGCATGCTGCATACCGGATGGCTTCATCACCCTAACAAGTGCAAGCAACCCGAGCTCCTCTTCAATTAGTGATCTTAGAGTAATATTTACCGCATCGCTAATCATTTCCGATTGTGTCATACCAGATAGTAAAGGCCAGACAATTGAAAGTTTATATCACTAAATTCTTCATTCTACCCGAAGTGAGTCTGGAAATGTTTTAGCTAATCGTGAGACCCATGCTGGCGTACTGCACACTTTTGCATGGGCAATTGTGTAGAACGGATCGAATAGCTTTAGAAAACACTTAACGTTCTTTCATGAAACTCTTTATTGGCCGGTCCACCACTACGAACTATGAAGACCGCTGTTGCCGCCCTAAACTGTAAGCCTTTTGGCTGCGCTGCATGAGAAATAACCTAGTTATCTTGCAAAACATTATACATTGCCGGATGTACACTACCGAAATAGATCTCAATTTGCAAAATTCCTCAACCTATCCCACAGGAAATAGAAGTGCCTAACTACCCTTAAAAATAGGAACTTAAAGATCCGCTCCAACTTCTTCCCGGGAAAGTGAGAACCAACAAAATTTAACATGAACATGGGAGCTTTTCTCACCATGCAGAACATAATGAAAACATTCGGTCTTCAACTGTCTACAGATGTAATTTCATCAGGTCCAAACAATAATAGACCTGTAATGCAAGTTCACCACACTCCAACATAATTTAAGATCGAAAATGCCACCGTTGAAGTCTCACTTGTAGGTGGAGAAGCAAATAATGTGTATTTCTTGCTTTACCTCTTTTTCGTATATTGTAAATATTCCACTGTCTTATGGCATTCGGATAATCTGAATCACCTAGTGCGTATTGAAAGAAGAAACCAAATCATTACTAGGACTAACTATTATTCTAAAATTTGGCAATAATTTATCACACCTAATCATATGACATACCATAATCGCGCCAGACATGCTAATCATTTTGTTATTATTCATTTCGTAGAAAATGCTACCTCCAAATCTATTTCTTCTTATTCTGCTGTTAGTATGTTAGTCGCCAGTAGGTCGATCACCTGAGGTGATAGTTTGAAGCTGAGTATTTTTCTTCGTCGCAATCAGCCGACAATTCAGATATGTCGGCCAGCTCGCCGGAAAGCACCAGACGGCCGTTTCGCCCTATTGGGGTTTATCAGTGGTGCGCATCCTTCGGTCCTCTGTGGAGGATCGAACCCATGACTGCTAGTAGCTCTTGCCAACTAGCCCGCAGCTTATGCAACTGCGCCATGGAGGACGGTATCCGACCATCACGAATTGTTAGCTAAATGCGATATAGCCCGACCCATCCTCCACTGCCATGCAGGCACCTGCCATGCAGCTGACAGCGGTTGGCCTTCCAGCGTCAGGACCTCCAGGTCACGGCAGCTATGAATCGACATAGCATTATGTGGAATCCGTAAGGGCGCAACGACCATCTGGTGCTTTTCCGGATAGCTGGTCGACATATCTGAATTGTCGGCTGATTGCGACGAACAAAAATACTTACCAAAATCCTTCCACTCAAAGTAATGGTTTGAAGCTGCTAAGCAAGATGTATACCCACACAAAAAGATCCACTGATGAATATAAAAAGTGTGCAAAAGCATTAAATTGACAGTCCAATCAGAACTGCTAAAGTAACCCTTAATCGCATGTGACGAAACCGGTGATCCAGGTCATCATGCAAACGAAAAGTCTGTGAATAACGAAAGCGCTGACTGGCTTGAGTAGTTAGCTCACAAAAAAATACAATTGCCCAAATGGTGAATAAAATCGATAGTGGCCAGTGTGCTTTTAAACTACACCGATGCAAGGCCAGATGGGACGTGGTGCACGTGAAAACTCTCGAGATACTACCCCGCATGGAAGCAGGGGTCCCCGGGAGACGGTTCCACGAATACTCGTATTACTTCCCTTGTTATTTCTTACGCTACTTCATTTTTCACTGAATCTGTTGTGCTTCTGGTTCCTAGTTACTTCATCTCTACCGTCCTACTGTCTTACCGATATTTCCCATTAACTTACTCCTTAGACCATAGCCTCGCTCTTAGTTGTGGTGCATTTCTTCTATATCTCTACACCAAAAAGCGCATAACTATTGCACACTTCACTAATCACCTGTCTTTGGCATCCTTCACCAAACTACGATACACTGAATAAGTCCTGACTTTGTAGTGAATAGGCGGTTATTCCTTTGTTAACTTATCTGTCTAATTCTCCCGTTGCAACGTTGCCTTTTCCGTGCATAGTCACGCACGCCCTAACTATCTAACTACAATTGAAGGCGGAATGGGATGTAACTGAGCTAATCCAGCATCTCAATCATCTGGCAGCCCAAAACACAAGTTGATTAGTTCAACATCATAAACAGACCAAGTAATGTCTAGACACTACGCTATGCCTTAATACCGTACGATGTGAATACTGCCTAAATTATTCTGATAAAGCAACTTGAGTTTGATGATCCACTGGAGTTACCTTAATATAGTCTTTTCCTTATTTTCGCAACTCTCTAACTTGCTACTCGCAAATAGCACCAACTGTATTACTACAGTCTATTAAGTAAGATTGTGTATTACGCATCTGCTTTTGTTTAGTGAATCTAACTGTTACATTCTCTTTCATACTCCCTCCCCCCATCAAACCGCCGCCATCATGGCACAACCAAGCTGCACCGAAAACAAGCAAATGAGAATGCCCGCGAACTGGTAGCATACGGCGACCAAAGTCCCAAAGGAAAATATTCGCAAACATATCCTTATTGTAACCACGTATAAATCCAAACAATTAACAGCCTCGCATGCCTGAGCCTGTTGCAATATAACTATGATCCGTCCCCTCGTGGACTCGATTTCTCGGTACCACGAGAAAATATACCGTATTATCTTTATTGCAGATGAACGTAAGTACCCTTCAAACCTATAACAGGCATTCACGGAATTCGTAATTGTGAAGGAAGTATGACAGAACAATAGATGCAATGCGGACATTCCACAGCGCTACACTAATTGTTTGTTTATTGACTTATTCATCCGTTTAGGTTACTGCAGAAGCTACGAATGTTTGTGCGCACCTGAGAGTTTGGTGTTCATCAGCAATGCGATTTTCCACTGGGCATGCACCCAATGCGCCATCTTGCTTGTGAAGTTGATACGGCGTGGTCAAATCACGAGCGCTATGGGGAGCACTGACAAACCTGTTGATTTTCTATCATGTGCTAGCGGGAGTAATGCTGTTCCTTTTCATGCATGTGGCTTTTTGGTCGAGTTACACGGCAAATGCTATTTAGGCATGCATTTATATCCACATAGAAAGAATCCGCTGCTATTTCTGTGTCGCAGGTATGTCACATTGTATCGAAATAATGCCATCTCAGTGGCGATGCGAATATTTCCCAGTCATTTCTGTGACATGGCCAGTTGGACGGAAGGTAACAATGGGCCTTACACACTGCATCAGTTGACATGAAGTTAAGGGCATAACGTTTTGATCACCCACCGGTTACCTATCCCTACTATTCACTTCATACAGTATTCTTAGTGTATTGCCCCAACAGCGCGTAGCTAACGAGCATCCGTAAGTGACAGAAGACAAACGAGCTGTTGGCAAAATCCGTTATTGAGGAATTCAGATGCAATCAGAGTACAGAAAGTAGAAATCAAATAGGCACTGTAGTCACACACACACAGCAGTTGAATGGCATAGTCTCCTGAGTCACTTGACGTATTGGATACGGACAGGCAACTCCGTAACACTCAGACAATCCAAGCACTCAGACAGTCATCATATGTTGCATGGGTTCTCCGCTAACGAGCCGGTCAATTTTCGCAGCTCATATTGGGTAAGCATCTGTCCTGAGTTCCAGACTAGCCATTCACGTACTCGCTGTGACTGCGTAATGACACTCATTGGCTGGTTCTCAAGCCCCTGGCACAGTAGTAGCCCGTCTGTGCCGCATCATGTGCGTTGGTGCACACGTTGTGCACCATGCTCTCCTACTTGAGCAAGCCAGTCAAACCTGGTTTATGCGGTTGGATTTTTCCAAATTTCGTACGTGGCTGCCTGCCTATGCTGTCACCTGAGTGTAGTGAAACTCGAATTCGTCCACACTCGGTGTCACCCACAATTACCCTACTGTGTGATCCGGGCTAAGTTAGGAAGCATAGTGTACTAGGTGGAGGCTGACCGAAGTAGTTCTGAACAGGGCCCAATGATTTCACACTTCCGAGAAACTGGCAGACGTAGATCCAGGACGGTGGTTCTGCTACAATTTCGGAGACTGTGCATACAACGTCAGCCGTGATTGTGCAATCCTAAGTTCAACCACAACCATGTGCAAAGCATTTATAATTTTGAGACAATTAAGAGTTGCTTCAGAAAACAAGATGCCTGATAAAAGATTCTCAGATATATTAAGCGATTCATATCATGAAATGTTGATTTGCCCCTTTGAATACTACATCAATGAACTTTCGGTTAGCTGAGGTTCGGTTTTTGGATATTCTGTAGTGCTGCTTACCATGCATGTTTTCTCTATCAAATGGTTCCTAAATCATGTTTGGTTCACTTTGAGCACTTTCGGCATTACAAAATGTAGCCTTTGTGTCATTTAGTGACTGCCTCTCCTGTTGCCTATCTGGTTGATCCGTTGAAAGTGGAGGGATTGATTGCTAGTCTCGACTAAGTCTGTTAGTATTTCGAGCACAGTAGGCTGAACTACGCAACACATAACTGCCAGTGTCAGAAGAGTAAGAAAGAACAACATTTCGATAGAATAATCTGAATTCAGCTATTCGGCGTATTTTTGTCAGCCGTATACATTTACCTAGTGGATTGAATAGATTGCATACAGAGATCGTCATCATGGTATATACACCACGTGCGTTCATTTAGCCAATACATGAATGATACATTTGTCGTTGTACACACTGCCGAGCAAGCAGAACAACTACTGTTTACGCTAAGCAACTGTTACCTCGCAATTCAATTTACAGTTGAGACCGAATCTTACAACGCCTTCCAATTGTAGAGGTTCGTTTCCAAGAAACCTTTAGGGTACACTACCCTAGGTTTGACATTTAGTATCCTGTGGATCACAAACAAGCTCCAGTTCATACCATGTTTGCAATAGCTAGCCAGCTTTGCTCAGAGGAAGCGATTACATGTGAGCTGCAACGCGTCTCCTCTACAGTACACGAAAATGGACGTGCGGAGAAGTTCCTAGCAAAGCACTCAAACAGGAACGCGAAAGCCGGGAACAAACGAGTGTCTGACGTACCTAAGAAACTAGTGATCCTAACGATGCCATTCGAAGGAGATTAAAATGGCAGGAGGTTCAGATATTGATTCCGTCAATCGATAACACAGGTAGTACGCTGCTGAACATGTGGTTTGGCACCAAGTTAAGAAGTTGCTGTTTAAATCCACCATGGACATGACAGACACTTGCGCTTCACTATAAGCGCTGCCTGCGTACTGTGCTGTTGCAAGCACTGGAAATGTATTGTAAGGATACGTTGTGGAGCCAACATCGTTACTCAACAAGGCTTCAGGATCCCGCTGCTTTCTGATGACAACATGTATCGGCGTAGCTTGCACATCGGCAGCAATCGATATCACTGGGTACAAAAATGCCTGCTTGCTTGGCTGCCTGAAATAGTTGTCAATGTCAGGGTTAGCCTGCGTGAATCTCGCTGTAAAGTATTGGCAAACTGCTGCAAGGACGTCGGTAAATGTGAGGACAGCGTTTGGCTGGTTTTATTATTTGCCTGAATTACTTGGGGGAACTTCATGCACCGCCACTATTTTTCGGCCCTGCCGTGCTGCCTTCGGCGATGATATGGCAGTCCTTGTAGGTAAGTGATGTGTTTCTGTGTTGAGTGATGCGATTGAGGAAGTCTTGAGACTAGCAATCAAGTCACTGGATATAATAGAGAAGTTCCATCTGCTTTCATAATCACTTAAGTGGTCTCATTTTGTGAGCCGCTTGTGATTTCCAGACTGGTGTGGATTACCGGCCTGGATTACCTGTGTCCAATTCATACGTTGTTATTTGTATTCCATTAGGGGGTAACTAGGCTCGGCAGCGCCAGCCTACCCTTTGAATGGGTGTTTGGTTTATCAAGACGCGCAGTGCTTGGATGATAGTAACTTTGCAATCTGTCCCGATTTTTAAAAACTTCCGTCGCAGTCACAGCGTCCATGAACTGAAGGAATACGCGACAACTGCTGTGTTAGCGATGTGCTCGTAAGAAGTCACTTTTATTTTGCTTCGATTCAACTCATCCGGAATGCAACGGAAATGAGCCGGCACATGGGTATATGATCAGCACGGCTTACCGGAGCTCAGTTTCGATGTCTTCCGTTGCACACTTTATGTAAACGGCTATAGTGATATTATGAGGCAAGTGGTTGCAACGCGCTCTTATGACTGACATTATGGAGTAGTAGCAGGAGATAATGCAGTGGAAATTTCACAGTATATATATATATATATATATATATATCGGAATGGAGCCGCAGCCATTTAAACTCCCAACATATGCGACAGCTGCCAAATATATGTATCGGTTATTTCTCCAATATCTTCACATAACCAGATGAGCTCAGCGCCAATTAAGCGCAATGTATCCTTGGTACATCAAGCGTCTTCTTTCACAAGGTATACCGGCAATGCCGGACGGCACATAACTCCTCCCAGCAACATTATTTGCAATGGACTCGTTCCCAAGTCTCCCACACATATTTACTGCTCAACTAACCTGCGATTACACGGACTCACACAGCATTGACGCATACACTGCTTCCATTATGTATAATATGTTTTCAATACTTTTGATTAACGCCAGGTATATTATCACCAAACGGTGTTTCCTAAGCATGCTTGTACGATTAAACGAGGTGCAAGCCGTCCTCGTTACCGAAACTTGGTACCCCGCTGATATATTAGACTGCAATCCAATTAACCCCCTTCATCTTCTTTTTCGTAGAGACCGATGTAAATGAGAAGATGGTGGATGCGGCACGCAACTCCATCACATACCTACAGCTGAACGATTTCAACATCCACCGCTGGCAAATGTCCCTGATTCTCTCTGGTTCTCAGTCGCAGGAGCGTCGGTGTATTTGCATCCATCCGCAACCCGCCAACTTCCTCAAGGATGAATGTTGTCCGTACCACCGCAGCTTTCCAGTTTGCATCGGAATAAACGCACAAACAAAGGAGAATTGTAGGTGATTTCAACATACCGAGGATACACTGGTCCTCTCAGACCCTCTTGTCTACACACTGGGCTTTCATTTATTAAGTCAGAGTTGGTTGGAAACAGTGGGTTACTATACCAACTAGGTTGACGAACATATTAGACGTGATTTCTACATTGGCATGGCAAACATGCAGGGCGAGGTTTCAGAGAATTTCCCTGGTAGTGACGGCAACATGATACTCTTAATCTTCACCGTTAAAATGGCCACCAAACAAGTGCCCCCTTCCTACTACACCAGTCGTTGTAGTACCTGGAAACCCTTCCGTCAAATAATCCGGTTCTGTGATTGCAATACCTTCTTTCTCGCAAAATATGCATGCACAGCTGTGAAGCACTTCTATCATTAGTTTCACCAAGCCATAACCATCGTTGCTGCACACGGAAAACGATTCAGTGACGTTTAAAAATAAGCAGCCGAACTTTCGATGAGTCAGTTGTCCAACAAACCGATCTCGAGCCAAAAATGGATGGGATACTTTACAATGATTCCACAGATGTACGGACTCAGCTCTGAAATCAAGCACGTACGGTTGATGGGGAGAACACATGAAGATCACGCAACCATACGGATGACATGTGAAACGAAAGAGCTGGTCTGACTTCTCCGTCGAATAACCAACAAACCCTTTTCCTTGATCACTGCAATGGTGGATGACATCCAGGCGCAATTAGCTCTTTCTGCTCCACGTACATGACCCTTGACACTAACTTGATAATTACATTAAGGCTCCAGCTAAAGTGTTGTTGCTCTCCGCAATATCCACCAAGCAACACATTCTATACAACCGTGCTCAATTCTGGAACCTGGTGGCATCCACCCATCCGCCATGAAACTGGGATGGTCTGATATCTCACTGCTCCTGTTGTATATGTTTACCGTTTCACTGGAATCCAAGTAATTTGCATGGGAATGGAACACTTCATTCATCAGCCCTCTCCACAAGGGCTGCACAAAACAGGAAATGGTCAATAAAAGGCTAAGCCCAATCGTTCTTAGCCGAATTATTCATGAAATTAGTTAAACGATTGAGAAAGTTCATCAACTCATTGGAGCTGATAGGTCCCAAAATGGTTACCTTGACTGACGATCGTAGACATTCTGGTAGTTGCATCTCCTGAACTACATACCGGACTCCACTGACTCAAAGTATGCCATATTAATGTTATGATTGCACATTCAGAAGACATTTTATCGGGTGCCTGAGGAACGGTTACTGCATCCGCAAGATAGGTTTGAGTTCCGAAACATATTAATGGGTTGGCTATCATCATACATGAATGGTCCCGCCAAACTAGTCACCTTAGGCGACTATAGCTCTTCACAGCATCCAAGTACCAGCGGAATTAAACAAGGAAGTTCAATCGGTACATTAATTTCCCTTCTTTGATTTCGGTTGAAAAACCTGGATTGCCGTATTTATATTTTCATAATATAACATATGAATGATGCCGTAAGAAGATGAACACTGGCAGATACCAACATTTCGTATTGTCTGTTCAGTGCCAACACAATAACATGAAAATATATAAGACGACAAATGGGGTGAGACCGGAACAAGTTAGAACAGGGTAGAGAGGCATTCGTGACAACCCTACGCCCAGTGTAGGCGTAGGCTTACGAACAACCGTTTCTGCACACAGAGTGTGGGTTTGATACGGCTGATCGCGACTGTTTCTGCAGCACGTAGGAAACGGGCGTTAGCATGTCATAACACGATTGTAAACATTGTGGCCGGATCAAACTGGTGATAGGTATCCAGTGAATGCCTACCTATGAATGAAGCAGGTGGTATACGTGAACAGATGGTATGAGCAACCGACGACTGGGTGATTTGACGCTGCAACCATTTAGGTACATGTTCCCTTACCCTTGAGTTCAACGATCTATTGGTACGGCCCATATAGCGTATACCACAACTACAAGTAAATTGTTAAATTCAATGTGAGTTGTCGCCAATAGGCTGTCTTTCCGTCATTGGGGTAACAGGGATTCGATTAGTCCGGTTGATAAGGACAGTTTCGGCAGCATAATAAGTCCTCTGGACTGCGGAAGTTATGCGCTTCGTTGTCCTCGTATTGGTAAAATCTCCCTTAAATGGTAGCTCAATGAAGATGTTCTTTTTAGACACTTTCGCAACCTTCTGTCCCCGCACCCTCGCCTGACTATGTTTGTCGATGAATCTACTTGGATAGACATTTTTCAACAACGTATCCTTGAGCGAGTTTACCTCATCATCTAAATTGTCGGTAGTGCATATTTTCCGTGCACGGTTGAATAGCGTGTTGACAAAGTGCGCTTGTACCGCATTGGTGAGCAGCTTGTAAAGTGCAGGTATTGCCCTGACCAAGTCGGTTTTCCGTAAGCCTCTTATTTGTTGGACTCAACTACTCTTCGGCAAATCAACACGTCCAGATATGGGAGGCAGTTGCTTTTCTCTGTTTAGCTGGTTACCTTCAGATTCGTATGCACGTTATTCAGGCGATCGACCAGACGCGCAATGTGCTCATCTGATGACCTAAACACTAAAATATCACCAACATACCACTTATAGTAGGAAAGAAGCGATACTTCCCCACTCAATTTCTTTTCAATCGTCGACATGAAAAATCTACCAGCACTGGACCCAACGGACTACCCATTGCCACCTCATCTATCTGGCGATATGGAATGTTTTGTAATTGGAAACCGATGTTCTCAGTGCATAGTAGTAAGCTGTCCTTTAATAATTCGACTGGCCTTGGAAGAGTAAAATCGGAGCACTTTGCCATTTCTTACACGTTATCGACTGTTTCATTTAGCGGAACATTGGTGAAAAGCGATTGTACATCCAATGCGGACATGACTTTATCGGATAGGTTAAACTCATCTAAAACCTCTGTAAGTTCGAAAGAGCCCTTCAGACGGTGTGGGATAGTCTGCTGCTGGAATGGTGTAAGAACTTCCACTAGCCAACGAGCCAACTTATGTTGTGCCGAGTTTGCCATTGACAAGATTGGTCTAAGCGGTATACCAAATTTATGGGTCTTTGGCAAACCGTTTAGCTGAGGTATATTGGAACCTCCCGGTTTTAGGTAGTTATATACCACATCATCAATTACGCGGTGTAAGAGGAGTAACTTTAGGTGTTCCCTGATGCGGCTTTCCACTTCACTGACATCCTCTCTTCTTTTAAGTAGTTTAAATTTGCTAGCATCGCTCAGAACATCTTGCATTTTCTATGTGCATTCTTCCTTGCACATAATGACGGCCCATGCGCCTTTGTCTGGATTAAGTACGATCACCCACTTCGTTCTCAGCTCTCGTGGTGCACAAAGGTGACGGCTCGTTAACAAACATTTCTCACGCATTGAGACCTCACGGGCAATATCAGTTTGTTTGTTCCTAAATCAGTTTGATATATCTGGAATAGACGACTGTAGTTCTGCTATCTGGTCAAAAATGTTCAAACTGTGCCTCTATGAACAAGCGGTTTAGCTTACCATGTGGGACTTTATAATCCATTCCGAGCCATAATGCTTCCAGTTGTGAGGCATCAAGGGGAACATTTGACAGGTTTAAAAACGTTCGTATTGGGGTCACGATAAGCAGGTTCCTCCCGGTTGTCAACTAGTGAATTCTGCCACCGGACTTTACATTTCTCCTTTGTACGATCAAGAGTAAATTGGCAGCAGTTAGTAAACACAATCCTGCAACGGAACGATAAGCCATTTAGTATTGGCATTAGGCGGGAATGCGTCTCGAGTAGCGCACTGAGTCGAGTCTGAGCAGTCTCCGATTGAGCAGAAGCAATGCGCCGGAAATTTCCATTGGACGGCTTTAGTTTATTTTTACGCAACCCCTTCCAAATCGAACGTGGATATTGAAGTATGGTGATACAGTTTGCGAGAACAGATATTTCCGATTGATGGCAAACAGAGGCAGTCGTGATCAGCCGTATCAAACCCACACTCTGTGTGCAGAAATAGTTGTTCTTTTGCCTACGGCTGCCCTAGGCGTAGGGGTGTCACGCCTGCCCCTATAACCTGTTCTAACTTGTTCCGGTCTCACCGTACCTGTCGTCTTATACCTTTTCATGTTATGGTGTTGGCACTGAAGAGACAATACGAAATGTTGACATCTGCTAGTGTTCGTCTTCTTACGGCATTATCCAGATATAACATTTTCCACAAGTGCCGAGGTGGTGAGCTTCGGAATGTACTAGCACTCATTCAAGAATACATTCATTCGCTTGAGACTTGGTGCGACCGGTGGATGATGACGTTTTAAGCACAACAGGCAAGTATTATATGTTGCGGTCGCTTGACACCCGAGGTATCCATCCCACATAACAGCGATCTGTGTACAACGGTCTACCCGTTATCTCGAGATCCGATATTCTTGTACCTTCACGTTTTCTGAATAGATTTACTACCAGATAGCACGAGAAGCGCAATCCTTCGTTAACATCTCCCATAACATGCATACAATCACAGGTACAGTTGAACTATGTAAAATCCTTTATCGTCCCATCTTAGCGTATGGCAGCATAATCTGAGGCAATGTGAGGAAATCAGACAGACCATCGATAGAAAGCCATCAACGGTCGCTTATTAAGCAAGTATCGGACAAAAGTTCTTTCCTAAACTCTCGGGAGCGATGCCAGCAACTTCATCTCCATCCGCTTTGGTTGTGTAGACTGAAACATGACTGGAGACAATTGCACATTCTGATTTATGACAATACCTATTGCAATCGGTTCATGCTTAACAGTTCACAATTACACGCGAGGCATTGGTAACAGAGACCTTACTCTTACTATACCACGAGCCAATACAAATTTGCGGTCTAACTTTCGTCTCAGCATACATGCATTGCTGTGGAATCGGTTGCCAATCACCATCAGATCGTGTGAGACTGTGCAATACTTTCGCAGTATGTTGGGAATCTACCTCTACCTGAACACCATTATGTCGCCTTTTTCGTGAGGATGGTTATTTGAACGTCCATACAATGAAAACCCAGATAATGTCTAGTGGGTGTAATATCACCACTTCACGCAAGTTAATTAGTCCTCAGTGTCTACATCATATTAAAACTGCAAATTTGCCTTGTACGATTACATAAAAACATGTGGGGCAAATACCTTGCCAGAAATGCAGACAAATATAAGAGGATAACGTGATATTGCTCTTGCAATTGCATGACATCACCAGTGCGCGTATGTTCTGTGCCAAATATTGTCACAGCATTTCACTTTAGGAGAAACATGCCAATTATTCTTATTCTTATTCTTATTGGTATTCTGATTATAATTACTATCTTCATGCGGAAGGTTGTTTCGATCAGAGGCAATGCTAACCTGGAACATAAATGTGCCACTGGTACTGTGCACCTTGGACCGAGCACAAATTGTGCGCTCGATACGTTTCGGCTGCTAGGAGAGCTGTTGAAATTTAGTGCACAGGGAACAAGCCGCTACCGGCTGGACCAGAATACGAACTATGCTAAGTCGTTCTGGACAAAAGATCCGTTCAACTGTTACTGACGGAGAAGGTGCAAACACCTCATCTAGGTTGAGCCAGCTACAGTCAGTGTTGGAAGTCGGTGCTGAGGTGATAACAGCTTTTGTGGCGTTAGCAAAACGGCGCCGATCGACCGGTCACCATATACCGCCAGGCAGTTTCTCAATTGATAGCACAGCGACCCACTAACCACTTCGCAGGGAACCCTTTTGCTGGCATTTGCACCTGCGTGAAGTCCGACTACCGATGGACGCATGACACGTTCAGTGCGGCCCTGGTGTCTGGCTCACGTTTAGTTCTCACAGCCGAATGGCCTTCACTCTGTCGGTCTTGCCCTGCGGTCGTGGCATGACGCATTCATTGCGGCTGTAGTGTCTGCCTAATGAGCAGTTCTCACTGTTCGGTGAGCCCTGCGATCGTAGACGCACATGTCGCGCCTCTGTGTCCCATCTCAGAACTATCGGCAAAGCAGTTTGCACCATTGAACAGTTAGCAATTCAGCGTACCGGGGTACGTCGGCACCTGATTGCAGCCGATCCTAGCTTCGGACACAATTACTGAAACACCCTGTAGGCGGTGGTTCGCACTGAGATGAAGGTTGGTCATTTCGATCATTAAGACCCTAGCTGATGAAGCGGAAGGAAATCGCATGTTGCCTGCCCAGAAACCTTGCACTCCGTATCGTACTTTAACCATGTTTGATCTTAATATTTAGTTTACCACGAACCCAGGAGCATTAGGATTGCGCGTCACAACTCTATCACCGAACGTGCACTTCTTACTGACCCACCAATCAGCCAGTAATCGTTGTGTCCTGCGCTGATCGTCATGACCCGGTATCTCAAGGGGCCTAGATACAACTATCACCAAAATGGCCCCGGGTTTGTGGCGTGCTACCTAGGTCTTGTGAGCTCCAATGAGGTCGAAACGCGTCGTGTAGTACAGTGGTTTTGCGTGGACAACATTCGATCCCTTAGTTGCTTTTCAGCGATTCCAGAATGCAAATAAGTGCGGGGAATCTTTAGTTGGTACTGAAAAATTTCCCTTGTTGCTCTAGCTATAAAAGGACTCCAAGGTACATTGCTACTAAGGGGAATGGAAAGAGCAGCTCATACCGTTATGTGACAGAGATCAGCGGTAACATGCAGCCTAAGTGTACAAGGAAATTGTACCTATATTTAGAAGTTAAGGTAACGAATTCAGTCCGGTGAGTTGTACTTCAATTGGTCTTGATTGTTATCAGTCTGGTAGATTGGCTGCTGTATAAACAGTGCCATTTCCTGCTGTACAGAACCCCTTTCCCTAATTGTCTCGGTGATTTCGTTGCCTAGGTGGCTTGGACCATCTACTGACGACACCACCTTAAGTGACGTTACGACTGGAAATCTGCCGATTTGCAGCGTTCACATTGTTAATGACATTCCTTTGAACTAAGAAAATAATCCCTGAGATGACATCAGAATCAAAAGACAGTTAGGCGAACAAGCTTGTTTTCGGTGGTTCGCATCAGGCCAATACACCACAGATAATAGGAATAAAACAAACAGAGTGTATTCAAATACGATGAATAAATGAAGCGAATTGACTAGTCAATGCGATCAAGTGACCACACTGGCATGGGCATCATTAGTGGAAGGGTCAAGGAGTATCGATATACTTTTACTGAAACTGCATCGCTGTAACTTCCAAGTCCACCACACGCTCAGAAAGGTGTTGGACGGATGCTCGTCTAATTGGGCCTCCTCAGTAGGGCGAATTCCTCAGATCCAACAGGAATCGAACCCATGAGATGTCAACACCGGCGCCCTGCAGCAGTAGCAAGTAGCTTGCACCCCCAAGCCACGGGAGACGGTTTCATGCCCTCTATTTGATACTACTGGTAATTACCCATTGTGCACGCAAGTATCAATGCCTCTGCTGCAAGTGGAATGCTAATGCACCGTAGGTTCGTTTATTCGGATGATTAATATATCACACGTGGATGTTTCGCCAATGCGGTATACCGACACTTGTTCATGCGTCAGCTTTGCGAGGCACCATTAGTTCAGTACGATGGTTCTTTGATGGCTAGATCGATTGGGCCGCGTATAGACCGAGTCATACACTTGCTTGGGAACCTGTAGATAAATTCTCGGATCAGGAACCGATTGGAGTTCCAACAGCGAGCGGTCTAAGTCGGCTGATGAGGATGGACATTGACAAGACTGGTACGTAGGATCGGCTTTTGCCTGCGTTCGGTAAATAATGCCCGCAGCGCCGTCGACTTTTGCTTCCTGTCACATTGCACCCACTTTGCTTTACCCACATTCTCGCTTGTTGGATTCACTGCTGAACGAATGTGTCCCATTACGCACCACACCCGCCGTGCCAAACTACCACCCAGTTGAACAATCGGGTAACCGCTCCATCATGTTGACATCACGTCGCTTACCTATTCATCCTGGTGGTGTGCACGACCATCCTCTCCCATTTCGGCTGCAATCGCTGTAACATTCAAGGGAACAGTTACACGCCAGCCTCGTTCTCTTTGTTCAGCCAGCGAAAAGCCGTTGGGTGCTTGGCTTGCTCGTGACACTGCGCAGAGTGTACACATACAGTTCCAGTCCGATGGTGATAACCATCGATGCTCACGTAACGCATCGCTCGGACTTTGTGCAAGCATGCAAGACAGCCTGCTTATTACTCATCACTGCCGATGTTCTCATATGAAACTAACGAGGATACCAATTCATCCCAAGCCAGGCATGCGATTGTCTGACTCACACGACGGTTTATCATGTTGGAGCATGACTCCAAGGGAAATGTCAGTCGTGCGTATGATGTATCGTTCGGGCGGGGTCGAATGGATGGATTTGATTAGGCAAATTTGCGCGACAGCTACTCGCTTGAACGAGCACGCCTTCCTCAGTTCGACCATGAGTTCGGAGGGGTGTACGTCTGTGTGTGTCGGCTAATGCCGTGTGAATAGCCCTTGATGGCACGCGTTTCGCTTCGCCTCCTGCTCAAAAAGTAGCAGCTGTCGGCTGTGTTGTTTGTGCACGGTTAACACCGCCATCTAAGCCATCCCCAGGACTGGTAGCATGATGCATTGTGGATGTCGTGTGATGTGTTCGGTATTGCTCAGTTCGTAATCACGCAGACGACTCGGTAGGCGTTGTACGATGTTGTCGGTGCCCATGATGGTGGTGATGAGGAGGTGGTGGTGGGCATTGAGTTTCCCATACGAGCAACCATGCAACGGGGCACACCACACACACAAGCACGTCAGCTGACCCTATCGAAAGTGCACAGTGAGCATGTTCTGAAGTGCGTGTGCGTCGATTGCATTTACCACCCACTGCTATAACCATCACTGCCGCACCAACGCAGTAGCCTGCGCATTGCACATGGTAGCCTAACTGGAATCGAGGACTGAATGGATGCCGTTATAACGTGAGATTTGTCAAAGCGAGTGCTGTAATGCTTTGAAGCTGTGTTGTTTAAATGATTAGATATTTCGGGAGTGGCACCGATTCGTCCATTGCAAAGCAAGCTGGGAATGAGTTGTGATGATACTGAGAATTTTCCAAGTTGAATTTTTGCCTGAGTTTGTGTTAGCCCGTCAATGAAGGATGGTTCACAAAAAACCTACTCTACGAATAGTCGGATATTCTGGCTGGTAGAATAATATCTATTTGACATTCACTTTTGTGAACGAGCATGATAACCATTCTTTATACTTACTATTATCTACTTTTGGATGTTGTTTTAACGGTCCAATTTAATAGCCCGATTAGCACACACGTCATTGTTAATGGACGCTCATCGTGTCAACTTCAGCAGTGCCATTTGCAAGAGCACATTCCACTGGTTTTTCCGCATCACTTTCCTACTTGGTTATGTTAAAGGAATATATAGTTGTCATACAATTATTGTATTAGTTTGTAATTTTGGGTCTGTATTTCTTATTCTCGTTTGGTTCGTGACATTTGTTTAAACGCTACATTTCGTTATTCTGACTGGCCAGTGCCCGTCACTGTAAATGGATGTCCGCTTTACGCTTGAGGTCAAATGATGCTATTTTTAAGGACATGTGCGATTCGCTCTTGAGTACACGGTTGCTTATTCGCCGTTGCATTTGACGTTTTTCTTTCTGTTGGTTGGCTCAAGTGTAATTTAGTAGTTTCCCTACATTTTGCCTTCAAAATATATAAGCAAATGTGCTTTCATGTATACAAGTCTCCTCCTGGCTCGTCTTTGGACTTCTTCTTGCGGTCGTGGGATGAAGGCGTCAGTGGCGACACAACACTGGGATGCGATTAGGCGAGCACCGCAAGAACTTTGAAGAAGGAAATATCAGTTCGTCTAGTGGCGCAGTTTGGTTTGGTGAACCGTTAATTGCAAAACAAATTATAATCATTTCTTCTTCGCTGCGAGCGATTGTTTCTAATCCGGACTAACAGAAATCGTAAAGTTTGCTCAACTTCCAACGCTGAAACTTGTCCCAGTTTGCGAGCCTGGTCAGTGGAAAATGAATTCACAATTCTATTTAATCTTCGGGTGGCAAGAATTGACAGTGAAGCTAGCTCACGGAGGAAGGAATTGGGTATTTCGATTCAGCAATTTAGCATCAAGAAGTGTATGCACAAATTAAACTGGTTACCTTGGATGCCTTTTGGGACAAAAAGCTAAAGAACGGCCGGATTACAACAGGAGTGGATTAATTCAACGCAAACAATTCGTTTACTGATTGGTCGGGAGATTTCATCACTACATGTGTGAGATTAATGTTCAGGTGGCTTTAGAGCTAACCATACATGATTAAATAGAGATTACTGACTTACGGGGGACGGCAATGACCATGGTAAATGAGTTATTAGATGTGATATAGTGCCGCTCACCATCCACTGACTTACACGTTACTGCCATGCAAAGGACAGGTTAGCGACGAGGTTACCAAGTTTAAGACGCCAATTAAATTATGGCATTATAAGCAGTTTGTTCTGCGTACTGATTACCGAAGAGTCGTAAGGGGGAGATGAATGGCATAGGTAGAAATTCATCACATCTAGACTCACTCAGACAGCCGTCACACGCCCGGAAAAGCACTGTACGCGCTTTTCATCCTTTCGGGAATCGTCAGTGTTGTTTCTTCTGGGTTCAAATTACCAGCTTCTAGATTGCGCCACGCGATTCAAAAGACAAACGGACGGACGTGTAGCATATTGGCCAACACTGAACAGCCAACGTGGGATGAAAACACACCGATACAGTTCAGATCATGGATGTGTACTCGTTTGATATTATAGGTCTCAAAGAAACAAGGGACGTATGAGTGGCGTGAAACAAGCGATAGTAACAAATGTTCTGCAACATGGAAAAACACTAGTCTGCTTGTAGCTGTGACTATTCTGATGCAATACATCCGGTTACTTGTAGGAAATTAAGCACTTACCTTCCCGATCAAGTCAGTTTGTTTCGTTGCTATGCGCATTTGACTTTGGTCTGTGTGAAATTCTGTTTTTCCATATAAGTTAAAAGATGTGGCCTGAATCACTGGCGCCAACTCGACTTGATTCTTAGACAGCGGAATTTTCCTCGGAGCAGGCCGTTCGAGATATAACAGTCAGCAGCTCGCATTCCATTGTACCCTCGTAAGGCTCGAACCCGCAACTCGACTGTTGTCAGTCCGTGGTTTAGATCACTGAGGTGCGGGGGGACGGCAATGACCATCGTAAATAAGTTAGTAGATGTGATGTAACGCCGCTCACCATCCACTGACTTGCACGTTACTGCCGTGCAGAGGACAGGGTAGCCCCCTCACCAAGCGACGAGCAGCCAATTAGCTTATGGCATCCTAAACAGTTTGGTCTGCGTACTGATTATAGAGGAGTAGTAGGGGGATTTGAATGGTATCGGTTGAAATTCGTCACATCTAGACTCAATTAGACAGCTGTCAAAGGCTACCTTGTCCTCTGCACGGCAGTAACGTGTAAGTCCTTGGGTAGTGAGGGGCGCTATATCCTATCTGGTAACTTATTTACGATGGTCATTGCTGTCCACCGTAGTTCAGTGGTCTCAACCACGGACTGGCAACAGTCGAGTTGCAGGTTCGTGCGCTATCAGGGTACGATGGAATGCGCACTGCTGCCTATAACCGAAAGGATGAAATGCGCGTGCAGTGATTTTCTGGGCGGGTGACGGCTGTTTGAGTGAGTCTAGATGTGACGAATTTCTACCTATACTATTCAACTCCCCCTACTACTCTTCTGTAAACAGCGGTTCCTCATCAGTGCGCACAAACAAAATGTTAGGATTTTGTCTGAAACTGTTTAGGTGTAAATGGGATGATGAATTTTTCTAAGGGACTGAATAACGTCCACCAGACTGAAGAATGACACCGGCATCACAACTTTGCAGTCAATTTTTCCTTGAACTGATATTGAAATACCTACACAAATTCACGGTTTCATATATATCGTTTGATGGGCTTAGAACAGAATGTCAAGGTGACGTTTGGAAATGTGTGCCTCATCATCTATTCTTAGAATGCTAAAATCTAAACACGGCCCTTATCCAATGAGTACACCATGTGCCTACATCAACACAAGATAACGGACTGCTGACGAGGCGCCAGCATTATACCTGGACCGAAAATGGAACTTGCAAGTACCGGCCAACTGCTTGTACCTCGGTGGATTTGAAGATATTTTAACGAATTATTCCTGGAATAATGCTTTTCCAAACCCACTCAAGTAATCCATTTCAGTTTGCGTACCGAAGATCAATGTCCACTTTGGATGCGTTAACCTATCTTATACACTCCGTGTTTTCACGATTAGATAGGAAAAACAAACCCACGCGGGACTGCTTCCTACGTTACAGCGATACTTGCGGTTGTGGAAACCGCGATCTGCTTTTACAGAATCTGCTCGTTTTCGGAGTGCAATCTTTATTAGTAATTTTTCACACAGACTACTTTATCAACCGTACGCAGTCTACCAAGATTAGGAAAAAGAAGCTCTTTCTCACTCACCACAATTTCAGGTGTTTTCATAGAGTATTATTTTATCTCCATTTCTATTTTCTACTAACATAAGTTCCATTTCGGCCCCCGCAGAAAACCATCCTGTCGAATTATGCTGGTGGAGTGATCGCTGGTGCACACAATCCTATCACAGATTCATGGGTTAAATTGCAATACTTCTTGTACAGCAGCACAGTCTGGTTCAAACCCCGTTACCTTTCACGCAATGCATCAAAGTGTACAGATGTTGTTTTCCTTATGTCAAAGGAAAATTGTTATCAACAACTGCTCACGCACACCTCGCACCTAAGTATTGACAGTGTCAGTCTGAGCTCCTGTACATCAGGGAAATATCTGGGAATAACACTAAATCGTGGTTTCATGTGTCCCATCAGGTGAAGAAAACATTCACTAAATTCAGGTGACTAGCCATCTATGTCTTCCGAGTAAGGTCTTTTTCGATGCCTCGCCATTTGATCTTACGGTTTGTCATCGCTTTCATAATACCGCACTGGACATAATGCTTATCTGTGTTATTTCCTGGACGTTTAAACGGACAATTTAATGTGATCAACTGGTCACTGAAGCAACCTGCTCAATGTAGCGGAAGCGCATTATTGGAGTTTACCGAAATCACTGTGCTTAATCACCTTCACGCCTGAGAAAGGTGGGGTCCAGAGTATTCACTGACGCCAGTCACCTTTTCCACATTTTGCACTATCTGAACTTATCTCGATTTCCTCGACCAGACATATGTACGAAGCCATTTACGCTCTGACAAGGCTTACTGTACGTAAATCGTTCCCTATTTGTCCCACCCAAGTATGGGTACAAAAATACAACGCTGGATCAGGAAGATATGCTCAACAATACCGCTTCTAGCACAGTCCCATATTAACAACTTGTCATTCGTCCCAAATAACTGACTAATGTGACTTCATCATGACATCACCTCGATGTCCAATCCGCACAAAGGGGTATATAATCGGGACACGTAAGATCGACGACAGTGCGGCTGACGGCGTCAGATGCAACTAGCTTTAATCTCCTTCATCTCAATGTTTAACGATGTTGTAACGCGGTGCGGCCTGCTCGCTCTCGACTGGTTGATTCACACCCGCTGCGAAATCTGCGCCCTTACGCGTGCTCTGATTGACGCCTTGGCAAACCCGACCGGAACGGAGACAGAAGACTACTCAGCAGACCAGAGTTGTATTAAGGCAAAGAACGCTCATATTTATATGTCACTATCACCAGGCGGATTTGGCTCTAAGCCCACGCTCTACACCTACTTGTCCGCTGCATCTGTCCAGTTCACCGTGTTGCTCGGGAACTCCAGTCTTCGTTCGCCTACCCGGCGCATGGCAACGCACGTGATGTCTGACGCGTGATTTCATCAGCTTCCGGTCTGGCCTTGGCAACACGCCTGGTGTCTGATCAGATTTCGGCTGGGCCCTGGTAACACGCTCGTAGAGTCCTTCCCAAGCACGATTGGTGGTAAACGCGCGAGCGTTGGCTCTCAGCTTTCTCGCCCAGCTGTCACCTCCCCTTCCGAATTGAGTCAGCCTGCACACCCTTCGAACCTGATTGTGTTCGTAGCTTTTCGCCCTGGGGTCTATTTGCAGCCGTTGTGGCCTTCTCCGCTTCCGAGCCGGCCTGCATGGTGCATCTGATTTCTGCGGCATTTGTTTCGTCTCACCTGGTTGCTGACCTTCAGCTTCCAACCCGAACGTGTCTAGTAGGATGTCCCAATGTAAAGCTGGTGGTTCCTGGGGACCTTGGGTTTTGGCATGATTCGGTCTCAGCTGATTGATGTGCCTAATCCCTCTCACGTCCAACCATCACCTCGTAGATAACTCTGCCTTTCCTGCCGATAACTGTTCCGCTCGACCACCCCTTCGGCCTTCGAAAATCCCGGGCGTAAACCATGTCACCAACATTGAAGTTACGGAGCTTGATCTTGCAATCTTCCTCCTTGTGACTGTTGCCGTGCTTTTCTATTCTTCTTGGTAAAAGATTATCAAACAACGTCCGGATCTTTCTTCCAAATAGTACTTCTGTGGGGGCTTTCCCATCAGGGGAGTTTGGATTCGGAGCGTTCCGATACATGCATAGAAAAGATTGAATTGCATCCTGTGAAGCCCTTTTTGCCCTGCTTTACAGAGTGCACGTTTGAACGTATCCACGAACCTTTCCGCCTGTCCGTTTGATTGCGGATGATATGGTGGTGAGAACATCTGATGAATTCCCTTTTCCTTGCACCACTCGCGAAAAGAAGTCGAGGTAAATTGTGTTCCATTGTCTGTCACTAACACCTCTGGCAGGCCGAAATATCGGAACAGCTTCTCCAGCTCGTTGATAGTGTGCTGTGCAGTCGGATTGTTTACCGGAATCACATCAGGCCACTTGGTGAATGAGTCAACCGAAACGAGATAGGATTGGCCATTGATTGGTCCTGCATAGTCTAAGTGTATTCGTTGCCACGGTTTCTCTGCCTTAGGCCAAGGTTGCCACTGACACTTGGGAGGAGCCTTCGCTGCAAGTTGACAAGATTCACACTGTTGGCAGAATTTTTCAATTTCCGAATCCATTTCTGGCCAGTAAACAAAGCTGCGTGCCAAGGCTTTCATGCGGCTGGTACCAGGGTGCCCCGTGTGGAACTGCTGCAATAATTGTCTCTACAATTTCCTTGGCACCACCACTCGATCTCCAAACATCAGAAAATTGTTCACGACTGAGAGGGATGCACGTCGATGGTAAAACGGCCGCAACTCCATAGGTATGCCTCCATTTGGCCAACATGTTCGTACACACTGCATCGCTTTCTCCAAGATTCTGTCCCGTGATGTCTCCATACAAATAGTGTCGACTGTTACTGGTGGTCTTCTCACATTGTCAACCAGGATTCGTTGGACTTCTGCTTCGAAACTGATAGCTGCAATCACACAATCATCATTATCCTTTGGGTGTAAACTGATGAACAATGAAAAATGAACAATGATCTATAACGGGTAAAAAAGCATATGCTTGACAGGTCCCGTAGGGTGGTTCGAGCAATAGATAAAATGGAAGGATAATCGAACAAGTAAATCGTTTTTTAAGCCTCCACAGATTTCAACGCACCACTCCATAATGATAGTTTGAAGTATGGACTGGATGTCTGCACCCAAAGTAGAGCTGTTATATTACAGCAAATGTGGGAAAAAGGTAATCAAAGGAATGGATAACGCTCACTCGTGTGTTGCTTCCGTTGAGAGATGTGGTACGTTACTCCAGTTTGTATACATCCATGTCGCTCATTGGGACACTTCTGTATGTAACATCACCGCCACTTTGCGGGGAGGGTCAGTAACCTCATGGTTTGGGTCTTGTTATTTCGTCCTCCGAATAGGACGTGCTATGCCAAATAATGCAAGTTGGAAAGTGTGTCATCTAGGCGTTTTTTAAATAGTGCCAATGCGGGGGCAAGTACGACGTGAGTGGGGAGCGCATTCCAAGCACGAGACAGACGGAGTGAGAAAGAGTTTCGTCGATAATCAAGTCGGCTGTAGTGTGTAGCCAGTTTGAGCTGATGAACTCTCAGGTTGGTGTTTTGGCTCAGCTGCAAGAGACTGCGACATGGGTGATTTGGGTTCATCAGTATTAAGTAGACCATGATGAGGTCTCCTCGGTGACGACGATATTCACCACTGTACAATCCCAGAGACTGCAGTCTGCGTTGGTAGGGGATGTGAAACATGCCTCTGACGAGCTTCGTTGCTCTACGCTGTGGAGCTTCAAGTGCACTGATGTCGCGCTTGCGCCAGGGACGCCAGGCCTGGATCGCACACTCCACGTGGGGTCTCACGTAAGCGCTCAGCATTTGCGGAAATACAGATGGCTCGAAATTTCCGAAAGCCCTCCGTAAGAGTCCGAGATGTTGACTGGCCCTTTTCGATGCCTTTTCAGCTTGTCTGGAGCAGCCAAGGTCGTCCTGCACGATCACTCCGAGGTCGCATTCCTGGGAAGTATGTTGCAACGGCTGGTCCCTGAGTAAGTATTCATGGATGCGCTGATGGCGTAAGCTCACGACTTTGCACTTGGCGACATTGAAGTGGAGCATGTTTTCGGAAGACCAAGTGTACGCCCTGTCCAGATCGCTCTGCAGTGCTGCGTGATCGTCCTCTGTCCGGATGTCATGCCAAATTTTGACATCATCTGCAAACAGCAAGAAGTTCGACTGTAGTACACAGGGCATCCGCTTGACCGATTAGTTGCGTCGGTTTATACTGTATACTTGAAGTCGTAGGTCAGTAGTATGGTCGCCCATCGTTGCAATCGGTTTGCCGTAAAAACTGGAATTCCCTTCTTTGAACCGAATATCGACAGAAGAGGTTTGTGGTCAGTCAGGAGCGTGAAATGTCTGCCATATAGCAGCTTATGGAACCGTTTCATTGCCAAAACAATCGCGAGCGCTTCCTTCTCTATATGGCTATAGTTCTTTTCAGCTGGCGTTAGTGATCGCGCTGCGTGCGCGATAGCCTTCTCTCATCCATGCGGAAAAACGGGAAATAACTGCACCAACACCATAATTGGAAGCATCCATAGCAACGACAAATTTTAAATTCGGATTGAAGTGAGTCAAGAGTAGATCAGAGGTGGGAGCTACTTTGACTGCATCAGAAGACTGCTGGCACTCCTTCGTCCATTTCCAACCCTTGTATTTTGTCAGTAGCTGGTTCAGCGGACCTCTGGTTTGGTGAAGGCTTGGTAGGAAAGCGCTGTAATTGCTAACGAGCCCAAGAAATGAGCGGAGCTCTGCAATGTCTTCTGGTGGCTTCATCTTTTTGATGGCTTCAATATTGGCGGGATCCGGGCGCCGGCCATGTTTGTCTATGATAAACCCAGGAAATTTGACGATTTCTAATAGGAACTCACATTTTTCAGCCCGTAATCGGAATCCAGCTTCCTGAAGACGCGAAAGCACTCTCTCCAGTGTCTGTATCAAGTCTTGCGGATCTGAGCCCATAATCAACGCATCGTCCAGGTATACTGCTGTATTTGGGATATCGCTCAGCAGGGTATCCATTATTTGTTGAAAAATGGCCAGTGCGGTTTTCACTCCGAACGGCAGCCGGTTGTACTGAAAAAGTCCGAGATGGGTATTTATTGTCAGCAATGTTCTGCACTGATGGGCAACTGGGATTTGCAAATACGCATCAGCTAGGTCAAGTTTTGCGAAACATTTCCCCCCATTGAGTTTGCTGAACAAGTCTTCTGGTACCGGCAGGGGATACTGATGATCTTCCAACACAGAATTCAAAGCTGTGGAGAAATCAGCACTACTGCGGACTTTACCGTTCCCTTTCTTTACCACCACAATAGGTGCTGCCCATTCGGAATAGTGAACTCGTTCGATTATCCCTTCAGATTGTAGTCGATTTAACTCGGCTTCCACTAAAGACTGAGTTGCATAGGGCACCGGGCGTCTTGGTCTAAAGACTGGCTTGGCGTCTGGTTTAAGATTCAATGAGGCAGTAGCTATGTTGCAACATCCAAGACCAGGTTGAAACAATGCATCGTGACGCCGTTTTATCTCGGCAATCTGACTTTGAAACACCGAGCTTGAAGGTGACGGTTGTGACAGCAGATTGACTTGCGGTGGCTGACATATACTGTTCACTGATTGATCAAGCAGTTTCAGTTCATCCATCCAGTCGAGCCCCAACAAATCTAACCCCGACTGGTCTGTCACGAAACATGTCGTCTGGATTTGTTTATCGCGGAAGTTTACTTGACAGTTCAGTTCACCCAGCAATTTCAACGTACCTCCTGAAGCATTCCGTGCCGTGTGGTCCGTTTGTATGAGTGTTGGTCGCCCCAGCATGTGCCAAGTGTCTCGAGATATCAGGGTGATATCAGAAGCCGCGTCGATTTGTAACTTGATTTGAAAGCCGTTGATTTTCACAATGGTGTATTTGCGCTTGCTGGCCCCGTCAACCTTGAATGTTGCGGTGATAGATCTGGTTAAATTGGGACGCCGGAACGGTCTGGCATTGTGACGCATGTTCTTGGTCAAAATTGGACGAGTCGCTAGGCAACAGGACTCATTATACCCTTTTCTGCCGCAACGGTTGGAAGTGTGAGTTTTGAATGAACACTCGCGGGCAAAATGCCACCCTCTACAAAACCAAAATGCAGTGGGAGGTTTAGAATGCGTTTAACTCACGTGGGAAGCTTCTTTTCGGGGAGTACGGCTGACTGTACAGACAAAATCTTGCTCGTTCTGGTTGGACAACTGCTGGATCAAACGCTGTATCGTGTTTCAGATTCGTCATGCGTTGGCACTCACCGGTCACTTGCTGCAATGTGACATCCGGATTCTGCTCAATTTTGTTCGGTATTCGTGTTCGAATGTCGGCGTCCTTGGATGCTTGTAGGCCACAAACGTATATGAGACATTTAAACTGATCACTTGTCATCTTGTGTGGTTGTGACCGTTCGCACTCTCGATTCACACGGCTGGAATAATCGACCCAGTCTTCGTCATCTACTTTTTGTTATTGTCAGACACTTATACCGGATGTTGAACAAAGATGTCTGTTCTCCGAAAATCTACGACAGGACTGCAACCACTTCGTCGAAAGACAAATCGGTGCACTTTTTGGGTAAGATAAAATTGGTGAACTTCTCGTGTTCGGCAGCACCCAGCTTCCGCAGCATTAGTCGAATCTTCTTTTCTGATGGAAGGTTGGCAAAATCAACCCGGAACATATCTTCATACTTGTGGAACCACGAAACAAATGTTATGGCAGCATCAGCGTCATAATGGAACTCACTGATCGCTGAGTCAGGGTTTCTGGTGACGGGGCACCTTCACTTGTCGCTAACCCTGGGGTTGACTGCACTGTCGTCTTCTGAGTTAACATCTCGATCAGCTTGGTTTGGGATGCTTCAAACTGCGCCTGTTGTTGCTGCAACAGCGTCTGCAATTGTTCAAAGCTAATTGCCGTGCCTGGGTTCGGTTTTACTCGCGTCGCCACTGTTGTAACACTGTACCCGCTCTGGCCTGGTTGATTCATACCTGCTGCGAAATCTGCGCCCTCACGCGTGCTCTGATTGACACCTTGGCAAACCCGACCGGAACGGAGACAGAAGACTACTCAGCAGACCAGAGTTGTATTAAGGTAAAGAACGTTCATATTTATATGTCACAATCACCAGGCGGATTTGGCTCTAAGCCCACGTTCCACGCCTACTTGTCCGCTGCATCTGTCCAGATCACCGTGTTGCTCGGGCACTCCAGTCTTCGTTCGCCTACCCGGCGCATGGCAACGCACGTGATGTCTGACGCGTGATTTCATCAGCTTCCGGTCTGGCCTTGGCAACACGCCTGGTGTCTCATCAGATTTCGACTGGGCCCTGGTAAGACGCTCGTAGAGTCCTTCCCAAGCACGATTGGTGGTAAACGCGCGAGCGTTGGCTCTCAGATTTCTCGCCCAGCTGTCACTAACTGAAGATCTTATGAGTCGGGAACTGAGAACCACGCTTGGTTTGCTGACTCCAAAGCGTTCACTACTACAACCAAGCAATTCAGTGATGGAGCGCCAATACAACAGGCGGTATGGAGCACGAAAAAGGATTCTCAAACTGGGCGAGTTTATGTTTGCGGCTGCTAATCAAGGACGGCGGATCGCTAGGATACCAGGACGAGTCGTGCGACGCCGAGGCAAAGTGATGTATGGTGTGCAAGCTGGTACGCAGGTATGGAGATGTCATGTCAATCGGTTGAGATCACGGTATACACATGGTGTGTCATTCCGAAAGCCAACGGATTTGACCTCAACTAATTGCTGGACAATGGCAAGTCTAGTATCTCTGCAGGTGGCAACGTTCGTCCCATGGAATACTTGTAAAATGGAGCCGGGTAAAGGCCAAAGCGAACAAGAACATTTCTACAGCCTCTCCAGGTGGATCCGCGTCGGAAGAGCTATGTGAACCCCAGGTAACTTATCTTTCAAGAGGGGGAGGTATTAGGAAAATAGCTATTAGACACTCATATCTTGTGAACAAGTTTAATAGCCATTCTTTATTCTTCCTATTTTCCACTTCTTGACTGTTGTTTAAATACTCCACTGTGTTAGCCCCTATTGGTACACGCACGTCATTGTTAATGGATGCTCATCTCCGCGCCATCTTCAACAGTGTCATTTGCCAGAACACATTCCATTGGTTTTTCACCGCATCAATTTCTGTCTGGTTATTTTAAAGGAATATTTAGTTGTCACACAATTATTATACTAGTTTTTACTTTTTGGGTCTGTACTTATTATTCTCGGTTGTTTCGTGACATTTGTTTAAACGTTACATTTCGTTATTCTGATTGGCCAGTGCCCGTCAATGTAAATGGATGTTTACTTTACGCTTGGGTCCCATGGTGTTAATTATAAAGACATATGCGATTCGCTCTTGATTACATGGTTGTTTGTTCACCCGTTGAACTTGGCGTTTTCCTTCTGTTGGTTGGCTCGTGTAATTTACTAGCTTCCCTTCATCTTGTCTTCAAGATTTTATAAGTAAAGGTGATTTCATGTGTACAACTCTGTTTCCGGTTCGTCTTTGGACTTTTTCTTGCGGTCGTGGGGTGAAGTCATCCGTGGCGACACAGCAATCGTATACAATGGCGAATATACATTTATTCATTTATTTACTTATATTTACAGGAAAGGTGTGAAATATCTGTAAATATAAACGAAGTAGCTGTTTGCAACATCAAACCAAGCGGACAGCCTCGCACCGTCACGGATGAAATATCAGCTTGAGCGGTTGCGCAAGTGGTATGCAGTAACGACCAACTCAGCATTCGACAACTCGCACAACCTTACGAAACCACACCGTATGTTGTGCATAGGATATTTAAGGAAAAACATTCTAGCGGTACATTGCACTGCAGGTGCAGGTGTTAAACTCAAGCGATTCACAGAAGCGCCTGGAATTCCCCCGTCTGTTTTTAAACAGTCTGAACGTGCATGCCATTTTGTTCACCGATGAGGTGGTGTTCCCTCTGCATGGCGAAGATACGCAACTTGTTTGGGCAACAACCAACCCACGGCAATGTAGCACTTCAAGTGTGCAACATAGCGCGAAGTTCATGGCCTGGGCTGGGTTGCCTGGTCAAAAATTCATTGTGCCTTTTTCCTTTTCCAGGAGTGTGACCGGTAGGTTGTTGTTTAACTGTGCTAATGCCTGACATTTCTTAGCATCCACGCCCACACCATCCGGCAGTTGCTCCTCTGCAGCCAAAACGACGGCGGACACTTCGAACACTTATTTCATTGCTATTTACAGATATTTCACACAATTCATGTAAATATAAGTAAATAAATGAATAAATGTGTATTCGTCATTGTACATGTTGCGGGCCCATCAAATGTCCCGGCAAAAACGCACCAGAAACTCCGGCATAACGGCAGTGGAAAGCGGGGTCCAATTCCTCCCCACAACGTAGCAGTGTTCAGCCACTCCGAGACACGTTCCAACTGCGCACTTCTTGACAATTCTCTTTTACAAACTACTACCCGTTGTGGTAGCAAGTTTCCCTAACTTACTAACCCATTGCATTAGCTGTGATTCGCCCTTTGTTGGTCGTAAAAGAGCCTTCAGAGGACCAGTTGCCATTCTTCCTCTTCGTCTTATATTGGAGTCGGTCGGTCACGTGATTTTGTGTGCGCCGTTAGCCGGGCAGCATTCGCGTCTTAGTCCTAGCACGCGTCTACCCTAACCTCCTCTCATATGCGTCCGTTCTGAGGGCTCAGCGTCTACCCGAATACGTGCGGCTAGGATCGTTCTCACGCTCGCTCGATTTCCTTCTCACCAGCGGGTACCACTGACTAAGCCCACGCCATCAGGTCAGAGCAACTCCGTTCGATTTCTCAGCGTTCCAGGCCTTTACAGTAGACGTGCTCCAACCGCGCCAGTGAAAATCTTATCAGGCATCTACGCAATTTGTAACCGTGCATGATACACACCATCGAAGGCCTGATCAAGTTGTACAACTGGCAATTGCCTGACTATGAGGGCAATAGTTGCATTCAGGATTAAATTGGTGTGCTGTCTAATGGTGCCACCAGTGCCTCGGAACAGACTGAAATCTAAGAGCATTATCACGTGAAGTCAAGTCAAGAATTCGTTTCTATGCACCCATGGAAGGTGAAGTTTTGCCGTTACACACACGCGATTGAAACGGTAAACCGAGCAACACTGAAACCTTACAATGTGCTCCTGGCAATATGATTCCCTTTAGCAGTGAAAGCAGCCTAATAAAAGCTTACGGTTTTGTTGGAAGCCAGTCATGAAGTGATAACAGGTTTTTTGGCGATAGCGATACGACGTCCATCCATCGGTCAACACATACGGCCAGGCTGTTTTTCTCAGTTGCTAACAAAGCGACCCACTAACCACTTCACAGGGAACGCTTTTGCTGGTTTTTCACCTGGGTGAATGCTGACTACCGATCGATCGAATCATGACACGTTCAGTGCAGTCCAGTTCTCATAGCCGAACGGTGTGCGCTCCTTCGGTCTTGCCCTGCGGTCGTGGCATGACGCATTCATTGCAGCTGTTGTTTCTGGTTCACGTTCAGTTCTCGCAGCCAAACTGTGTGCGTTCCCTTTGCCTTGTTCCGCGATTCACTCATGACAGGTCGATTGCGGCTGTGTTGTTTGCTAACGTTTACCTCTCACAACCGAAAGGCTCTGTCTGCGCTGCGGTCGTAGGCACACAAATCGCGTCTCTGTGACCTACCTCAGTCCTGCCGACAAAGCAATTTGCGCCATTGGATGGTTAGCAATTCAGCGTACCCGGTACTTCAGCACTTGAGTGTAGCCGCTCCTAGCTGCGGATCAGCTTAATAAAACACCCTGTAGGTTTAGTGAAGCGCAATTCATCCAATTATGCTCTTCTCTACACTTGCTTACGCCTCATCCTCTTACAATGCCTGTGATTCTTTCGGTAGTAAACCCGATCCATTTAAACTTTGTCGCCCCAAATTACGACCGCATTCTTTTTGTATTCCCACACGCATTCCCTCTCCCCGTCTAATCCCATTAGAACTGGCGCATCTCACTTTATGGGAGTTGCTGCAGAAAGCACTAGAACTAATATGATTGCAAGAGTAAATACTGGGTGGAATGTTGAACAACTTTAAGGCATTTTAGTACTGATGAAGTTAATGTCTGTTCTCTGATGAATAAGCTTCATTTACTGCGCTTGAACAAACCCGATTTAAGTTTACTCAATGAAACCTGCTGTCATGATTCTATGCCCAGCCAGTTGCTTTCCATCGAAAGTTACAAGCTTATTAGAAGTGATGGAAAGCAAGGCACATGTGGTCGTTGCTTAAGTTACTGTTCGCCAAACCTATTTGCCTCTGCTTTCACACTCCCACTTACATCTTCCACCATTGATTCTCTCTGGTTATTATTGACATGCGATACTAAGCGAACTCTTGTAGGTTGTATATACCGCTCACCTAGGCTCAGCCTCAGTGATGAGAACCAGTTGATTGACATCTTTAGTTACATATTGGATTCTAGTACTTTGGATAAAATCGTTGGTGGTGATTTCAACCTACCCGACATCTGTTGGTCTAACTTAGCACCAAACGCGATACAACTTTTCATTACCACTGTCATCACGGGTGGTTGGGAGCGACATGTTCTTGTGGATAGCAGAGGTAAAAATATACTAGGCCTACTCTTTACCTCAAACACGCCCCCGATAGCTGCTGATGTACTAGACGGTCTGCCTGGATGTTGTCACAAAATAGTCGGATATAAAATTGTAGCTGAGTAGTCACATGTGAGGTCAGCGATGGTTGCACACTTCCTGCGAAATGGCAGTTGGGTAACTTTCTACGCTCTGCTTAGGACCCATAATTGGGACCATTTATTACTTTCGTCTGATATTCAGAGAGCCGCTGACATCTATGACAATGTGACTATGTGCTTAAGCATGCTTGCCTCCAGTGTTAATAAGAGCCCCTCTTCTAATTACATTATCAACACAAAGGATAAGTGGAAAATACAGGTGCTAACTCGAACATATGAACGAACTTATTACTTCAGCGTATTACTGAGGCTCCAATGTTTTATAATTGAGAGGAACACGAAACTCCAAACGCGTCTCAGGTAGTAAAAACAACGAACTGTAAATACAAGTCAACTGGTGACTGCATTACTGAGAAAAAGGAGAGGCGGCAAAACCCTCGCACATAGTCATGCTTGGAGGCGAATGTATTGATCCCTTAATTGCCAAAGCAGAAGCCTTTAGCTCATATTTTTCTGAATCCTTTCATCTTAAAAAAGAAGTGTTGGAATTGTTAACTTCGATTAACCTCTCCGAACAAGCCCTAGCTATCGATCTTAATATCACTACGATAAAACGCTTGATTGCCTGTCTACGACCCAACCCCGATGAGATCTGTTCTGCTTTAGTCAAACACGGTGGAGATGATATCCCTCTTGAATACCTTCTCTTTGTCTTTCCAGTGTGTGCAATACCCCGAACGTTGGAAGAGGTCTAGATTTAAACCGAGACATAAGTCCGGGTCCAAAACTGACAACCGGAACTAGCGCCTCATTAGCCACACTGCCATCCTCTCTGGCATGCTAGAGAGAACTGTTAAGGAACATTGGGTTTCATTCCTATTATCGCACCAACTTCTCTCACCTTCACAATATGGCATTCTGAAGTCCGGCTCGTGTGCTACCTGACAAGTTGACTTTATTAACCATCTAACTGAAGCAATTGACTCAAGTCTTCAGTGCACTTTTACCTTCTTGAACATGCAGAAGGCGTTTGACAGTTCCACACAAGCTGCCGCTAGATAAATGAAGTAGGTACGGTGTTACAAATCCGGTTCACTCAGGTACAGGGCAGTGTTTTAGCTCCGTCACGCTTACTGCGATAAATAAATGACCTTGTTTCCGGTATACAATTTGGCAAGTCTTATTTGTTTGTTGATGCTCTAAAGCTTGTTTATGTGAATTACAAATTCATAAATTGTAAACTTGCAATTTTTCTTTTTTTTTCTTGTGCCTCAGCATTTGCATATAATTTATTTTGCCTTGTTATGCCGTTGCGCACACGCACGCGGATTATAAAGTACCACCGTGACATTTGTTTATTCGCATCCCTGTTGTGAACCAAAGCACCGTCCTAGTGGCTCATAATCACGCACTTCACCGTTAACATGCTGGACGCTGCTATCCGTCTCACTGCTGCCCCACCCCTTTTAGCGTTGATCAGAAACACAGACTGCTGGGATTGTTTCGGTTCACAGATGGGCAACATTGAGGCTGCGTCTACCAACCTAGTCGTAAGCCATTTATGTACCTTTAACTTTACGGTTATAGAACCACGTTTACGATTTGCGCTACATCGAGTTTTGCTCCTTTTGTCCTGGGAATCAAGCCGTGCATGAGACTAGGCTTATAGAGTGCAATCTTTCAGCTACTGGCACTTACAGTTTACACGTTTCCAAGTCCTCAGTATACCGCTGAACTTAACCATATCCAAAACGACTTGAAAGCCGTTGTGAGATGTGCTGACATGCGGCAGATGAGGTTTGCAACAGCGACGTGTGGTATTCTGGCGTATGGATACCATGTTGAAGGACAATTGTTCAGGCCTCATGATGAAGTCATTCCGATCAGCCAGTCTGTCCGCGATTTAGGCTTGAGATACTCTAGTTAAGTTAAACTTTAGCGAACATACAAATCATATCGTGAAAAAGAGTAAGCAGTTGGTCGGGCTCATATGCCACCTACTAACCTTAAGGGAAACCAGACTAATTACTTTCAAAACCAGTGTCAGACGTTTGCTTGCATATTGCCGTGTTACTTTCTGTAACCGGCGAAAGTGTGATTTTCGAGCAAATAAAAACGTTCAACGCGCCTGCACGAAGCGTAAATTTGGTTATTTAACCGCTCTATCCTCTAGAGATGGGTGCAAGGAGCTGAATCTTGAACCACTGTGGTTATGAAAAGTGCATCTAAATCTGTGCTTCCTCCACAAACTCGTGTAGCGGAAAGCATACATTACAACCTGTCAATTGCAGTTTCGGGAAAATACCAGTTATGAATTGAGAGATAGTGTAGATATAATCTCTTTACTTCGATTCAGGACCAGCCTAAGAAGAAATTGCTACCTTCTCAGGTATGGCTCCACATGGAATAAGCTGCCAAAAGAGATTAGCTGTATTGAACATTATTGTATTTTCATGAAAAGTTAAAGATTTAGCTGTCAACTAACAGAGTGAACTGCGTTTCAAAATTTCAGCTCGATGATGAAAAGCTGTATGAAGAAGGACCGGATCATGTATGACACCGTTAAACATCGAATGTGAAAATGTTCAACAAATGCAGCAGCACAATCTTAGCATCTTGCTTGAACTGTTTGAACCGCCTCACATGCTATTCTTTAACACAACCACTTATACGGTTTTACTCCATTCCAACTTAATTCCTACCAAGTGTCTTCTGCGCTAAAACCGAGAGCAACATTATGTAGTGTTTTGGGGCCAGGAACTATCTTTGTAATCCCCTTCAAATTGCCTATGTCTACCATTTGTGCCTCGATTCTCTTCGCTACATTTATTCTGTAATGCTAACCAGTTCCTCTTCTTCTCTGGAGTTAACAGTTCAGAAACACAGACCGGATTTCAATGATTGACGATAACGGATTTTCCATGCTACTAAGAATGACTCCGAACATTCGTTTTAGTCCCTTTTTGCCCATGAACAATTCGTGTAATTATCTGTCTTCGGCTGTCAGGCCGTTCAAGTTGATCATATGGTCTGTCGATCCATTTTGCGCTGTTGTAAAGCATGCGATATGCTTAGTTATTAGCACTAACGTTATTATACTTGCAGTATTCAATTTTTCGTATTTTACGTTCTTCCTTATTTCATTGTCTACCACGACTAAGCTGTTCTCCTGAAGTGATGGACTGAAGCTTCCAAACTATCCATAAGGCTATAACCACGCAAGGCACCTTACCATCAGGTAACTGGCTTATAAAAAGGTGCCATAATTGATTGATCCGTATGACTGACCGGGATAAGGGCTTCATCGCCCATAATGTATGCATAAAAGAAGCCCTAAAGTGAACACAACATATGTTAGACAGATGACGGCTTATATGCTAATTTGGCACAGAAGAACGGGCGAAAACTTTCGAGGGAATACCCTGAATGGATGGCCGTATTTCTTCACCTGGACATTTGTTTAATACCGTATTTGTTATTGTTCCCAGCTTCTCAATTTCTCTAGTACCTCAAACCAACCAATTACTTTAATATCCGCTTTGGATCCATTGTATAGAGCATGAACTATTACTTATTTTGTGCGATCTTGCTGTACACATTGATCAAACCAACTAGTTGGACTGTGTCTCGCACCACCGAGGAATATACCATTTACTTATTTATTGAGGTGACTGGTTTCAAAACGTCCTCTCATATGAGTGGGCCAGCGGTGGATGGAGCATTCCTCAACATTCATGTGTTGTTGAATAAATGTGAATGCACCTCTCACGGGGCATGGTGTTGGACTGTCACCAAAAATGTCTCACCGAAATCACGGGTGTAGTGGTCAAGATATTCGATCTGAGAACCTCAGATAATGCAAGGCTAAGAGGCGACTCAGATTGTTTTGAGTGCTTCAGTTTGACGCAAGTATCACTACACAACCAACTGAAGTTTTGGTCCTACCGCTACTGTCACTGCCATCGTCTGTCATTGCGATCACGTGGCCTCGTCTCGCGCTTTGTCTGTTAAGTTAGCTAGCGGTGCGGTTTGTCATAATACGATGCATATGGCTGACAGGAGCCAATTACCACAGATTGTGTGCTGCCCAATATACCACTGGAGCTGACACAACCTGATTTTAATGTATTCATCAAATCTGTTCAACTCCTACTCACCCAGACAAAAACAATCGAGAAGCGTGGAAGATACTGCGTTCTACATCATAATGTATCTGCTGATTCGACATATTTGCTGGACGGATGTGTTGATCTGATCTGACAGAATGTATTGAATAGGCCAGCCTGCGCCCCCAGTCCTTTGAAGCTGGAGCTTTCCCTATTGGTACTACAGGGTTAACTCGGATGAGGTCGCAATTTCGAGAGCATCGAGCTGGCAGCGATTTCAACTGGTGTCTGTAGCCGGACATCATCCATCCGAAAAGAACCTTATCTGAGCATGCCTTTCGTCAAAAGTTTTGTGATAACACAGTGTGCTGAGATAAGGATTGATAGTGGTGTTCCCATTTAGTAGAATTGGATATAAACCTTTTCGAA
>OX104067.1:16527410-16647520 GCA_944474145.2 Dicrocoelium dendriticum | reverse complement strand
CATCTTGCAGAAATAAAAGAGTCATTAGATGGACGAGATGAATATTCAACAAGGGGTAGATTTACGAAAGCACTTCTGGCCCGTAGTCGCTTGTGTATCTGTTCTCCTGAAGCAAATGCTTTTCCTACCTAATTTCTGTTACCAAATTTAAAACAACTTTCTTTCCAGTCACGCAAAGGCAACAAAACAATGCACCTATAAGCTATAAGCGTTAAAAGCGCTTAGGTTAGTTGACCAAGGCATACGGCAAGGATATGCTACCTCCAAGAAGGCTTCAACGATTGATAAGGAACCGGAAATGGCACACGACCACCAGCGAATTGAGAAGACACAGTCAGTGTTGAATTGCGATGCTATTTTTACAACTAACGGAATTTCATTATCACTAGGTACTTCAACATTGTCCTCAACAAAGTGGGTACACGCAGTTACGCAATACGATAATAAAGGAACACACTGGATGTACAGAGGCAGTACAATGGATCGGCGCTGACGCCCGCGTATACAGCCAGCAGAATCACACCAACGACTCAAACAGAAAACAGTCAGTGATCTAACCACCCTAAAGACAATACAGCCTGTTTTGGAACATGTAAGAAAGACTTGAGTGTTGGAACTCATGTTGAGCCGTAACGTAGACCGCATGAATAGTATGTCGACCACAAACCCGTCCGGTTGGAGTCTCACGGATATCGTGTTCGTCTTCAAAATGGATGCCCGGATAGATTGCGCTAACCACAGAGGGAGTAGTCTCGTCTGCGTTGAATCTAAGGTTCTCGCCGCCATGCTTTTAAGGAGGCTCAGTCTGGTGCTCGACGCAAACTTGCACTGAGAACAAGCTGGGTTCCGCTCCGGCTGGAGTTGTACCCATCACACCCTTACACTCCGCCAAATACGCGAGCGTCATCAAACGTTCGGCCGGTCAACGATCGTTATCTTCTTAAACAGACGATACGCGTTAGACTCAGTTGACCGAGCTGCTTTCTGGAGCTGTCTCTTGAGAATGGGAGTGACTGAGAAATACGTCAACTTTCTTCGAGCCATCGACTGTCGAACCTCGGGCCGAGTGCGGGTGTACAGCGGATTTTCGCCGCCGTTTAATAGCACTAGTGGCGTGCGACAGGGCTGCCCTGCATCACACTTGCTGTTCAAATTCGCTGTTAATGACATCCTAAAGAGAGCTACGGAGCATTGCGAACCCAGCGGCGTTGAACTGCTTCCGGAGGATCGATTTAACTAGTAGGAGTAGCCAGACGACATTGCCCTAATTTGCGATTTCTCACAAACCGCCCAGAATGTGCTGTGTATGTTAGCGGTGTCTACCTCCCATTTTGGAATGGCCTTCGCTTCTTTGACGTGTAAGGTATTCGTATAGAACTTACTAAGATCTGCAATCTCTGGAAGTGATGGACAAAATCGTTTAACTCGGAAGCTGCATCAGCTGTATTTGCTAATCTCCGCCAACTCTGGCGGCGCCGCGACCTGAGTCTCTGTTTGAAGGGTCAAGTCTACAATGCCACAGTGAGACGGGTCCCGCTCTACGGTTGAGAGACTTAGCCTGTTCCCGCGTGCAGGATAGTCAGAGGCTGTCTGTCTTCGATCACAGCTGCATTCGGAGCATTGATAGTGAACGGTGGCAACACCACATTAGTAATGCTGATACTTGCCGAAGGATTTTCAAATCAGGCAGACCTTGCCGGCCACTGAGCAGTATAATTTCACTGCATGGGCTTCGGTGGCTTGGGCACATGCTTCGCTTGCCTACTGAGCGTTTGACTCACCATGCACTCTGCGCGCACAGTAATCGGCTGGAAGCGAAGAAAAGGTGGTGAACGAATGATTTGGGACACAAGTATGAATATCTTGACTCCACATCTGCCGCGCTCGGGTGCTCTCGTCTCCCCGGTTGGGGACGCAAGAACCATAAACACGTTTGGCTCGAAATCCTTTCGGACATGTCAAGATACCGTGAGCAATGGCGGAGGTGTTGTGAGACTCTGCGCCCATGACTTCAGTTTTACACTTTTTACTCTCCCTATTTCCTTATTATTGTTGTATTTTATTTCTCCATACATTGCGGCACCCTGATAACTGTACTCTTAGTCGTGTTCAATATCTAGATGCAAAAACCTGGCATGGCCCGTCGTGACTTGGAGTCAAGGACGCGGACAAAGTGGCCTATGGTGAATCAAAAGTAACACAGTGGGTCCCCTTCAGCCATTTCATCAAAGCAGTGAGAAGACATAAATTGCGATATGTCAACATTTCGATTGTTCTCATCTGTCGCAAACACAATACAAACGAGATTCATAGACAGTTGTACACAGGGGGAAAAGCTGACACACCAAACAAAATGTCAAAATCAAGACCACGGCAACTGGCCATCAGGTGAACCCGGAGACTGCGTTCAAGTTGTTATTACGCAACAACAATCCAAAAAGCTTGGCAATTAGTGAGCCATTGCTAATTAGGACTTAGCAAGCTGTGTTGTGTGCACAGAAACTATTGAGACAATCAATTAGGTTACCGTGGTCTTGATTTTGACATTTTGATTGGTGTGCCAACTTTTCCCCCTGTAGATAACTCTATGAATCAAAAGTAAGCAGACAGGGCAGTACCGGAGTTGGTGTGTCAATCATGGGTCACCGGCCAAAGAGAGGGAGTGTTGTAAGATGGATAAAACCGTTGGACACCAATCAATGGACAGCCGTGTGCGATAATGAAGAATTACAGGAAAGCCATCAACAGGTCCTAAATCAAAGGGGGATGGCGCGATTGTGGGGAGTGGCTCCATGTGTAAGGTTGGCAAGGAAGCAACAGGTAAATAGGGACAGGTACAGTTGGTATGTAGGTAGATGTGACGCGTTCAAGCAGTGAGTGATTTCGACTAATGGGAATGGGGGAATTGCAGCAATAAGCCTACACCTGGTGAAGGGTGATTGCAATTGAATAAATGCGTGTTACAGTGGGGATTTAGAGGTAATTTAAATGCAGTTTATCGCAGTTGCCTCTCAGCCAGGCTGGCTCTCACAGATCTGGCGACACATCAGATGGCCGTTTCAAACTTCCGGGTTGCGCCAGTAGCGTGCTTCTTTCGGACCCGTGCCGATTTCTGACCCTATGACTTCTAGCTACCTGACTGATTGATGACTGTACTGAACTACATCTAAATTACACCTGAATCACAACTACTCATAACTAATCAAAGCACCAGTCCGCGAGGATGACAAGTACGGTGTAGTCCACAGTCACTATGTATAAAGTTGTAGGTCTAGGGGCAGCACTGTCATCTGTCCAGTTAGCAATTGGCATGACAGTGGAAGATGAGCCATACCATATCGTAGTCATCTGTTAGGCATACAAGTCTGCAGCCGTCATCTAGGAATTATCAGCACAAGCTGATGGTATCGTGGAGTAATGTGCCCGGAACCGGTCAGCGGCCCGAGGAAGGCGCACCACTGACAAGGCCCAGAATGTCGAAGCAATGGAACAATGGAACAGTGATTTATTACGGGTAAAAAAGCATCGCTTAACAAGTCCCGTGGGATGGAAATTATCGCGAAAATCGATTGCATGGCGGACTCACCATAGACTTATGTGGAATAACGGAGATGTTTGCGTATTAAACGTATCAATCCATCAATACATTGGTTAGGCGTTTGGCAAGACACCGTTTGCTTGCGTTTTGTCGCCCCTGGCTAACAAGTCATAAAATGAAATGTAAGTGAGACAATGCATCGTCAACACGTTTTTTAAATATCGCCAGATTGGGAGCAGAGACGACATAATTAGGGAGGGTGTTCCAAGGCTGGCACACGCGAAGTGCAAAGAAAATTTCTACGGCATTCAAGCCGGCTATAATGAATTTTCAGTTTCAGAGGGTGATATCTTAGTTTAGTGTTGTGGTTCAATTCCAGCAGCGGACGGCAAATGTGGTTTGGGTTCTCCAGAATCTGGTAAGCCATTGTGAGATCCCCCGCAAATGCCGATATCGACTGCTGTAGATTCTTAGAGATTTCAGTCTAAGCTGAAAGGGCAGACGAAAGAGGCCCCTGACGTTCTTGGTTGCCCATCGTTGAGAAGTCTCGAGGGCAACGAGATCCTGTTTCTGCCACGGTTGCCACGCCTGGATAGCATATTCCACGTGCGGTCGCACGTAGGCGTTAAGCATTTGGGGAAATATTGATGGTTCAAACCGACCGAAGGCTCTGCGACGAAGGCCGAAGTGTTGATAAGCTCTCGGAGCTGCGCCACCGACATGAAACGACAACTTGGGACCTCATAGCGGTCACTGAAACTTGGCTCTCAAACGACATACTTGATCCGGAGATTGAACTCAGTGAGATGTCAGTCATACGAAATGATCGTCCATCTCGCGGGGGCGGTGTTGCTCTCTACTATCGAGATTATCTGAAATGTGAGGCACTTACCGAAACTTCCCTCGTTATTCCCGACGCACTATTTTGCCGACTGCACCTAGCAGGTCGAGATGTTGTTTCACAGAAGAAGAGTGATGCTTGCCTCTTAGCAGTTATTTATAGACCTCCGAACTCATCAGCAGACAGCGATAACATTCTGTTAAACGCCCTCCGCTATGCTGTTTCACAAAAGTACCCTCACTATCTTATAATGGGTGACTTTAATGTTCCTTCAATAGCATCAGTGTCCCCTAATGGGCCATCATTTAAATCGAAACTCCTCGAATTTATGGATATGGCAGTTTTGTATAACCATGTGCATCGACCAACCAGACATCGCTGTTCAAACAAGCCATCACTCCTGGACTTAATCCTGACTAATGAAGAGTTGATGGTTGAGTCAGTAGCATACGATCCTCCACTGGGCCGTAGCGACCATTCAGTCCTAACATTTGGTTACGTATGTTATGCCAGTATTGTTGCTACAGAAAGTGAGACTCAACGAACTATTACGGACTATTATAAGCTGCTCAGCTTAGCAGCAACCGTTGACTGGGACCTACAGACGCACAGCTCAGCGAATGACGCGTGGAATGAATTGAAAGACAAAATTAACTGGGTCATACAATCAGCATCGAAGGTTGTACCATTACTAGCATCGCGCCGGACCAATACGTGGATCCGGAGCAGAACACGTAAATGGATAAACAGGAGAAATAAAATCTGGAGGCCACATTTGCTAAGCCCACGTGATATCATACGACAGGATTACAAATTCATAAGAAACTACTACAAGTCATTCATTAGTGTCTATATGTACAAATGACAGGAGAATGTGGTGCTGAAATTTACGAGTAACACCAAACTGCTATACAGATTTGTGAATGGCAAAAGAAAGGTTAAGTCCGGAATACCACCACTCAGGACAGCCAATGGCCTAACAACTACTGCTGTGGATGCCGCGAATGCTCTACTCTTGCAGTTTGGCTCGGTAGCTACAAATGTCATGGGACCTTCGCCCTATCAACTCCCAACAAATGTCGTTGGCTTATCCAGCGTCACGTTTACTCCAGCAGCTGTTGCAAGCAAACTACAGTCTCTCCGGGAGTACAGTGCCCCTGGAATCGACATGATCTGCCCAAAAGTACTAAAAACCCTTGCCCCCACCATAGCAACACCACTTGCAACCTTTTTTCAGTGTCTGCTTAACTCCCATACACTCCCATCTGAGTGGAAAAATGGAATTATCACTCCGATATATAAAGGTGGTAAGCGTTCGGATCCTGCTAACTACCGACCTATTACTCTCCTTCCTGTTTTGTCAAAAGTTATGGAATCGGTAATCGCAGATGAACTGACGCGATACTTTGAAAGTCAACTGATAATTTCTAATGCCCAACATGGGTTCCGACGCAGACGATCTTGTCTCACCAATTTGCTGATTACTCGGGACTTATGGACCAGGGCGGCTGATGAAGGAGTCCCCATAGATGTGATATACCTGGATTTTTCTAAAGCATTCGACAGGGTCAATCACTTCTTTCTCCTCCAAAAGCTTGCTGCCTACGGTCTCAACGGTTCCCTGCTCACTTGGTTGGAAGACTACTTACACGACAGAGCAATCAAGGTAAGAGTAGCTGACACCTATTCCGAAAGCCTTTACGTCTCCAGTGGTGTTCCACAAGGATCCGTCCTCGGCCCGCTACTATTTTTAGTCTACATCAATGACCTTCCAGCAGACATTCTATCTCCAATGCAAATATTTGCAGACGACGCTAAAATATGGAGAGCTGTTCGCTCAGCATCCGACCATGTCCACCTCCAGGAAGATCTGACCCGGATTAACGAATGGGCAGAAAAGAACCAGCTCCCACTGAACGCTGCAAAGTGCCACCTGCTGACGGTGCATAACAGCTTCGTTAACACATACTTTTTGGGGCAACATGTCATGCAACACGTAACTAGTGAACGCGACCTAGGTACAATCGTGCAAGAGAGTCTTGGAAATTCGCTCCAGTGTTCGAAAGCAGCAAGTGTAGCGAACTTGAACTTGAGACTTTTGAGGCGAGCTCTCAGCACTTTTGAGCGACAGCTAGTACCATTGTTGATTAACTCCTACATTCGTCCTCATGTTGAATATGCAATTCAGGCCTGGTGTCCATGGTTAAAACGAGACATCCGCCTCTTGGAACAGCCCCAAAGAAGAGCCACAAAAGCAACGCGTGGACTATCCGGTATAAGTTACGAAATGCGTCTTCGTGTACTCGGGGTGTTCTCATTAGAATACCGACGGCTTCGCGGTGATCTTACTCTCACATACCGGATATTAACCGAAAGCGAGCATCCATGTACATCGCTGTTGACTCTAGCCCCATACAAACAAAACAGAGGCAACCACCTGAAACTAATGACGCAACATTCTCGTTTGAATTGTAGAAAGTATTTTTTCTCACTTAGAATCTGTTCTCACTGGAATGCATTACCAAACTATGTGGTGAACGCACCAGACATGACGACATTCGAAAGACTCTTAGATTTTCATCTTAGTGATAAACGATACACAACACTTTGTTAAAGTGCAATGATTTAACCACTGATACTTTACGTTCCACGTTGGAACATTTTGATTTTAATTTTCTTTTGCATATCCATCCTGTGGGTCTTGTAAAGTTATGCTTTTTATCCCATCATACACCACTGAACCATTGAATCCGGTTCTCGTCGCCTTCTCTCTTTGTTTTGAACACCCGAGATGTTCCTGTACCAATACACCCAGGTCACGCTCCTGAGAAACCTTCGCCAAGGTGTGGTCTCCAATTTTGTAAGCGCTCACCGGCTGGTGACGCAGATGCATCATCTTGCACTTAGCCATGTTCAATTGAAGCTTGTTCCTCTTTGACCATTCGTAAATGCAATCTAGGTCATGTTGGAGCAGATCGTGATCTGGCTTGTTACTAATCGCCCGCCATATCTTGACGTCATCGACGAAAAGCAAGAAATTTGAGGAGATGACTCTTGCCAGGTGGTTGATAAACACCAGGAATAGACGCGGTCCCAGCACTGAGCCACATTCCACCTCATTTGGGTTAGAAATTGATCCCCTAACACCTACTTGAAGCTTTCGTTGATAAAGGAAGTTGCCAATCCAACCAAGTACAGGATCTCCGATTCCGTAACTTTGTAGTCTTTGAAGTAGCATGCGGTGATCAAGGCGGTCGAAAGCTTTGGAGAAGTCCAGATAGATGACGTCGACTCCGACCCCATCATCGGCCACTTCCGTCCAACTACCTCGTGCAATCAGTAGTTTGGTGGTGCATGCCCGGTGTTGACGGAAGCCATGCTGTTCCGGTACCAAGATGTCTCATTTTTTCAGGTAGTCCATTAAAGCCCCAGCGACGACTGCTTCCATCACCTTCGCGAGCCCAGGGAGGAGAGTCACTGGACAATAGTTTGCAGGATCGGAACGGCTACCGCCTTTAAAAGTAAGAATTATAATGCCACACTTCCACATAGTGGGGACTTGTTGTTCATCAAAGCACCTCCGAAAGAACTGTGACAGTGGTTCAGCTAGCTTGGTGGCCGTAGCCTTCAGTGCCTTCGGGCGGATGTTGTCTGCTCCCGGAGAACTATGTTCACGCAGTGTGGGTAACTTCCTTAGCACATTTGACGGGTTGAAACTTACATTTGTAAACAAAGGTGTCAGTAATGAGCTTGATATAATGGGACAGGTAGATGTTGCGAGTTCGAAAATTGGGGCGTATTGTAGCCGCAGGGCATTAGCTGCTACTTCGGCGCTTTGTACTCTACAGCCTGTCGTGAAAAGTGGAGGGATTCCATGCTTCACTTTACGAAGCTTCTTGACATGCTTATACAGCAGTTTGTTGTTTGCCATGAATTTTTTGGCTAGGCACTGTTGATAAGTTATTTTGTCCTCACGGACAAGTGCAGTGCAATGGTTGCGAAGGGTCAGGAAATTTCCCCATGTCTCTGAGTCGGGGTTAATCTTGTAGGCACACCATGCTGCGTCCCTTATCGCCAGGCATTTGCGAGTCCTGCTCCTTATAATTGAAGGCATTTTCGCGGGACGAAAGGGTTTGTTCTCTGATGCTTTGTTGACGATGTCGCTGAGTCTATTAATGAACTCTGCCCAAACGTTGGCATGGGGACTTTTGCCTGAGAATTCCCAAGCAGCTGCGTCAGCGAGTTCTTTCAATACGTGGTAGCGTGTGATTGTATGAGTTAGTTCCGAGTGTTCAGATGGATACTCCGCATAACACACATATTCAAAAGTTATTACTACATGGTCACTGAGACCTAATGGACTATCCATCAATAATTTGTCAATCAGCTATCTAGTGCCTTTCCAGATGTACTGGAGACTGCATGGCTGGGTGTTGACTGTAATAAACTACACCTAAACAGAAGAGTACAGCTGTCGAATGTTTGAGGATGATATATATATATATATCAAATATGCCTCAAGCTTTTAACCATTAATAGCTCACAATGCTCCGTTCAAAACGACCTCTGGTTTCCTACAGTCCCGTCTTAGCTACACTACTCTGTCTGTCCAAAACATCCTATCCCCATGCGCCAACAAAATAGGCCATCTTCGAAGAAGGACTTGACTTCTTGTTACGAATCATGACATGTTGTGTCTGACCAATTATGGTGTGTTAGGCAGCGCAGTGAGATTTTAGCTCATTGTTGAATACGACGCCGGCGCTTGAAACAGCTGGAACCTCGAAATTACATCTGGTTGGAGGAAGTTCATGGTTCTTCCCACTATGAATACCTTTGTTTTCCAGTTGTGACCTGCTCAGTGAGGTAAAAGGATCAATCCGAGCAGACAAATGCGCTTCAGTATTACTTCAACAGTGGGAAGCGCTAACATGTTTCTCATTTATGGAGGGCGCTCGGTCGTGCTGTGCATAGATTCTTTGTGGCCGAGAGCATGAACTCTGGTACGCACAAGTACGGTCTAATCCCGCTTGTCCTCAACACCTTGACAAATCAAATGCTGAACCGTCGTGACGTAATGGAGCTCATAGAGACGATACGGATCAAACTGTTTACAAGTGGCCCAAATGTGCTTAACTAGGGAAAACGCAGGTGATTTATGGGAACACGATGTGTTGGAGGTACACGGAAAATTTCGACTGGACGCCGTCTAACAGATATTCTTTTAGTCTGGAATCCGATGACTTTTCTATTCTTTTTCTATCTCTGACCGCTGTCAGAAACAAATAGTTAACTTCCTAGCCCTTTTTAATCGACATACCACCCTTCTATTGCTGAACGCTCAACAGTTTCCGGGTACTATTGAGTACCGAAACCCTTATGGTACACTAGATTCGCTGATACGTAGGTGTTTGTCGAGTTTTCCCGTCAGTGCAGTTTTGTTGCCCTCGAATTGCGATCAACGTAGATCATCTTTGGTACTTTCAACACCATTTCTTTAGATGACTGAACTCCGCAGTGCTTCTCGACAAGACATGGGTAGACATTCCCTATAAGATTTCTAGTGAAAACTCTATATCCTCATTCATGAAAGACTGCGTGCATACGTCTTGCTTGAGCAAATAGTTTTACAAGTACTTATTCTCTTCAAATCAAGTGTGATATAGTCAAAATGCAGAGGTCGATCACAAATTATCTTCTTTTAGTACAGGCCTATGCACCAAGGTAATTCTTCTACCGATGTTAATATGCAGGCTTCAGAGAAGTCATTCGAATCAAGTTAGCAAGTGACCTTTATGATAACAAGGGCGCTAGTCAGTTGTTGCTTCGTGTTTGAATTGTGCCCTCAAATAACCATACACGGTACTGACGTCTGCAAGTCTTTTATGCTAAGAGAACTGGGAACCCATTCCATCTAGATTTCTCTCAGCTCTCATCTCAAGAATATGGTTAATACAAGGCCCAGAGAATCATCGACAGCCATTAAGTCAATCTGGTAATAGAACACTTGAAGGAAAAATGATGTTAGCGTTTTCATGCGCAGCAACAAGAACAACCTAGGTAAGCCCTTTTGCATATAAATAGAAGAATTTTCGACTTCGGCCGATTAGTGTATGAGCTAAACTATACTGAGAAATGTAATGCTAGTGAGTAGCTCATGTACGTCTAATATACCGCCAGGGTTGTCGGTCAAGCTGATTTGACTGAGATGCAAAAGAGAGTAGAACGCTCCCTTACGGTCCTGCAGATCGACGTGCCGTCTTATTTTGCCTAAGACTCGCAGTAACAGACACACCAAGGCTGCCGGAAATGGACTATTGCTGAGATGGGTTTTGATGATATCCTGTATACGGCTTTAGAAGCACCCTCAGGATCTGCTTTTATGCAAGACTTAGGTTCATAATTTTGTGTCTCATGCTCAGAGGTGAGGCGTAAATATAGTTATGTCTAACAAATACCGTGGACTCCCGCAAGCAATAAGCAATTTGTCTTGTATCAACACCAATTGCTCGCACTCCACGACTGTAATGAGAACACGCAAGACTAGCCGGGACAGAATTGCATACTTGAGAATACTGCGTCCTTATTAGTGAGTGGCAATGCTACTAAAACAGATGGGAGCAAATTAGCAACGTAGGAGACCTTAAATCACACATGCTAGTGAAAAGCAATGTAAGCAACAACATGTGGCCGAGAAAACCGTGTGGCGGATTTTGTGCGTAATATTCGTCCGGTCGAGGATTCCGAGGGCACTCAAAGTTGATGCAGTCGATCATAGTTGAGTCCTTATTGGGCTACTTTGATAGTACTAACGTCGTATCACAGGAAAAACTCGGATCCGCCAGCATCGTTCATGCACTACGAATATTCTGATTAGGCGTGGCTCTTGGACCGAAATAGCCGACAGTGTGAGCGGCACTGATGTCATCTACTTTGACTTTCCTAAATCCTTTGACGGCTTAGATTACCGAAGCTTCTCCAAAAGTTGCATGTGTACAGAATAAGGGACCCGATCCTTGGATGGATCGAAATTCCCCCTTCTGCAACGGATTTAGGTTACGGTTAGGGGTTCCTTTTCTGATCGGATGGAAGTGGAATGCGATGTCTCACGGGGATTGGTGTTGGGCCGCACATATTCCATGTCTTCATCAACGACCTCGCGCGTGTCACCGAGGCGAATTTCCTGCTTTTTGTTGATGATATCAATATATGGCGGGCGATTGGTTGTTAGGACCATCACAATGTGTTGCTAAGAGACGTAGACCGTGTCTTTGTATGGTCAAGGGTAAATCTACTTCCGTCTAACGCGAACAAGTCCAAGACTGTACATGTACGACACAAGCCCACGTTGCATACAGGGTTGGTGACCACATGCTAGAAACCGCCTTACAGGAGCGCAATCTTGAGGTGGTGATGCAAGAAGACATCGGCTGTTCGGAAGGCTTTCAAAACCGCTAACCAACAGGTTGGTCTGTTACGGAGGACGTTCGGGAGATTCGACTCCTCCATCTTCCGCAAAATGCTCAGTGCGAATGTGAGGTCCCGTGTGGAGTACGCAACTAAGGCCTGGCAACCTGGTTACAATGCGAGTTGGTTGCACTCGATACTGCACAGCGAACAACAACGCGAAACTTGAAGGACTTTCTCTATCTGACATACCAACTGCGTCTGAAAATTTTAGGAGTATACAGCGAAAGTTATCGCCAATTACGTGGCGACCTTATTCTGGTGCACCAGTTCTTGTAAAACCTCGGTTATGTTTGCCGCCACTTCCTGAAACTTAGCTGCAACACAAAATTGTGAAGTCACCGCCTGAAACTGGCTACGCAATACAGACGGTTGGAATGTCGCCGGAACTATGATTCGCTTTGAATTTGACACCACTTGTCAATCTTGCAGCAACGCTACCCATATTTAAACATTGACTCGACGATGCATTACAACACCTTTATTGGCTGATGTTGCACTCATGATGCTTCTTCACCGCAGTCGGGCTAAACCAACTTACATTTAAACTAAGTCTTTTTAATGTGGATAAAATTCATTCCACTTTATTTGATTTGTTCTATGTACTTGATAATCTTCTCCCAACTTGCACACATCACTCATGCAAATTGTAGTACACTTGCGTAATTTTATCGCGTGGGATTTTGTAAATAACTTCCGGACATTTTATACTTATCGCGTATTCACCTTTAAGCAATTTCTGCCATATACTCATTTTACGAGTATTTGTGTCGTCATATGGGTTTACTTTATTCGATATCAGCATTTCGAATGATTGGCTGTTGTTTGACATCACAGGTGTGGCTGCGCTTGATGTGCATGTTGACACGATGCCTACCTGTCTATTACCCACTACCTCATCCATACTGGCTCCAGGAGACAGTTGGTCGTTGCTGGAGGGGACGGGGTGTACGGTCCTTGTGGCCGTGTCAAGCTCGAACAGTAGTTGCAAGCACTCAGTGTGGAGCGGATTACGGTCCAACCACCGCCTTGTGTGCGATTGATTCCCCAAAAACAGCGTGCTTGTGTTTGCCTGTGAAGGAGCGTGTGCCGGCTACATTGATGAAACGTGCCTCCCATCCGCATGCCTCCCGATCTTATTCCTTCGGGCTTACACTGGATATGGGTGTGTGGATGGAGCTGTGAGTGGTGCAGCGCAAGCCACCCATGGTCCCTGTGTAGGCGCAGGCGTCCTGTGGCTAGCCACAGTGACAGACAAACCCGAAACTGGATGCCGCCAACCATTGGCAGATTTTATTTCTGTTCACTTAGCGACAACAAGAGGCAGACAAACATTGTGCTCTCCAGCTCTCAAAAAATCGGTGAGAACGGATACACAAGGTCGTTAACGAACATAACTTAACTTATAGTGGAGTCAAATTTTATACTACGAATACTGCGAAGAGTCCACCTGTGTGAACTTAAATTTGATGAACATTTTCCCATATATTTTGCACTTGCTCCCTGATCATCCTGCGGGACTTGTTACGCTGCAGCTTTTTTACCCGGAGAAAACCATTGTTCCATTGTTCATTGTCCAGAGCGTGCGGGAGTTTAATTAGATCGAGCGGGGGGGGGGCTGAATTGCAAAACAGATAACGCGTAGGCACCCAGATAAATTTAATACAACCGTTTTGTAGGAGTCGGAGCATGATGCTGAGTACGCCTGAATTAATCCTCGCCGCAAGCTGGACAGCATTGTCACAGCTACTGAGGCAGGACCGAGCCTGAAGGAACTGGATGGATGACGTGAAAACGAACGGCAGATTTGCCATTTAAGACACAACAAAAACTTAATTGGAAACCAAAGAGAACAGTAAACGATAACAACCTTCCCCGCTAGGTGCGATGAACACTTGTCAATCATTGTTTGCCACAGCGTAACTTCTTAATCTGCTACATGGTTGGCGGCATCCGGTTTCGAATTGGCTTGTCACTGTGGCAAGCCACAGGACGCCTGCGCCTACAGAGGGACCGTGGATGGCTTGCGCTGCACCACTCACAGCTCCATCCACACACCCATATCCAGTGGAAACCCGAAAGAATAAGACCGGGAGGCATGTGGATGGGAGCGACTTTTCATCAATGGAGCCGGCCCACACTCCTTCACAGGCAAACACAAGCACGCTGTATTTGGGGAATCAAGCGCACACAAGGCGGTGGTTGGACCGTAGTTCGCTCCACACTGAGTACATGCAAGCACTCTTCGAGCTTGGCACGGCCACAAGGACCGTGCACCCCGTCCCCTCCAGCAACGACCAACTGTCTCCTGGAGCCAGTATGAACGATGTAGTGGGTAATAGACAGGTAGGCACCTTGTCAACATACACATCAAGCGCAACCATACCAGGGATATCAAACAACAGCCACTCACTTTAAACGACAAGCTGAAATAAAATAAATCCAATAATGCATACAGATACGGTGGCATAACTCTTCGCTAAATTACCACATGAAGTAAGCTGGTTAGCAACGAATCCGCGATAAGGAAAAGTGTTCACAAGTTAAAAACGCTACAAACGCAACAAAGTTACCGAAGATAAGCGCAATTAATGTAAGCAACGTGGCCAGTTAATAGAAGATTATTCAGGTAGGCAGAACACACCAAATAAAGTGGAATGAAATTTATCCAGCTTAAAAAGACCTAGTTTAAGTGTAAGTTGGTTTAGCTCAACTGCGGTGAAGCAGCATCAAGAATGCATCAGCCTCAGCATGGAGCACAATCTGCTACATAGACCTGAGATAACATGCATTACAAAAGAAGCAGGCCGACCGGCCGAATTAGAGAAATGACACCTTTAAACAACGGTCAAGAAAAGAATGTTAGTAAACTAAAACCGGCAAATAGAAATTTTTACAAAAATGTATATCCAGTAGACATCCTACTAACACTATGGTCGATGGATGAATTGGAATTCACACCCGTTACCAACGGAACCTAATAGTTCACGAGCGTACTCGAGTTTGTTCATGGTTACGCCTGCTGAGCATTTGGATATATTTTAGCACAACTGCTCCTTGTTTTTTAGCCATTGTGACAATTGCATGTGCTGTTCGTTGATCTCACAAGGTTTGTTTGCATCTGCCACGTGAACCTCGTGAGAGAAGCAAGTCGACTTACTTTTTAGACCAGCCGGCAAAGCCATGGCGGGTCCTGCCAAGTATTAGAGAAAATTCTCAAACTGCACTGCGATGAACGATCGATCCTGTTTAGTGGGTACGACTTGTAAATCAATACCCAGCGACAAAGCTTCCAGCCGCAGACAGTTAATTTGTATATCTGACGCCTACAGATGATACCTTGAGTAACGATTTTATCATTGGCCTTCCTCAGCATGTTTTGTAGAAGCTTTCTACGTCTTCTTTCTTACAATCAACGGTCGTTTTGGAAAATAGAACAGGCACTTGAAATTTCGCGGCAGAGGAGTGTGGGTCTCCACCAGGCCTGTGTCGTATTCAGCTCTGCGGAAATTATGCGCCCAGACCTGAGGTCCTATGTTATTTGATCTTGCTCAATGATTTCGGTTATGAGCTATCAATACTATACAGAAACAATGGATTATGAAGGGTACAAAATCTCAAGCTTATTAATAAAGTGGAATATATGTAACTCGGTTTGTCTGTTCAAGTTTAGGTCTGTTCTCCGAGCGGAACCATTTCGTTGAAGACGTTTCATCACCAATCGAGGTGACTTTGTCAGTGCGTCGTAGGCAAAGTTGACCGACGTTAGAGTGCTGTTTGAACTTGACAATAGATCGTAGAACAGGAAAGTTTAGAGCGAAGAAGCGGGCTGTTTTGCATGAGGTTAGAAAAATTAACCGGCTGCAAATGAGAAAGTGCCAATTATAGATGGGTCAGTAATTTGTCCAGCCGACAGCTCAGGGATGCTGGAAGGCAAGTGCTGATCAAAGGGTTAAATTATAACTTCAAGGACGTCAGACCCATGGAATTGCTTGCCAGATTCGGGAATGTTTTGCAAAACAATGGCTTTAACGAAGACACGAAGACACAATTAAGACATCCGTCGTTCCAATTCTAACACACACCATGCACAAAGTTGTTCATCAGAGCAAGAAGAGAAAGCAATAAAATATTTAAAGGCCGATGAAACTATCGTGATCCTGCCTGTGGACAAAGCGCGTGTGACTGTCATAATGGATAAAAACAGAATAGGTTGAAAAGACAAGGAGCCTCCTGCAATACAGTACAACGTAGTACTGCTTGGAAAGCGATCCAGCAGTACAGTTAGCAAATAAAGTAAAAAAGACCCTGCAAAGACTTCAGGATTCCAAGTAACTCACAAAGGAGGAGCACGATAGAATGAAAGCTCTTGGCTCAACTGAGTTCAGAAGATGCACAAAGCTGGTGTACCACTTCGGCCAGTCGTGGCACTCCCCGGTACGCCCACCTACAACTTGGCTGAAAAACTACGGTGGCGCCTTACACACCTGTTTAATGGATCGTGGTATTCCCTAAACAACGCTCATCAGTTTCCGGAGAAACTCAGAGGACTTCTAATTGATCATGAAGAAATAATGGCGTCCGTTGTCGTTACTACACTGTTCACTTCTGTCAACTTACAAGTGGCGAAATAATACATTAGGGAATGCCTGAATTTTGGCGGAGAAAAAAATGGGAATCTGACGACTGATAGTATATGCAAACTTCTCGATTTGGATCTCACAACGTACTTTAACTTCAATGGAGCATTTTATGAACAAATGAAATGAACTCCCATAGGGTCCCTATATCTGGACTCATTGTAGAGCTCGTCCTGCAAACGTTAGTGCATAACCCACTCCCAGTTTTCAATCCGAAATTATGGGTCAGTATTGTTGAGGACACTTTCGTGATACTCAAATGCAGTCAGCTGCAGATCGCACAAGGCTTGTTGAATGATGCACTGGATCGCATTCACTTCATCATGGAGTCAGAAATGGAAAACAAACAACATTTCTTGGACGCACAGGTAATTAGAACAGTGGACGAGGAACTAAGAACACCAGTTCGCAGGAAAGACACGCACACAGAACAATTCTTAAATTTTAACAGCAACCATCAAAAACGCCACAAAAGCAGCTACATACGAACCTTATTTCGCAGGATACAATCATATTGTAATACTGAGGAAGCAAAACTTGAAGAAAAAACATTTGTTTACGTCCCTCATGCGTAATGAATATCCACGCAATTTCATTCGGAGATACCCAAACTACAAGACTACAAATGCCATATCTGAATCAGCAACAACCAAACGGATCGTTTTGCCATACATTAAGAACATATCGGAAATGACTGCGCGACTCCTCAAGCCCCGCCACCCGTTGTCAACTCACATACCCACCGCTATTCTGAAATCAACCCTATCTAAACCGAAGGGGAAGACGAGAGTGTATGAACCTCGAAACGTTGTTTACAGGATACAGCGTAAACTTGGTGATAAGCACTGTGGGCCAAACAGGGAGAAAGTTATCCACAAGTTTACAAGCACACAAGCGAGACTGTCGCAACCATTACTCATCATCATGGGTCTCAACACATATTGATGAAGAAGGGCGCATGTTCGGTTAAGTGAAAACGGAGGTCTTTACGCAGGGCTGGACAGAAGAGAAAGATACTTTCTCGAAGCTTGGTTCCCTACGGAGAACTCTATAAACTTGCACATCAACTTTGACCAGATCCACCATCAACTGCGAAAAAAAAGAATTTATGGCAGATTAGTCCCCACATGAGTCTAAAAGAGGCGGCGATCGAACTAAGAACTAGCAATGGTCACGGGACTAGAATCGATATGGCCAAGTTCCATTATCAATCTCACGTTGGTCAAGGGTCGACCAACCAATCAGTTGGCTTACTAAGCACTGAGAAAGTCACTTCGAATGGTGATAAAACGTCAGAAACGAAATAGTTCTGCTCGGACAACAGACCTAAACCCAAGTACAAGCTTGACGCGTCCAGTAGTTTGGTAATGAAACACAGTGCACAATTCCGATGCCACCTGAATTGTCCGAACAAAACGCGCATCTGGGAATCGACAGAGCATTGATATAAAAACAATAGAATGGTTGGAGTGCGATGGTACCATGTAAAAAGGGATAGTAACTTGAAGCGGCAGTTCCCGAAAAACCTGGCAGCAAAGATAACACGAAAGTGCCGCATGATTTAGTTCCGGAAACATTTTTCTACATCGTTTCAAGTGATTACTACATACTTGTAAAGTTATGGCGTCATGAGATGAGCACAGTTAAATGGCACATTGACTAAACTGAACGCGCACCCACACACATATATACATATCACCTGGTCATCTGGTTCCGGTGCCCTATCACAGCAAAGTCAGGGATATATAAAACGGAAAGCACGCAAAGGGTCTACACAACGGTTATCAGCCAGGTGGTAGCGAGCAATTAGTGACGCTGGTTGTTTGTGTAGAACTTACTTTCGTTTCATTGGCTCCATATTCTGGGTAGCAGATGTGGTCACCTGCGAAATGTTTTTACTTACGCACCTCGGTGTGTGCTCCGCAACCATTATCCACAATTGTCACTCCGTCATGCCTATGTAGTCGGCCTTGTAAATATATGTAAGGTGGTATAGAATATGTGAACGGCTGGACTCTGACAGCAGGGATTTAACTGACAGAACGGAGATACGGTTCGTTAGGTAGACTAATACTCGTTCCGCCTCAAGTCATCCATGCACAACTTCGGATTTCAATCGTCGTCGAAATAGTTGACAAACCTCGTCTCTCTTGAATGGTAGCTGCAGGGTTATTTTCGGCCTGTACATCGTGGGAACAATTACTTGCGCTTTCCCAGCACTAAACTGAGCGATGAAATACGATGGGCACTCATTAATTATGAAGGAACTGGTTCTCATCCGCACCTCTTGTATTAACATGTAGAGATGGATAATGCTAATAGCAAATAATAATGGGATTGCTTACATGTCTGCACAAATTTATTTGCCTCATTTTGGGTCACACTTATCAAAAAATCTGGTTATTCTGAATACATCCAGAGGATCATTTCATGTAGCAAGGTGTAGGGAGCTCAATGCGGTATCTAATCGCTTTGTGAGAAGCGTTAAGAATTGGGCCCAAAGAACTGAGTCTCGAAAGGCACTTCAGGATTGGCAGACGCTCGGTACCAGTACACCAATGTCACTTTTCTGAGGACTTGTCTGCAGCTCTAAGTTTGTAGATGTAGGCGGGTAGACGGCAGAAATGGACAGCGCGACACTGGTCCACGTTAAAGGGCAGTGCGTTCCTCAAGGATCAATGTCATGCCTCATCGAGGTCAAGCTGGAGGATTTCGTGTTCCTCAGTACACTTGATCGCCCGCTAAAGCCTATTGTCCGCGAAGAGTAAAATTCTTCATATGCTAACTCTCTCTATGTCATTAATGAAAATTAAAAGCAGTCGAGATCCAAGCACCTAACCCTGCAGTATTGCACACTTCAATCGAATCTGGTTAGGCAGAGATGTTCGGACTCTAATCTCCAATTACCGTTCGCGGAGAAAGTTACCAATCCATCCTAATAGTGAATCTGCAGATGTCATGCAACTGAAATTTGTGAAGCAAGATTCGCTAATTCAAGCGATGGAACGCTTTGGAAATGTCAACTTAGATAACATCGATTTCTCTCCCCTCGTAGACTGTTTCGGTCCAGTTGTTATGTAATATCAGCCGATTCGTGGTACAGGCGTGATATTAACGAAAACCGTGCTGCTCCGGTGCAACAATTCCGCAGCTTTCCAGGTGACCCATCAGTGCGTCTACGACAATCGCTTCCATGACCTTGGCGAGTAAAGTGAAATGTGTTACCGAGCAATAACTGACAAGCTCAGACTAACTTTCTCCCTGGTAAACAGGACTGATAATACCCCATTTCCACTTCGTCAGAACTACTTTCGCTTCCAGACGACATCGAAAGAATTCATTTGTAGTTCTGTTAGTAAGTTGAGATAAATGTTATTCGCTCTAGCACAGCTGCGTGTACTCAAGGATAGTAGATGTTCTCCACCGTTGCTGCCATGAATGTGACGCTGAACAAAAATGACGGTGGAGTGCCGGAAGTATGAATATCGTTCAAGGCTTGTACTTCATGCAAGGTAGATAAGTACTGGACCCGTAACGCATTGGCCATTTCTTTCGCTGTGTATTTATCCACTAACCGTAGTGAGTGGTGAGATTCCACGATATACCTGACATGCCGTAAAGTAGCTTATGGTTTGAGCAAAATCGTTTCGCTAGCCCATGCTGCTTTGTCACCTTGTGCTCACAAACCAGCTACACAGTGAAGTTAATCTGAAACACATACCCTGTCCAACTTCTGAGCTAGGATTGTTTTGAAAACCTACCGTGTCCAATCATCAAGACCATATATCTTCGTGTTTGGCTCTTCAAAAATGGATTTTGGTTTGATGGAATGATGGAAAGCCTTTGTCTCTAATGATTCTGTGACTAGTATCATGATGGGTATACTCAGTCATGAATATCCATCTAACGTTTTCGATGAATGCGGACAAGACGTGGTAATGTGTGCTAGCTTGCATCCTTTCGGTCTCTGATTCGAGGTATTCAGCATAGCAAATGTAATCAAACAATAAAGTCACATCTTCGTTTCGACCCAAAGGATTGAATATGTTTAATCCATTAACCGTGAGCTCCTCGCTGGCAAGCACTAGATCTAATCTTGATGGCTCATTCGATGTTCTGAACGCAGTAGGAGCGGTGACGTGGCTGTATAAGGGTGTGCTATATATTAGCTCTTGAACTGTTCTCCCTCCATTGATGTTAAAATCTCCTGTAACGGGAATATGGATGTATTTCTGATTTATCACAACACAATGGGTCGATATTTATCTGTGGTCTATTTCCGGGGTGGATTTGGCCGGTCGGTGAACTGTGAACACGAGAAGTGTATCGGCGTTCGTCAGTTACAATTTGCACAAAAGGTCATTGAGGCACATTCGATGATCATCTGAGTGCATAGCGAGGGTTTGTTTCGTAATGAATGAAGACTCACGTGCTCTTGCCCGTGCTGTCGTTCCAGAGAAATGGCATACCGGGCACAGCGATCTCAGTATCCGTTATCTCAAAATTCAGCTACGTTTCTGTGATCATTATGATATCTCGAGGTTCTGAAGTCTGACGATGACGGCGTTCTACAAACTTACAAATAAGGCCTTGTGCGTGGGTATACAGACAGTATTGCTTCCTGCTAACCAAAAGTGAGCTAGCTGATGCTGAACCTAGGATGGCGATTGCGCTGACTGTTAAGTGGTCGGCCACTAGCCGTTTGGTTGCGAAGTCGTCGGATTTTGTAGTTCGGTTGGGTTATGCGACTGCTCGCGGCTGTAAGCCCTCTGACAGTCTCCCTTATTTAGTCATATTCCGTCGGATACGGATGTCGCCGTTAGATCGATCTCTTCACAGAGCTGTATGACTGAAAGATACACCAGTTTGCTCGTCCTCAATAACTCTTCTGCCACCGGCGGCCGTGTACGCGATGTCTTTAACCGAATGTCTGCAGGCAGGCTGTTGAAGTGTTTCGACCAATTTTCCCATTTAAGCGGTGTCATTAACTCAGACTAAAGCAACACCATCATCAGACTGGGACTAATTCCCTCGTAGTTGGGTAAAACTGAAATTCTTGTCAATAGTTTAGCAACGATATTATCGAGGCGGAGTTCCTGGCGGAAGTAACCCCATTGCTCCAGGTCGTGTGCTTCCACCTACTCAGAGAAAGATGTCTGAACTATCTCGCAGTTGTTATTTTTTCTCAGTGGTTTGTTTCAAAGGACACCTGGAGGTAAGCGCACTTCTTATGATGAGTTACGGAGCCCAATAGACGACAGTAGAGCGTCCTCTGTGTCGTCAGTGGATCTCAGTGTCACTCAGTGAAGCTGCTGTTCACTCTGACGCACCCCATTTGGGTGGTTTATGACCTGTCTCCGTGTAGTGGGTTCAACCGAAATGCCAATTGTATCATAAGTGGACTGATACTGACTGTAGTCATTGACTAACTTCCTCTTTATGGTACTAGAATACGATCCTGGAATATTCGTGTACACAGCAGTTGGAACATTGTGATCTCTTCTGGTGGCTGGGTGTTCGAGGGTATAAATTGGTACCGATTTAAACGGCTTGGTTTACTGTGAATGTTGCGTCGCCTTAATGTTCCTCGCTGCTGCTGCGGGAGTCACGGGTGTGCTCTCCGGCACTTGCATAGAGGAAACTGATGAGTACGATGTCTAGCTTTTCGCCATGGTAAACGGACTCGGGTCATTGACTTCATGTAAGTTGTGTCGATGCTTGTCCTCTTAGGAAAATGAGGGAAGTCAGAGGATTTGCAGACACGGAGGCTGATGTGCGGATGAAACGTCTGGCCCTCCTCTTCGGTCTAGAGGAGGTGCTTGGGTTATCTGGCTGAGCTAGAAGCTTGGCCGTACTCATCTCTGAGGTTTTGATCCAAGTATTCACCAAATGCGCGAAGTTACAGTAGTCAGAACGAATAAGAGTTGAGCAGGATAATCTGAATTCACCTTATTTCGTGTCATATCCGGCAACCACGTGCAGATAAACAGGGAAGAATTAAAGGAATGTAGATGAAAAAGGATCAATTGAGAAATCAATAGGACACTGAAAAATTAAATGTCATCGCCTGTAATGACAAAAAACACGCTTATCCAGGGCAAGGCAAGGCTCGCAACAAAGAAGAGCTGGTTGCAGAAGTTTGGCTTCAGTCGCCGGATGACAAAAGCCGCGGCAAATCGAAGCAAGCTCAGATTAGTAGGTCTAATGATAACATTGAATGCGTTACAAAGGTTTTCGCACAGGGTGCAATCAAGCAAATGCTGAGAGATTGACCTGGCAGGAAGCCTATGGCCACTCATTGCTAAGTTCCGTGGAACGTGTTCCATGATCCTATTCGACAGCCTTCTCTCGGCTTAGCCAATGTCCGTGCCACCGCAGGTACAATTAAATTGGTAAACACATGATGCGATAACCTGAGAGTTATGCCTATCCTATTTGGATGTATGGAGCACTTTGTTCAGCTGATGTAGCGGCACGATATCAGCTGCACAGTAGCAATTCTTTATGGATGACGTAATCAGTAGCGGAATCTCCTGTCGTTCTGTTCTCTTACGTTTAGTAACGTGATATAGAGCTTTTACTTGGGGACATCCCCTCGCTCTGCACGCCCGACAATTTCTTCATATATCTATAAATAAATTTGTTGGGATAGCCGTTACAACCAGCAGCAGACGCGATACATTTAAATTCTGTCTGGATTGTCTCTTTCGAGCATATTCGGCGAGCGCATGTGAACTAGGCATTGAACTAGTTCACAGGACAGTACCTGATAAAATATACGTGCCGTCCAATCAAGCTCGGCTTACGGTAAATTGACCATATGATCAAATCCCCTGTTTTCTTCTTCAACGCAACGGCAACTAAATGGAGCAAATCCCTTGACTAACTTTCCATGGTGAACTTGATTTTCGGATGGCAATCGGTTAAATATTCCGAAAGAATTTTTCGTTGTTGGACAATGTCAACCACCACGAGTGTCGTCAGTGCACCTTGCACAAACTGTGCTGCTTCAATGGCAAGTTATAGTTTGCTATTCTCCAGATGGCCCATGAAGATTTCGATTAAAATCGGTCCAAAAGGGCTTGCCATCGCTACTCACCCAATTTGACGATAGCTATATCCATCAAAGCAAAAATGGACATCCTTCGTACAAATGCGAAGCAAGTGCTTTAATCAGTGTGCTGTCAGGCCGTTTTTGTGCGCATGCCTACCTATGATCTTCAAGGTCGCCTCCTTGAGAGTGCCGGTGAAAAAGAAACAGGCGTTGAAAGATACTATGTGCTCGCCTAGAACATCGAAATTCTGAACTTCTACAACAAACACAAAGAGCGCAGGCTATACGCAACCAGCTCAGAACGAAGAGGTCTGAGTCAATTCGCTAACAATCGTGCAAGTTTCTGGTGAGGCACCCCAACTACGGCAAATGGTGGACGCGGAACAACCCCTCTGTGTGTACTTTTCGGTAATCCATACATACGAGGAAGTCTTGAGTCCGGAGGGCGGAATTCGGTCAAAGTTTTTGCGTTTATTAGTCTCGCACCATGTAGCGTTCGCAGCACACGAACTATCAATGTTCCAACTGTTTCTGTTCTGTCTCGCCTTCTCAGCTTTTTTAACAAGTCTGCCGTCCTTTTTAAACAATGATGACATTTTTCGAATGTAGTGCTTTTTACTCATCAGGACATCGCCAGAGCCTTTGTCAGGCCACAATATTACAACATCCCCATTTCGTCGTCACTGTAACAACCAGTTAAAGTGTCTTACTCTTCCCGAAACTCGCACACAAGTGTTGGGAAAAGCATCGCCCAAATATTGCCATTCAAGGTACGGTCCTCGAGATCCGAATGACCGAGGTTTACCTCAAAGTGAACCGAAGTCTCAATATAGGTTGCTGGTAGCAAGCCAACCATACAGCCTGCTCCATAAATTTAGCTTGGAGTCCTAGGGTCGTTTGTGAGAAACCTTCGTAATGCAGAAATGGTCAGATACATCTGCGGTCTTGGCGTTAGACCAGATATTCGCTACTTCTGTTGACGGAGTCAGACTAGAAACTTACTCTTGCAAGTGTCAAACAGTTCTTCAATTCCGATACGGGCACATTTACCAGGTGACACAGAGAAGTTGCAAGCGACCAATAGCGTCTCAGCGGTAGGTTAGACAAACAACATATGATTCTGTGGGTTAGGCGCAAGTCGGTCGTTTAGGCGCTCGAAAGATACAGAGTTTGAAATTTTGTTGTCTTGTTAACAATCTCGTTTAAACTTGGTTTTTGCAGAAAATTGTAAAGTTTTGTGCGACCCCCAAGATTCATAAGTGGTTCCACCTTTTCAATGCATCCCAAGCGATGTACAGGAGCTTCCTTTGAAGCTGTGTATAACGTCGCGAAGTTGGTGAGTTTACATGTAATCTTTCACTTCTCAGGGAACTAAAGAACCAATGCGGCTACTTGGATATCCTTATTTCTTATAAGCATGAATACGTGCGGCATGTCGCGTAATTCAACAGCGTATAAACACCACTTTATCTAATCAACGAAACGTGTCAGAAGGAAGAGGCTGTTTTAAGCATCTTGGAACACGTTGCACGAAACTTAGCAACCAGTGACCCTAGTCTTCCTGGCAGCTCAATCGCGCAGTATGTGCTTGACTGCACCGTGTGCGAAAACCTTCATAACGCCTTCCAGGTTATCGGTCAGCCGACAATGCGTGCGTGCTTCGATTTGCCCTGGCTTTTGCCAACCAGAGACTGAAGCCAAACCTCTGCAAACAGCCCGACTTTGTGTGTAACAGAACAGAACGATGGGAGACCCTGCTATCGATTCCCTCATACCATGAAAAGTCCTACTAGGCAGCTCAGCTTGTTGTTACATCAGAATAAGAAAGTACTCCATCATTCCAACTTGTATAAGCCTAAATCTCAGGTTGCCGCCTCATGTTTTTACCAATTTACCCTTAGTTGCGGTGCTCGGAATCTTCAGTAGACACTACCGACTATTACATGGGGACCGCGTATCGACTTAGCGAATTTTGGGGGTTCCTATCCACTTGTGCGCCATTTGCTAGAGCGCAGTCAAAATACCAAGCTGAGGCCATCATCTTAGGCCGGCAGAGCAGTACGTCCGTTTGGAATGCTGTCTGAATTTCTTTTCCGTACGTATTTGCCCTATGGGAATCTGTTGTCTGCGCTCCCACACTGGCTGAGTTCAAAGCCCGCGTTGACCGAGCATTCTTTTCGCTGTTCCAGCTCACATGACACGTTGCCTACGGCCAAACATAAGTATCTATTACGGAGTTCATTGCCTTTTTATTACCACCCGCATGTGGTTACAAGGAGATGACATGGTTCTACCAACGTCCCATTTATCGTCATTGCTTATGGAGAGCTTGAACAAATTTTTGCTGACAAGTTCTCCATATTTTACCATGTTCGCCATGACCGTCCTACGGAACCTGTTAAGTTTTGACTTTTTCACCTGTATCAAACAATTGTTCTATTGTTCCATCAGTGCATACAGCATCCCGGGTACTACTCGCAGCTCTAACTATCTCTACCTGAGAACGAAGCAAGTCGTAAAGCACAACATCGGAACCGAACAACACGACGAATATAGGCAGTTCGAATACCGTCCCATTGCTTTGTATACCCAGGACTTACTGCCACGTAAATCCATGTTCAACTTGTTCATCATAATTCAAATGCGCAGAGAATGACCCCGGTCACAAACAGGTGCACTGAAACAATTTGTCTGTCCAACATGTCGGAATAAGCTTGGAACACACCCTGCGTACAGGAAAAGAACAGGAATGCCGGTACGAAGGAAGCAGTGAGGAAATATCCAAAGTAATTGGTGCAACATTCTTCGCAGGGCGCCCTAAACCCACATACACGACGTACAACCGAGTGGGCTGGGACAATGCAAATCTCTTTTAAAAAGGAAGTTCTGCACTGGTCAGAAAATGACTAAACAGGGAAAATAGATAGGGATTTGTCACGTGGTGAAGCGCATGTGCTGGACGGGTCCCTTAGGATGTCTGTTGTAAAACTATGAAATCAAAAGATAGGTGAGTCATCTGCTTAAGCTTCTAAACTTGATCGTAAATGCACCATTTGGCCGTAGCGATCACGCGACGTTGCTCTTTCGTCACATCTGTTACTCGGTGTACATCAGTGAGCACAACGTGGTAACCTACGTCGTTACACGTTACGAGAAGTTGTCCAACCTCCTACAAGTAACCGATCGGTCGTTCCTGGTCGAGAAGCCTCCCAATGTCGCCTGGATAGCTTTTGTTGCCCAATTTACTGAGCTAGTGACAAATGCGTCAGAAAGCAAGGTCCTTCGCCCGAAGCAAGTGAATTCGTTCCTGAGGCCTTAAGGGATTCAGCCTGGCGCGTTTACAAAGTCTGTCCAAATAACCTGACCTAGGGTCCTTGCACAAAACAATGAAACCATTGCGTTAAGTTGATCCGCAAAGACAAACTCCAGCACCAACAGAACAGCAGTAAAAATCAATACAAATCCCAAGTTGCCATATAAACACGCCAACAAGCTCCGCAGTGCAGCTCCGGATCCCGGTTTTACGTGCAAGAGATGGTCTTGCGCAAACCGCACAAGATGCAGTCAGCTTGCTTAGCCAATACTTCATCCATACTTTCCGGAGTGAATCATTATTTCATCCGCTTTTGACATAGATTCCATCGCCCCCAGCGTTAAACCAGGTATCCTTTATGGCAGCCAATGTGATGAAAACGCTAATGGCAATGCGCGTGCACAGCTCACCCGGCGGGGTCGGCATCATACCGAAAGTATTGAAGACAGCGGCCAGGAACCTTGCCAAACCATTAGTTCGGTTCTTTCATCGATGTCTCGACGAAATGCAGGTTATGACAATGTGGAAACATGGACTAGTCAATCCTATTTACAAAGGTTGCAATCGTTCGCAGCCCTCGAACTACCGTCCAGTCACTCTCCTCCCAGTTTTATCCAAAGTAATGGAACGTATAATTACAGAGGTGTTCATAGTGTAGAGGGGCCGCTTCCAAGAATGGCTCTGGGGAGCTCTTCGGAGCTAGCTGAGAGCGGATCGCGAAAGACGGCTAGCGACGAGCCTGGGCCCGGAACTACGGAGCGGCAATATGTGGACAGCGCAATAAATCAGACAAATACGCCGCTAGCGCAGCCCACAGGACCGAGGCCGAGCCGATTGACACAGCCCAGAACAAGCAAGTCGAGAGCTCTCGAACGACTCCTGGCCGATCCAAATCGGGTGCAGAGAAGCGGAGATCGAGGCGAAAACAGGAAGGCGGATCTTCCAAGTCAGAGCTCCCGAGGCGAAAGGACTGGCTCATCTCCAACATCCGTACCTGTGTTGCGTGGTGGGAGGGCAATCTAGTCGATATTCGATGGCGCGCGCGAGACCCTGATGTGCCCATTTTCGGTGTGCAATAAACGTCTACCCCCCTGTCTTGTCGTTCTCGCTACACTGGTGCCGTGACCAATCGCGATGGAGTTGACCCGGTTGGAGCAATTTGCGGCCGGTGACGTGGAGGCATGGCTCGATGAGTTCGACGGAATTGCGGCTTGCACTGGTGTGAGGGGGGATGCAAATTTGCTAATTGCTTTGGGCACACGGTTGAGTGGACGAGCCAAGGCGGTGTATTTGCTCACTCGAAAGGCCAAACCCGGTTGTTCGTTCGCTGAGATGAGGGCTGCCTTGTGTGCAGAGTTTGGGAAGGATCTGGAGACAGAACGAGCACTGCAACGACTTCACGCAGCCAGATGGGACGAACAGGAGGATTTGATGGTGTTTTTCCAGCACCTGGACAGATATCTAACGATTGGGCTCCCCGAGTTAGAGGGCAAAGCAAGAGAGCGCCTACTGAAACAGCAGCTTATCCGAAGTCTGCCCGATCCACTCCGTGATCAAGTGAAATTGGCGTCGATGGTGGGAGACAGCAAAGCGTTGGATCTGGCGACGGTCGCCCAGAATTTGTCGGAATGAGTGACAGTGAGAAGCATCCAGCATGCTGAGTTGGAACAGAAAGTAAATCGCCTGTCCGAAATGGTGGAGCAGCTGTTGTCGATAGAGTCTTCAAGCACCACTTCACAACGCAATGTACGGGTAATCCGGAACGGTCGCCGCTGTTTCCGATGCAACCAGAATGGTCATGTGGCGAGATTCTGCACCAACGTCAATGTGCCCCATTGTTTCTCTCTATCCATGCCGAGTCGGTGGCGAGTACCAGTCCTCCAGGTAACTATAGAAGGTGTGTCTGTCCGAGCCGTAGTAGACACAGGAGCGGCAGTGTCAATTACGAAGAGGTTCAATGGGGTTCCAGTAAACCCATCTTCAATCACGATGCAGACGGTCGGCGGGCATTCTTTGAAAGTGACGGGCACGCAGCGGTTACGAATCGGGATAGGAGAAACGCTCATCAGCCATGACATGTTCATCGTGGAGGAGACGACCGAAACCATCATCGGAACCGACATCCTGAAACGGCTCGGTGTCACAATTGACCTGAAAAACGATGTGGTGATCGTGGCTAACGAGACGATCGAGATAAACAAGGGGAGAACCGACCGGGTTGGTGCCCTCAAAGCCGTGCCTGATTGTCAGAACCGTGCAATACGCAGCGTACTGAGCAGGTATGCCCACTTATTCACAGACGCGGAAGATGATTACGGATTTTGCAATTGGGTTGAACACCGAATACCGTTGATCCCAGGAGGACAATGCAAGCCAATCTTCAGACGAATTCCACAGAACACCCTGGTTGAGATACAGAAGCAGGTGACCGAGATGGAATCGAAAGGAATCATCAGGCGAACGCACAGCCCGTATTCATCACCCGTGCTATTGACGAAGAAGGCCGACGGAACCTATCGATTTGGCATCGATTTCAGAGAACTAAACAGGGTGACGGTGAAGGATGCATTCCCGATGCCTCAGATGGAAGAAATTTTCTCAAGCCTTCACAGTGCGAAGCAGATATCTCTGATTGATCTTCGCTCGGGATATTGGCAACTGCCGATCGCAGAAGAAGATCGCCACAAGACGGCTTTCAGTGTCAATGGCCAGCAGTATGAGTTTTTGAGAATGCCGTTTGGATTGTGCAACGCCCCGGCTACATTCAGGCGTTTGTGGCTGATGGTCCTCGCGAACCTGCAAGGCGTGGTTGTTTATGGTGATGACATCATCGTCTTCTCTGAGACGGAACAGGAACATGTGACCAGACTTGGAGCAGTACTGCAGAGGCTAGATGAAGCTGGTCTGAAACTCAGTCGTAAAAAGTCACAGATTGCCCAAAAGTCGATTGTATGCTTGGGTCACATCGTGGGCAATGGTCAAGTCCATCCACTTCCGGAGAAACGCGAGACGATCAAGTGCTTCGCAAAACCAAAATCCAAGCGTCAGCTCCGTTCGTTCTTGGGAGTGGTGGCATATGATTCAAAGTTTGTGCCCCAGTTCGCAGAGAAGGTCAGCCCGTTGTTGAAGCTGCTTCGCAAGGACGTGCCCTTCGTGTGGACAGCTGAAACGGATCAGGCCTTTGACCATCTAAAGGCAGGCATCGTAGAAGCCCCGACATGTCTACGGCTACCCAATCCTGGTGAGAGGTTCACTGTGGCTGTCGACGCAAGCAACGTGGCCATCGGTGCGGTTTTGTCTCAACCGGCTGGGGTGGTGGAGTACGCGAGCAGAGTGCTGACGGGGGCGGAACAGAAGTATTCAACAACGGAGAAAGAAAGCTTGGCCATCGTGTGGGCGTTAGAGAAGTGGAGAAATTACTTACTGGCGAATGAATTCCGGGTCGCCACTGACCACAAACCGCTTTCGTGGTTGATGACGGCGAAAGACCCGCGGGGACGGCTTGCGCGATGGGCCTACCGATTGCAGGAATTCAACTTCCCCATTGAGCACGTGGATGGAACGCAAAATGTATTGCCAGATATGTTGTCACGCCCGTGTTTGGACGACATCATGCCAGACAATGCCATACCGGTGCGTGCGTTCGCGATGGGGGAGAGGAACCTGCTGGGAGATCAAAGGACAGATAAATTCATGAATGTGTTGTGCTCTCACTTATGGGCTGGCACCAAACCGGAGGCTACAGCGGAGGAGGTGGAGGAACTCCTCAAGATCTGGGACAGGTTGAAGGTCGAAAACGATAACGTGATGGTGGCGATAGACGGACGGAAAGTGCCATTTGTTCCACCAAATCAGCGAGAACGTGTGATGCGCATAACTCATGATGGCGCCCATATGGGATTCGAGCGGGTCTTTGAATTGCTGCGGAGGCGAGTGTTTTGGCCAACCATGAGGAAGGACGTCGCGGCATACCTTCGGGAGTGCCCAAACTGCCAAACGAGTCGGGCGATGGAGTCCCCGATGGAAGTGTTCGTCCCTCGCCTGAATGGACGCTTGATTCCCAATCCAACCCGAATTCGCTGGCCCCCCACAGGACAGAGAGAAGACGAATCGGACGAGCAGGGCAACAGGAATGAATTAGCAAATCACACCGTTCATTATAAAGGTAAATTGGAAAGTTCGTGCACAATATATTTAAAGCGACCGTGGAAAGCTCTGGAAAGGTTAACTTACAGCCAATAAAAGAACTTCAACCTAGCGTTCATTGGCCGCTTCTCCTGGTTGGCTCTCTGTTCGCCCCAATCAGGGCGGATGGGTTTGGATAGCCGGCCGAGACGATGGGGTCCTGGCTTGTTCGACTCGTTTATTCCTTCCTAACACTTCCCCTCTTTGAGTTGTGTTGTACGATTTCAGCTTGGGGTTGCCTTGCATGGGTGATACGAATTTGCGTCGCCGCTTCGGCCGCTGTGCTGCTAGGTTTCGGGGTGAATTTTGTGCTTGCGGTGTTGGGGCATGCGGGGGAGTCGTCGCTTCACTGGCGTCTGCCAGGATGTCCAGAGGTAACTGCGTTGCCGATACTTGTTGTTGCACTTGTTCCGCAGTCCGTGCCGCTAGCAGCTGATTGGCATGTCTTACCCAAACTGCCGTCCCAACCTGGATATCGTATATCACGTTACCACGTTTGTATAGTACATGGCCCATAGCCCATTTAGGATAGTGGATGCGATAGTCTCTCGCCAGAACTTGTTGACCAACATTAAAGCTTCGCTTCCGATCACCGTGTCGGATGTTGAATTGTCGCTCCATCTGATAGTTGCGGGACAGCAACTGATCCTTACTGGGCCTGAGGGCATCATGCGGCACACGGATTTTCCTTTGAAACAAAGTTTCAGCCGGAGATAGGGCGTTCGGAGTCTGCGGATTCGGAGTTGTGCGATACGTCAGCAGAAATGTGTCAAGAATCTCCTCCAGGGTACCTTCCCCCTTCATCTTTAGCAAAGCTCTTTTGAGGGTATCCACAAATCGTTCCGCTTGCCCGTTCGATTGTGGGTGGAAGGGTGGAGACCTTACGTGGACGATCGCGTTTCTGCGACAGAAGACGACAAATTCAGATGAGGTAAATTGTGTTCCATTGTCCGAAACCAACGTGTGGGGAACACCGAAACGAGAAAATATCTGTCGAAGAGCGGAGACAGTGGCTGCTGCTGTGGTTCTGACCATTGGAATCACCTCCGGCCATTTACTGTGGGCATCGACAACAATGAGAGAATGGTGACCATCAATTGGACCTGCAAAGTCGATGTGTACCCTTGACCATGGTTCCGTTGGTATTCGCCAGGATTGCAATTCCGTCTTCCTTGGTTGTTTTGCTACACTTGCACATCGGTGACAATTCTTGGTTAAACTCTCGATCTGGGAATCCATATAGGGCCAATACACATAGCTTCGTACCAGGGATTTCATGCGATTCATTCCCGGGTGGCCAGTATGAAATTGTCGGAGGACTCTATCTTGAAGGATGTGTGGAATGACGACGCGATCTGAGAACAGCAGGCAGTTTCTGACGACCGATAGTGCTTCCTTCCGTTGGTGGAATTGTTGAAGCTCCGGCGTTGTAACTCTCTTAGGCCATCCATTGAGGTGGAAATCAATCACTTGTTGAAGGGTAGAATCATGCTGGGTCGCTTCCCGCACCATTTCGAATGTTACTGGTAAGGCACCAAAATATCAGACATAACTTGCTGTACTTGGGGTTCTACGGAGATTCGAGCAACTACCAAATCCTCTGGTTCTTGATGTTGTGTACCAATTAAACGAGATAACGCATCTGCTTGACCAATGTTGTGTGTAGATTGATATTTGACGACGAAATCGTAACCAAGTAGAACCGTTGCCCAGCGTTGGAGACGACTGGCCGTGCAGACCGGAATGCCTTTCTTTGATCCAAAGATTGCGACCAAGGGTTTGTGGTCAGTAAACAGCGTGAATTTTCGTCCATAGAGCATTTTGTGAAATCGCTTGACTGCAAACACTATGGCTAAGGCTTCTTTTTCGATTTGTCCATAGTTACGTTCCGCTGGGGTGAGTGATCTGGCCGCATGCGCCACAGCTTTCTCCGAACCATTGGGGAAAATGTGGGATATGACTGCTCCAATTCCGTAGTCTGACGCATCAGCAGCAACTACGATCTCCAGCTCCGGATTGAAATGCGTTAGCAATAGGTCAGAACACAATATAGACTTGACATTATCAAATGCGGCTTGACATTCAGGAGACCACACAAATTTGCGATCCTTTACCAGAAGTTCATTGAGTGGTCCTCGTAGCCGATGCATTTCGGGCACAAAAGAGCTGTAATGACTGATCAACCCCAAGAATGATCTGAGCTTCGCCACATTGTCAGGTGGAGGCATCTGTCTTATGGCGCTTATGTTGGAAGGATCCGGACGACGGCCATCCTTGTCGATGATGAAGCCAAGATACTTTACACACTTCATGCCAGTATTGCACTTTTCTGCTTTCAAGTGGAAACCGTAGTCGTTAACGTGGTAGAGAACTGCTTCCAGTCTTTCCGTCAGCTCTCGGAAGGTGGACGCTTTGATTATGATGTCGTCCAAGTAAGCTGCGACTCCTGATAACTCAGCTAACATCGTATCCATAATTTGTTGGAAAATCGCGGGAGCTGATTTGACACCAAACGGCAAACGGTTGTACTGGTATAACCCTCGATGCGTATTGATTGCCAGCAATTTCTTTGAAGCATCGTCGAGTTCAATTTGAAGATAAGCATCTGATAAATCTAGCTTTGCAAAGTAAGCCCCACCACTGAGCTTGGCAAATAAATCTTCTGGGACTGGCAAAGGATACTGGTGCATTTTCAAAGCAGCATTCAATCCCGTAGAGTAGTCAGCACAGATACGAACGGCTCCATTGGTCGTCTTGACGCCAACAATAGGTGCTGCCCACGCTGAGTAGTTCACAGGTTGGATGACGCCTGCCCGCTCCAAACGATCAAGTTCCGCATCAACAATCGGCAGCGCAGCGTACGGTACCGGTCTTTTGGGTCGGAATACGGGTTTGGTACCGTCTTTGAGAGTAAGGCTTGCTTTGGTCTTTGTGCATCTTCCCAAGTCGTTACAAAACACAGCCGGGAATTTCCTTCGTAGCTGCTCGATCAAGTTGATGTTTGGTCCGTCACCTTCTGAAGAGGGCCTCGTATCTCCGAGCCGGAGGGTATTGCAGACTTGACTCAGGAGGATGTCGAACAAGTGGAGCTTCTGGATCCAGTCGAGTCCAAGAAGATTCAAATGTGACAGGCCCGTAATGTACACGACACCGTTTGCCCGAGCAGCGCCAAAAACCATTTCACACTGCAACTCACCAATGAGATTAAGTTGATCTCCTGAAGCGTTAAGTGCAACATGTGTCGTTCGGTTGATTGACGGAGCACCAATATATTGCCAAGTTTTTCTGGAGATAATTGTGATGTCCGAGGCTGTATCAAGCTGAAGACGCACTTGATGCCCGTTCAGATGAACTCTGACGTACTTTCTGCGAGCCACATGTTCATCAGAGTAGGCCGCTTGAACCGTACTATAGTTGCTGAATCTTTTGGGAACAGTTGAATGCGGTCGCGTATGTCTTGCACGCTTGAACTGCGGTCTGCATCGACAGTGCGTTTCCTTATGTCCCCGTTTATGACACTTGTGGCAAACGTGTTGCAGGAATGGACACACTCGAACAAAATGCCATTCACCACATCTCCAACAGGCAGTCGGCGGCTTGGTATTCTGTCTGGGCTTTTCCTGGCCTGTTTCACTTGAAAGCGGTTTCTTCGAGGTTGTCTTTAATACACTAAGATTTGGAATGGATTGTTGTTTCTCCAGCATAAGAGTGTCATGCTTGAGGTTCAGCAATCGTTGGCATTCAGTAGTTATGGTCTGTAGAGTCATTTGCTGGTCTTGTTCAAGTTTACTCAGCAGCCTGGTGCGAATCTCTGCATCTCGTGGGGAATGTAGGCCACAGATAAAAATCAGGCATTTGAATTGATCTGCCGTAATGGATTTGATGTCGAATTTTTCACACTCGCGATTGACGATGCCAGCATAAGTGACGTAGTCATCAGCGTCTGCCTTGGTGATCTTCAGGCATTGATATCGTGTGTTGAAGATGGATGACTGCTCTCCAAATATTTGGCCCAAGCATTTGACAGTCTCCTCAAAAGTGCAGTCTCGAGCGTTCTTAGGCAAAATAAAGTTGACATACCTGGAGTGCTCTGCTGTTCCAAGTTTCCTTAACAGCAATCGGACTTTCCAATCGTCATCATGGTCTCCAAGTTCAACGCGGAACACATATTCATAACGCTTGAACCAAGATTCAAAAGTTAGGCCAGCATTGGGGTCGTACGAAAATTCGGTAATGCTGTTAGTGATGGCGTCTACCGATGCGGACGGCTTGACGTTTGTAGACAGTGAACCATTCTGGATTGAGAGTTGGCGCGTAAGAGTTTCGATCAGCCTGAGTTGGGATGCCTCAAATTGTGCTTGTTGCTGCAGTAGAATGGCCTTGAGCTCGTCAGCCGATATGGACATATTGATTAGGGTTCAAACCGTCGCCAGTTGAAGTGTTCGTCCCTCGCCTGAATGGACGCTTGATTCCCAATCAAACCCGAATTCGCTGGCCCCCCACAGGACAGAGAGAAGACGAATCGGACGAGCAGGGCAACAGGAATGAATTAGCAAATCACACCGTTCATTATAAAGGTAAATTGGAAAGTTCGTGAACAATATATTTAAAGCGACCGTGGAAAGCTCTGGAAAGGTTAACTTACAGCCAATAAAAGAACTTCAACCTAGCGTTCATTGGCCGCTTCTCCTGGTTGGCTCTCTGTTCGCCCCAATCAGGGCGGATGGGTTTGGATAGCCGGCCGAGACGATGGGGTCCTGGCTTGTTCGACTCGTTTATTCCTTCCTAACACCGAGACCGCCGATGCGATCGGTGGAGGTTGGTGAGCCACTTCAGTGTTGGGGACTGGACGTCTTTGGGCCCTTACCAGTGAGTAGAACAGGAAACAGATACATTCTAGTGATGATTGACCACTTCACTCGATGGGTGGAAGCCATACCAATCAAGGACCAAACAGGAGAGACAGTGTCGCAAGTATTCGAATTCAATGTGCCTGCAAGGTATGGGATCCCACAGTGTATCATCACGGACCAAGGGCCCTGCTTCCAGTCAAGAGCGTTTAAGTCAGTGTTGGACAAGTGGGGCATCCAGAGACGGCGAACTTCACCGTACCACCCACAAACCAACGGGATGACCGAACGGTTCAACCGGACATTGAGGACGTGGATAAACTGCACGAAGTTGGCATGGGAAGATGCTTTGCCTAAGGTTCTGATCGCGTATCGGACCAGCATGCAATCAACCACCAAGGTCTCGCCATTCGAATTACTGTTCGGCAGAGAACCAAGGATTGCACTCGTTACTTGCCTACCAAACCAGGATGAGTGGAAACATCCAGCTGAGCATCAAGAGCGACTTTGAGGGAAAGCTAGAAGCGAAACCAAAGCTCGACAAGCGCGGAATAAGCGAAATTACGACGCCAGGCATGAGGCTCACAAGTGGAGGCCATTCAGGATTGGAGAACGGGTCAAGTTACGGAACAACGATCGGCCGGATCATGACGAGCCAGGCGCAAGCAAGTTCAGAGAACGCTGGAAAGGCCCCTACACCATTATCGACCAGAAAGCGGGCAACTTCTTAATCGACTGCGGAGGAATGAAACGTTGGGTGAATGCTGCTCTCCTGCGACCATGGTACGAGAGGAAGAAATGTCCTGGAGGAGGGGCGGGTGTAGAGGGGCAGCTTCCAAGAATGGCTCTGGGGAGCTCTTCGGAGCTAGCTGAGAGCGGATCGCGAAAGACGGCTAGCGACGAGCCTGGGCCCGGAACTACGGAGCGGCAATATGTGGACAGCGCAATAAATCAGACAAATACGCCGCTAGCGCAGCCCACAGGACCGAGGCCGAGCCGATTGACACAGCCCAGAACAAGCAAGTCGAGAGCTCTCGAACGACTCCTGGCCGATCCAAATCGGGTGCAGAGAAGCGGAGATCGAGGCGAAAACAGGAAGGCGGATCTTCCAAGTCAGAGCTCCCGAGGCGAAAGGACTGGCTCATCTCCAACATCCGTACCTGTGTTGCGTGGTGGGTGGGCAATCTAGTCGATATTCGATGGCGCGCGCGAGACCCTGATGTGCCCATTTTCGGTGTGCAATAAACGTCTACCCCCCTGTCTTGTCGTTCTCGGTACAATAGGATATCTTGCGCGCAACAACATCCTAGTGTCACAGCAACAGGAATTCCGCCAAAATCCATCCTGCACTACAAACTTGCTGCTAGCCCGAGCAAGCTGGACAGAGTCAGCCGACGCCAGCACGGGAGTCGACATTATTTACCTGGACTTCTCGAAAGCGTCCGATTGTTTGGACTACCGCATTCTCCTTTACAAGCATTGAAGCTATGGAATTCGTGACCCTACACTCGGTTGGATCGCCAACTTTCTCGCTCGACGTCAGCTGAATCTGAGAACCCGCAGCTCCATTTCCGACCCAATTGACGTCCAGTGTGGCGTGCCCGAAGGGTCGATACTGAGACCAGGTTTATTCCCAACATTCAGTGACGATCAGGTCACTGTACTGCAGTCGATTTTCCTACTATTTGCAGATGTTTTCAAAAGTTGGCATGATATCAGAACATCAGAGTATCACATGGCGTTACAGAGCGATCACGACAGGGCTTATGCGTGGTCATCCAATAACCGGCCCCAGTTCAAGGAGATCAAGTGCAAAGTCGTAAGCATAAGCCATCAGATTATCCATGATTATCGACTTGGGGACCAACAATTACCACGTGCTTCCTAAGAAAAAGTCCGCGGAGTGATCGTACAGTACGAGCTTGGTTGCTGGGGACACGCTGAAATGGCACCCAAAAGAGCCAGATAAAATCATGGACTCCTACGGGGGGCTTTCGGCAGTTTTGAGCCATCGATCTTTCCGCAAATGCCGAACGCCTAAGTGCGGCCCCAAGTGGAATTTGCGACCCATGTCTGTGTCCCTGGCGCAAACGCGACATCGACGCACTTGAAGCTCCACGACTTATAACGACCAAACACGTCAGAGAATTGTTTCATCTCTCCTACCAACCCAGACTTCAGCCCCTGAGATTGTACAGTGTTGAATATCGACTTCAGTAAGGAGACCGCATCATGGTTTACTTACGATTTGAGGCTGTCACGTCTAAATGTTGAGGAAAACATCAACAGTTTGTATTGGGTACTTATTCTCATGCCTGCGAAAGTGGTTGTTGACCTCCAAACGAAACCCATACACGTTTATCGTACCATGGATCATGAGGTCTAATCTGTCTCTATCCAGTTTGTGATAGCTCATACTTCAGTTGGGATAAACGCATGTGCATTTGTTGCATTCGAACTGCCATTGGACACGGATGATGACAATCTATGTATATATGTATATCGAAAGAATTCGACGAGGATACTCAAACCATTTATGTACAACCGACTTAGTGCAAGAAAACGGCATTCGGGCGAACCGAAAATAATATTACCAGAACATGATGGAGGTGAGTTTATGACAAACTCATGTTGATTACAGGTGTTGCGAATCCAAGTCAAATTTTGACCAATGCGAGTTCCGTAAACTATCATAAAGGGTGGTTGCTCAGGTGCAGGAGAAGACACTATTGCAGGTGGAATAGAAGCACTATGAGCACGCTCCCATTCGATTTCCTTATCCAGGCCGATAAGGCAGCGTATGCGGTGCGTTTGCCTGCGTGATGAGTAATCTTGCATTTCAGAAGTAGATGTCGCTTGAGCTCCCCGGTGTGGCTGCGCCTGATGTTAATGTTGACAAGATGCCTACCTGTCAAGTAACCACTACCTCGTCCTTACTGGCTCCAGGAGACAGTTGGTCGTTGCTGGAGGGGACGGGATGCACCGTCCTCGTGATGGTGCTAGGCTCAAAGAGTGGTTCCATCCTGTATGGAACGGGCTACGGTACAGCCACCGTCATGTGTATGTCAGGTGTGCAAGATTTCCCATTTAGGCTGGAATGCTTCTGTTCTGCTTGTTGAAGGAGTGTGGGCCGGCTCCGTTGAGGAAACGTGGCTCCCATCCACATGCCGCCCGGACTTATTCCTTTGGATTTACACCAGATATGGGGTCTGTGGGTGGAACTGTGGTTGGTGCAGCGCAAGCCACCCATGGTCCTTATCTAGGCACAGGCGCCCTTTGGCTGTCCCCGTTGCTACCACAGTGACAGGCAAATCCGGATACAGACGCAGCTAAGTCATGCGGTGCCCACTGTGACACGGTGAATTAAAAGAAGAGGTTTCTGGTGTCGTAGTTCATAGATTCCGCATTCGGGTCGCAGCCTTACTATCTCTATCTAAGGAGTAAAAGCGAATAGGAAAGCAGTCGAAAAGCGCGGTGTTGTAAGGAAGCAAAATCTCTGTTATCTTCCTGTAGGAGTGTTTGATGGTAAAGTTGATTCACGAATGCTGAATTACTTGTCACGATAACAGATCGGTCCGGAACTTCTTCGGTAGCAAAATGCTGGACCAATGAAAACACAGCTGAATGAAATCAGCAAATAGGGTTGTACTAACATACGCTGCCTGGTTCCCCCACGCTCCCACCATCGTATGAGTAATTACATCCCCCTCCACTCAATCATCCAGCACTGAATACTTGAAGAATGTATGGTATTGACCCGGACTGGAAGGGAGACCACCTTAAAAACTTTCAACCAACTCCATATTTGAAGTAAGTGTGGTATAGAAGGCGAAATTCTTGGGAAAAATTGCGACGAAATTGCAAATATGGCCCAAGGCATAATAGTAGTCTGACTGAATAAATAAGAAGGAACCGTGGTCTTGTGTAATATGCGCTGAGACACGTAACTTTTTCGAATAAAACTGGAGAGCAGTTCTAACACCAGATACAATCAAAAGACCGAACTATGTGATAAAACGGTCAGGGGTGCTCAACTTCTAACTGTGTATGGGTTCTCACAGTAGCGCAATTTTATCCGAATCAGTGTGTCCGGCGTAAACTTTAACTGCCTAGATCAGGGTGGAAAACTGCTTGAGGGTATGCGTCCGAATCTGCAGACAGTACTTAAGGAGTCAGGTGTATGATTAATTACTTGAATAAGTGAAGAACTTTTACCCAACTGAATATGGTTTTTATCCTGTCTAAACATTAGCAGGCTTTCTGGATACCGTCATTAGCCACTTTGTTGCTCTTTGGCTTGATGCCACAATTCGCAATCTAACAGAAAGTGTATATATATTGTAAAACATCGTTTCCTTTGGATCTATAGCATGGTCAGGTGCATACACACGCGCACGTATATATATATATATATATATATATATATATACTTCGTTGTCGAAAGTTAAACATTGCTCGTCAGTGCTGAGTTCTGGAGTAATCACTCTAGGTGTTCATTACGACAAGCATTCTCGGTTTGGACATCGATTCACTATGAAGTAGACCTCGGTCCTTTCGACGATTGGGACGGCCTCCTACTACCGGCGGAATAATTGTAACAACCCGAATGCATAGTTGGAACTACCAACTCACTACTGCATTGATAACCGCTGCGTCAAGTATATCTCGTGGGCTTAAGTTGACCCTCAGTTACTTCATCTAACGTTCGAATTCTGACTCCGTGTAGCTCTGTATAGTGAGTTTCGATATGCAGGAAACCGGTCTTGCGGTGCAAGCTTGGAGGCCAGTGAACATGGAACACATTCAGCTGTCTGCTTCCTTCATAGCAGCTATTGTGAGTTGGTGTGTTTATCTATAATTTCAGCTTATGAATTTACCTGCCACATGTAAGACAATCAGATCTATTATTTTACCTTACTTTGAAATGCACGCTGAGTGAACGGATTTCGCCACAGTATCCCATAAGATGGTAAGCAGCGTTTAAACGAATCCCAATGAGTCCAACCAGCGAGATCCCATCTGTTGCTAAGTTGACTTTTCTTCAACTGTTCTTCCAAATGAAACGCACAACACCCTCCGACCGAAGTTTTCATATTATGCTATATATATATATATATATAATGACCATCTCCAGTTTTGCATTGTTGCGTTTGTTTACCTTGTATTTTCTAACTATCATCAATCACTTTGCAGTGATGCACACAGCAAAAGCTTGCTCCCGAAGACAACTTCCTGTTCAACAAAACTTAAACAATCTTTAACTGTCATTTCAATTCCTTTCGAATCCCATCAAACCATTCAGCAATAGTGGTAATCTTGTTTAGCCAAATATGCTTGTTTTTTGTGGACACAAATTTAAAATTCCTCACAGTCCATTGCATCACAAACTCGCTTTCAATAGAAGATTTTCCATTAGTGGCGATTATTCGGATGAGTTCATGGCCCATGGTAAATGCTACGATATTCTCATGTTTCGGAAAGTAGATTTCTTTCTGTTTCAACCTGGTCTTCAAATCCTCGAGATTTGAAAGTGGCATTGAGCTTTCATATACAGAGTACAATCGCTGTTACGTTTCATACTGGCTTCTTCAACTGAGCCCCCCTTAAGTGGCAACGTAGCTGTGGCGAAGTACAACGTATGCATTGTAGTGTGTTTCCATCCATCACTCTGCATAATATCGTGCCCCCCGTATGTTTTGAAACATACGCTCGTCCTCGTTCAACTACCCTTCGCTCTTAGCTTCAGTAGCAGCATCCATTATTCAAATTATGGAGCCGAAAACAGCGTTGCCCATTGTGACCCGGTGGATAAAAGGCTAGAGGTCTTAAGTAAGCTCCCAATGGTCCTGAGTTCGAGGCCTGCTACCACGACCTGATGAGATCAAACAAGGTCGAAACGCGTAGTGGAGTGCAGTGCCTTCGGGCGGATAAAACCTTAATCCCATACGAGTCTGAAAAGTGTTCACCAAGTGTTTACCACCATGCACACTCCATAACATGGAACGCCAATATTTGCAACACAGAACAAAGGTCATTTCGGTCCGGAAGTCATATGACGTCAAGTACACCGATTTGCTACATATTGAAGAATGCTTCACCCTAGACAACCGGTGAAATTCCAAAAAAATCTGTATGCTGCGGATGTGGCACCTCGAAAATTAATACAAACAATTAATGCAAACAAGCTTGATTGGCAGCTACAGTCACATTTCTTTTGTGTTTTTAAAATCCATTAACGGCCAAGCTGTCTATAGAACATTTCCAAGCGCACAAACCTTCTGAATACAAAGGAGCACATCGATTTCTGTGATCGACCCGCTTTTCCAAGTTTACAACATAGTTTATGCACTGTTAGCCGTTAAATGAGGACTTACAATGGGCATTGATCTAAAACGAGCAAAGAACGTTTGCCTGATAAACCAAAGGAAAAATCGTCATAAAAAGGGAAAAGTTCGGGTTTAAATTGACTCATCAAGCTGTTCACATGAACACCGATGCAGGTTTTCGCACCTGTACGTTGCGGAAAGTGCTGGCGGGTGCACTATTTGATTTGCATTATTTCGTCCTCTGAGTGAAATGAATTACATCACATACTACAAGTGGGACAGTGTGTCCTCAAGACATATTTTAAAGTGTTAGCCTGGGGTGAAGGAAAACATGGCGTTAGTTGCAGGGCGTTCCATGTTCGAGACACTTGAATAGAGAAAATATTTTGTCATCAAGCAGGTAGTACATGCCAAGTTTAATTTGGTGGTCCCTCATGTTAGTATTGCAGCTGAGTTACTGCAGGTCGCGACAGGCGTGATTCCGATTCATGACTGTCAGGTAAACCTTGACGAGGGCTCATCGCTAACATCGATATTCATCGCTGTACAATCTCAGCGCTTGCAGCCCATGTTGTTACGGGACTTGGACCAAACCCATAAGGAAATTTGTCGCTCCAAATTGTAGAGCTTTAAAAATAACCAATACCCTGTTTGCACCGGGGGCACCGAGCTTGGATCCGGTAGAGGTACAGCATTTGAGGAAATATAGATGATGCAAACCTTCCAAAACCCCTCTGCTAGAGTCCAAGGTGCTGCCTGGCTCCTTTCGATATCTTTTTAGCCTGTTTCGAGTAGCCAAGATCATGCATGCCGAAGTAACTTTTCTGGTAAGCCAGTTACAACTGGTTATCCCTAAGTTGGTATTCATAGGTAAGCTGATGGCAAATGCTCATACCTTTGCATTTCGCCATGTTGAACTGGAGCTGGTCTTCGGAATACCACGCACACGCCTTGTCGAGGTCTCCGTAGTGCAGCATGATGATCCCCTCTCTTGATGTCATTCCAGATCTTGATATCGTCTGTAAATAGAAGTAAATGCAACGATAGCAAGCTGGAAAGCTTGTTGACGAAGACTAGGAACATACTTGGTTCCAGTACCGTACCTTGCGGCACACCACGCTGGACATCCATTGGGTCGGAAACGCAGCTGCGGATTCTCACACTCAGCTAACGTTGAATAAGGAAGTCGCTTAGCCAACCCAGTACAGAGCCACCAGTTTCATGGCTTCGAATCTTGTGAAGGGGAATGTGGTGGTTCAGGCGATCCAACGCTTTATGGAATTCCAGTTAGATGACGTCAACTCCTACTGGCATTCACTGACTCTGTCCAGCGTGGTCGACAATGTTCCAGGACGTGGTGGATTTTTGCCTGGCAAGTGTTCCCCCTATAAAAAGTCACAAATGTCTGCTTAACAACACTGTGACGAGGGGGTCGTGACTCTCCACAAAATAAAATCACTGCTCCGTGGATATCCGAATATCCCTTTCCAACCCAGGGACACCAATCTTCTACTCGCACATTGCCGACGATATCGAACATTCAAGGATGGAGCAGCACCACTAAAAGCACAAACTACACAGCTACATGGTTGGCGGCATCCTGTTTCGGATTTGCCTTTCACTGCGGCCAGCCACTTGAAGCCTGCGCTTACAGAGGGACCAAGAGTGGCTTGCGTTGCATTACCCACAGTTCCATCTACACATCCCATGTCCAATGTAAACCCGAAGGAATAAGACCGGGAAGCATGTGAATGGAAGCCACGTTTCATCAACGGAGCCAGCCCACACTCCTACATAGGCAAACACAAGCATACTGTATTTGGGAATCAAGCGCACACAAGGCGGTGACTGGACCGTAGTTCGCTCCACACTGAGAGCATGGAATTACTGTTTGATCTTAACACGGACACAAACAGAGTGCACCCCGTCCCCTCCAACAAAGTCCAACTGTCTCCTGGAGCCAATATGGACGACTTAGTGGGTAATAGAAACGTAGGAACCTTGTCAACATGCACAGCAAGCGCAGTCATACCGGGGGTACCAAGCAACAGCCAAACACACAGCTACATACACGCGCAATTACAAACTTAAATACCCCCCAACACAAAGATACCCGGCTATGGTAAACATAGCGGGTTTTTGCACATTCTTCATCACGCATTATTATGCCAATATGATCTTGTCTGTAAAGGCGTGCCTCGCCTTGTCGCGAATAAAACTTTATTTATTTCATAGTAGTAGTAGTAGGGGAGTTGAATGGTGCAGGTAGAAATTCATCACATATAGACTCACTCGGGCAGCCTCACACGCCCGAGAAAGCACTGTGCGGTCGTTTCACCTTTTCGAGAATCGTAAGCAGTGCGCATTCCATCGGACCCTGGTAGTGCTCGAAGCCGCAACTCGACTGTTGCCAGTCTGCGGTTGAATCCACTGAGCTACGGGGGACAGTAACGACCATCGTAAGTTACTAGATGTGGTATAGCGCCGCTCACTATCCACTGATTTACACGGTACTGCCTTGCAGAGGACAAGGTTGGCTATAGCAGTGAAAACTGGTAGCTCAGGTTGTTCAGATGGCTGTTGAACTGTGCACTGAGCTTGGCAATTTTGTTGCAAACGTTTCGTCACCAATCGAGGTGACATCATCAGTGCGTAGTGGAGTGGCACGCAATAGCGTAGAGTAGCGTAGAGGAGCCTCGGTGAGAGTGCCACCCTCTCTCTCTCTCACCACCCACTCTCTCACCACCGCACTCTCACCGAGGCTCCTCTACGCTCCTCTACGCTATTGCATGCCACTCCACTACGCACTGATGATGTCACCTCGATTGGTGACGAAACGTTTGCAACAAAATTGCCAAGCTCAGCGCACAGTTCAACAGCCAGAGGACAAGGTTGCCCATCACCAAGCGACGAGCATACCAAGCTTAAGACGCCAATTAACTTATGGATTATAAGCAGTTTGGTTCGCGTACTGACTACAGTGGAGTATTAGTGGGAGTTGAAGGGTAAAGGTAGAAATTCGTCACATCTAGTCTCACTCAGACAGCCATCACACACCCGGAAAAGCACTGTACCTGCTTTGTGTCCTTTCGGGAATCGTCAGTAGTGGCATTCTTGTCGGACCCCCTTAGCTCAGTGGTCTCAAGCATGGACTGGCAACAGCCGACTTGCGGGTTTGAGCCCTACCAGGGTCTGATGGAATGCGCACTGCTGACTATTCCCGAAAGAATGAAATGCGCGTACAGTGCTTTTCCGGGCGTGTGGCTGTTGTCTGAGTGAGCCTAGATGTGACGAACTTCTACCGTTATTTATTTATTTATTTAAATTTGTGCTGCAGAAGAGATTGTGGCGGAATCCGTGCTGCTGTGACACTATGAGGTTGTTGCACGTAAAGTATCCCGTGGATGATTTCAAAGGGCAACATATGCCCGCATGCCACGTAGTTGACATGCTTGATCTAGGCTATCTTTTTCCTTTTTACACTCTACAGTAGATTTGGTGACTGTTTTGACTGTAAGTCTAGGACGGTTATCGGCAGCATTACGTCGTGACTAGTGCTCAACGTAATTCACTTATGCGAGAACTTCATCCTTTGTTCGACAACCCAATATTTCTTTTATTCAGTGATACAGTAACCAAACAACCGTTTTGGTGCAATTTTTGACCCCCCTTAGATACGTTACCAACGAAAAGAGACTGTGACGGTGTACCCAGGTTAAATGATTTTAAGGTCGGAAGGGAGGTCAAAGATGCATTTGAGTGGAAGTTTAGAAGAATGCCTGACTCCATCTCAGCTCATACCACACACCGCTGTGGCGTGTGGAGGGCGCTGTGTCCAGTCAGACTATGAATATTGGACGCTTTGTCGCGCAGAGTCGTAACGACCACCCCGATGTCCTACAATCAATTAATACACCGGTTCTTTGTCTCACGTGGGTCTATCAGCCAGGGACCTTAATTCTGGAATGCTCGCTTCAAGTGTAGACACCGTGGCCGCTCAGCAACTTGTCGTTAGATCGTGCTGGTGGCCTCACATACAAGCTGTGGGGGTTTTCGTTGTTACAACATGAACGCTACTACGCACTGAATCGAATGTGTTCGGAGGTCGCCAGCGCTGTGCAACCCAAATAGATGAGTTAACAGAAATTGTGTTGATTAGAACTAACCTTAGTCGGCAAATGTAAAGTTTGGTTTTCAAACGCTGTGGCTACAAAACAACGTTTTACAAGGCAGTGCTAAGAGTTTCAGTCATCACAATATGAGCTTTCCTTGTTTTACTGCATGCAATTTTGGTTCCTTAGGCGTAATTTTCGGTTGTTTATCTACCCGGACACTTACAAAAAAATGCAACTTGCTCGTGAAGTTGTGTCAACAAATACAAAATGGTCCCGGGTTCCATATCTACTGTCTCTTTTTGATGAGATGAAATAACATCGAAAGGTGTCATAAGAGTGTAGTGTTTCGAGAGGGCAACACCCAATTTCTACACAGTTCTGACTGCATAGCTTCCGATTCTCCTGTCAACCTTACAGAATATTTACCAAAAACGGAATGAAGCAACAGATAATACCCTCTTGTTGTAAAATGTTAAAAAGACTATAACTAATCATTATTTTCAAAACTGTAGCAAATAAAATCACTTTGATGTTCAAGGCCTCTTCAGTGCAGGATCCACATTGCTTTCATGATTGAAGTAATTCTTTCCGGTTCATGATAGACGATACTTTGACCGTGGCAATCTTCATCGAGTCTGGAGTGATGGTGGTGTTCATCTACCTCTCTCTGACAACATCGCTCCACACATGGTCATCTGTCAGATTGTCGTACGATGAAGATGTGGTCCAAAAGTTGCGATTTTGTGGTCACCCATCTACTCCAGACCTACCTGAGCCATTAAGGAAGATACCGATTCATGTTGAAACACGTAAAGCCTTTCCATTCCAAGATAATTAATCCAGGGCTTGACAACTGGTCCCGAAACATCAAAATTGGTGGTATCGCTAATCCTGAGGTCTTACAAACGAAGTAAAGAGGGATCAAGATAATTTCTTTGCAGACAACACTGAAACATACGACCATTGCGGAAGTTTTGCTGCCACTTCGGTGTCCTTAATTCCGATCACTTTTGATCCTGCTGAAATGTCTCTCGCTTAAGCGTCATTACCAAGTGACACCTTTCCTTTCAAGGATGTTTAATCACGTTTTTAGGTTATTTGACATAAACCATCTTACCTACCACATAAGTCAGTATTCCGACGACTCTATGAATAAAACTTTTGACACACGGAATCAGTTTGTACGCAACCTTGTTAATTGCCTGGGATTATCATTAAGGTTTGTTGTGCCTGATGGACATATTCAGGTGACGGGATTACGTTCGTGCGTTTAGGAGAAATTTCACGATTTGATTCTGTTGAGCACTTTCAAACTTAAACCCCAACTCGTTTCGAAATGTAGTGTTGTTCAAAAACGCGTCTTGTGTAGCTAACTATGCGCTTTCCGTTAAAGACACGCCTACGGTATACCTATGTATTTCCATTACAAAATTGGTATCAGCTATTATCGTTCTCTGTATGTAAAGGATAAAGTTAATAGAATGCATAAAGAGCGCAAACGTATGTCCTGGAATGCCCTACGCCTTCTACACCGTTCGTAAACCTTGCCATTCATATGTTAACTTTCCTCCTAGTTGCTGAATGATCTTACCATAATCCTACTCCCCCTACTACGGAATGTAAATACATAGTCTAAAAGCAAACTAGCTACACTTATCCCTCCTTTGGTCATAACGCATTTTCGTGCAACAGCATTTGTCACACTGGCCCTCCTTCGATGGAAAAACGTCCGCCAAAAGTTGGCACATTTTTTATTAAAGGACCCTAACACAAATGCTTAAACCTGCTCATCACAATTACCCTTTTATTAATCCTGCTGGGGTAGCGAAACTGCTGCAACTGCTGAACCTTATTTAACCTTGGCTGATGTCCACCTCGCTGGATTGATCGCCGACTCCTTTGTTCCAGACATTCAGTTGTGTCCATAGCATTAAAGTAACAGGAATTGGAAAGGTACAATATTGAAACGCTTTAACTTGCAGAATTTCACTTTCTTCTCACTCTTCTGAATTCAGTCCCACAAACATCCGGCAACAGAAATAGCCCACTTGGTGCTCAGACACTCAAGTGGGAATAAGAAGGCTCACTTAGTGTAAGAATTTGATCTGGTTATCATGACGATAGCTGCCAACTACCATGTGCCGAATTCCATTCCCAATTCAGTCTATCTCTACCCAATGAGTCCAAAGCTGGACGAAACGCTTCGTATAGTGCAGGAATGGAATAGAGCGAAGTCGAAACCTTCCACTTCGTAGACGGTCCCAGTGACCTGAATGACACGGGCTGACGTCAAAGACACTCGAAGCTACAACCAAGATTGTGTGTCTCAATCCAAGACACACGGTAAGTACTCCAAAACCCAACAATCAAAAACCGCTTTGGTATGGCCATCACGTGATAAACCAAGAATGCGGCGTTGCTCTATGACAGAGCCTATATTCTAAGCATCGCTTGAAGGTAATGACTCAAGCTGCCACTGATCCCGCTTAGCTGCTTTCCGGTTTAAACTGGATTCAGGTTAGATCAGTGGCATGGATATACAGGTCAATGTGATCTCATTCTTGCGTCCCGACTAAAAGTTTAGGATGAAAAATTGACTCTCGTTTTATGAGGTTGACTCAGGTAAGGTTTCCTATTGCTTTGTGAGCAATTTCTTACACTAAATGTTGTTAATGTTGTTTCTTAACTGATTCACTTGAAATCAAATGTGCATAGCCGCACGAAGATTAATCCTTCCGACAATTATCCTCGGGTAGTTACCATCCTTGGAAAAATGTGGAAAAGTGCTTAGTTACTGTGGGTTACGTGTAAACTGGAATAGCCACGAAATCTATACGACCTATTGGTATAGCGTTTTAGGTCAGCAACCAATGTCCTAATTATTCCCACTTTGTGGCTAGTAGAAAACAGACCCACACATACTTTTAAGGGCATGCAGATCAAAACTGCTCAACGACAGACCGATGACATGTATAGGATGAAGGGGTCTCATCGGCAAATGTTCATTGTAGGGGTAAGATCAAGGCAGCGTCAGAATCCGTCGTAAGAACAATTCTGGTTTGCAAACTATTATTACAATGTCCTTGCCGATGGTTAACGGGCGTTTGTTAATAAGCCTAAGAAGAGGCTTCCTGGATGGTATAAACAACTTTAAAGTACTCATTCGTCTGACCTTGAGCGAACATGCGTGCTAATCGCCCACTCGTGTACTCGTGTTTTTTTCACTGTGGCTCAGTGGATTATTTCGCACATCTTTGGATCCATACTTACTCGCCATACTTTAAAAGCTCCAATTTGCGATACCATTTACTCGAGTATACTCCAGTAAATGCCACATTTACCCAGGATGCTAAATCCCGGGCAGTGTTTCGCCGATATCTAAGCGCTATAAGTGGGGTTACGTCAGCCGTCTGAGACATTGTTTGATCTCATTTGATAGACCACTTCAACGGCTTTCGGACGAATACACACTCGTTAAAATCCAACATTGCTGGGAGCCGCCCTAGCTCTTAAGGCAAATTCACCTAGCGCCATCCATAGGCCTAACCGCGAAAATTCGCAGTCACACCCTCTTGTAACCTGCTGCACATTCAAGCTGACACTTTCGACTGGCACACCAGAGAGTACAGTCTGCAAACAGACAACTGCCTTGCCGTCAACGTCAGTAACAGAACAACTTTTTATCGTAAAGTGTGAGTCATTCAAATGGTTCGTGACATTTGCCCAACAAGTCCGAAGCCCAGTGTCACACAGTCTAAAGACCTATGTGGATCCAGAGCCAAACATTTTAAGAGGAATTCCGTGCCGTACTTTTTGCAAGATTTTCCATGTGAGATGCCTTCGAATAAAATCTAGTCAGGCCGTCATTAAACCAACCAGGTTGTCTATGGTTCAGAGTGTAATGCACATCTATTCCACTGACAGAATGCCTGCTCTTATTATCGCAAATGTACGACCAGCTAATGGTCAAATTTGAGCAAATGATGACCAAGAAAATCACTACGGTTGGGGTAAGCATAGAGGGCTGTGTAAACTAAGCCTACCCAATGAGTGCTGCCCCTATACTAAGGTGAACAGCTAGAAACACCGGAAGCAAAACGACACCAAGAGCCCATAAAAACAGCTGTTGTTTCAATACCACAATGGCTTGCATTTGACTAATGCGGTTCCCAGTTCGATCGGAGTAACAACATGTAGTGCTACTTCCAATCTCCCCAAGGAGTGGGTGGAAATAAAGCAAACCGGTACTAGCAAAAATTGGGTTTCGATTGTTTTCAAGCAGAACAGTAAGTTAAACTTAACATCACCTCCAACTGGAGCGGAAACTGAAGAATGTATCGGTGTTCCTCTGGTGCAAGCACCACCGGTTTTCTGCGGCACATCCCCGAGTATGTCAATCGCTAACCGTAACCTTTCGGAAGGCGCAAAGAAACAACTACCTGTACGGAGCGTACTGTGCTCAAATATCTCAGAATCCAAGTCGATATCAATAAGAAGCAGGCAGTCGGATGACAACCAGTGGGACCTTATCAGTAGCCTAAACGGAGTTGTACTGTAATCTGTACATGTAGTGCGTATTGCGCGACACCCCAACTAAGCATTAAGCAGATCCAAGACTTCTGCGCGTTGTACAGAACTCCATCACTGAAGTAGGATCAGTGCTAATGTCGACAGATGGTCTCAGAAATAAACACTGCTCCATTCGTATCTTTCCAGACATCCCATGGGGTGAGAGTTATGGAGTTAATCGTACTTTAGAGGACTATCAAACGAATACTTCAACCGGAACCATACTTCTTCACCGCGTTCCTGAAACTAAAGCATGTGATAAGCATAAAAGAGTGACCCAGGCTAAGGAACATTGGTGTTATATTCGTGAATCAGTCTGCTTGGATGATGTGTTAGCAAAATCCTCGTCACGGCTGCGTACCTCACAGAACTACAAGGGAAGTGGCCCGACGGTGTTGAAGGTGGTCCTACAGTGAAAACATATGGTAGCACCGCTACTAAAAAGCTGGTACTTGTTTCGTTGCAGGCTACCATCTGTACTTCGGCTAAAGACAGTCCGCGATATGTAGCTTAGAGCTAAAGTCTCAATTAGCAAACCCAGCGCTATGAGGTCTACAAAAACAATGCACCAGTTATGTGTCTAGTGAGTCCATACAACCTGTTGGAGACTATATTGAGCAGAAAATTTACCCTGTACTTACAAGAATAGACACGGGACTAAGGTTGAACCTTTCGCCAAGTACACACTGAAAAAACGAGTAGTCGCCGGCCAGCCACCGGTCGGCGAAACTTCCCGTATGACTTGCAATGGTGTGCTGATGAAAAACAAGCCCCAACCATGTGGAAGCGTGGCATAATAACCTCAATTTTAAGTGCGGCATCCGTTCAGATCCTACAGACTATCGTGCCCTGACTCTCCTTCCTGTGCTCGCGAAGGTGATGGAAGCGGTCGTTGCTGAGATTGTAATGTATTACATGGAAACATGCAACATCTTGGCACCCGAGCAGCATGGCTTCCGTCAACACCGGTCATGCGTCAGCAATCTGCTAATGATACGAGGTAATTGAACGAAAGTGACTCATGATGGGGTTGGAGTTGATGTCATCTAGCTGGACTTCTCCAAAACTTTCGACCGCCTACAGATGTACAGAATCGGAGACCCAGTTTTTGGCGGAATTGACAGCTTTATGCACTAACGGAAGCTTAAAATGCGTGTTGGAAGATCACTCTCTAACGCGAGTGAGGTGGAACGTGGTGTCCCGCAGGTCTCGGTACTATAACCGTGCTTATTCCGTTGGTTTAATAACGACCAGACAAAAGTTATCTCCTCAAATTTCCCGCTTTTGCCAATGATGTCAAGGTATGGTGGGCGATTAGTAACAATGACGATCACGACCTAATCCTACGTGAGCTCGATTGCATTTATGAACGATTCGCTGAACTTAGCTAAGTGCAAGGTAATCCATCTGCGTTAGCAGCCTGTGAGCTTGTTTATGCTTGGAGACCACACCTTGCAGAAACCTCTCAGGACCGTGACTAGGGTGTAGTTGTAAAGAAACAAAACAAGCAGAGAACGCGCCGGGAACTGGCAATCAACACTTCGGCCTTCTTCGCAGTGTGTTCGGTTGGTTTGAACCCTCAGACTTCCCACAAATGCTTAACGCCTACGTGTGACTGCACATAGTATATACTATTCTGGCACCTAAGCCGTGGCAGAAACAGAATATCATTACTCTCGAAACTCCTCAACTAATGGGGCCTCTTTCGTCTGCCCTATCAGTTTGGACTGAAATCTCTAAGAATGCACAGCAGTCGAGATCAGCGTTTGCCGGGGGGATCTCATAATGGTTTAACAGATTCTGAGGAACCCTGGCCACATTTGCCGCCTACTGGTGGAACTGAATCACAGCACTAACATTAGAGGTCATTCACTGGAACTGACACTTCAGTATAGTCGAGTTGAATGCCCGAGAAATTTCACTTATCTTCGCATGTGCCAGCCTTGGAATGCTCACCCTAATTAGGTCATCACTGCTCCCAATCTGGCGAAACTTAAATATTGCCTTGATGATGCGTTGTCTCATTTGCATTTCATTTTATGACTTGTAAGCCAAGGGCTACAAAATGCAATCGAAAGGTGTCTTACCAAGCTCAAAAAACGGATTTATACTTTCAATACACGAACACTTCCGTTATGCTACTTTCTATGGTGGGTCCACCAAGACGCTTTTCACTTTGTCATGCAATTTTACTTTCACAATAATTTTCATCCCACAGGACTTGTTAAGCATTGCTTCTTTTACCCGCAGTACACCATTGTTCCATCGTTCCAGTGAATCTGGCGTCCTGTTTCAACTAGATGCTCAGTAATGGAGCAGTAGAGAGCGATGATAGCAACTACGTAAGGCAGTGTTCACTGATCATTTTAGGACAAGCGCCTGGTCTTATATCCGAAGTACGGCGCATCACAGATGAAGTGATATTAACTAGATGATGTGGACTGGGCGGCAAGTTCATCCTTCAGACGCTGAGAAATCAGCTGTCTAGTTTTCACAAGTGTTTTTTGATTCGCAGCTGGATATGTCTAGGCTACGTTAATAGAAAACTTCCTCCTCTGCAGCTCAAAAACCATAGTTAATGGGGACTGTAAGGCTGAGGTACTTCGCGGTATTTTATTGCCAGGATTAATGGAATGGAATGGCGTTGAGTAGTTTTTAATGAACTGGAGAAGACATCTACTCCCCTGCACTGTACAACATATAAGTTCAGCTTCACCGCCCAACGAATCGGAATTGCAGATGGCTCAGGGGTGATTTTATTGGCGGCGGAGTAAATTCATCTCGTACCACAGTGAGCGTTTGCGTGCAGTGGCATACCCAACTATACAAAATGGTATTGTTATTAACAGCATTATTATAATTGTCATCTAGCACTGCTTTCAGTATCTGTTTAATCAAGGACAACTGAAAGAAAATTATTATTTTGTTATAAAACAGTAGTTGACCGCATGAGCATTCGCACTAATCTGTGTAATCGTTATCGTTGTTATAGCGTCAATAACAGCAAAAGTATTGGTTGTAATAACAGCCGTGGTTGTGACTGTCTTCGTAGTTATCTGGCTGGTTGTAGCACACTAAGATTAAAGTGATCAGATTGTGAGTTGCATGTGTTACGAAATCTTAGATCTAACACACCGTGAAGGATTTCGATTAGATTTGCTATATGCTAACCATTGTTAGCTCTTATCCAGGAATAGTGTGACCCGTTTACCGCGTGTCTTCTCTCTTCAGTCAGTGAGAGTTCTGAGCCTGGGAATTTTATCAGGGTAGCAGAAGTTACCGTGCATTCAACACCTAATGCAGAATGAGACATTTATCAAAATAGTGTTGGACTCGATTTTTGTATCTCAGACAGAGTAAGTAAAGTGCGACAATAAATCTCCACGTGAACCGTGAGTCAATTAGATAGGAATCACACTGAAGGTACATTGAATGTATAAATGTTGGAAACTATGTTGTAGCGCTGCCATAAATCTGCTCATTCTCTGGTGAGGTGCTCAATCTAACAGGGGAAAACCGAAAACATGACTTGCCAAGCTGGTGGCGCCCGAACCTACACTCTTGATGGCCAACTGCTACGTCTCGTACTATCAGTGAAGGATCTAAGCACACTCTCACATTGCGATTTGAAGCCCTTGAAAAACACGAAGGACCTATATCAAAAAGGGTTGCATGTGGTCTAGAGGCACAAGCGCAGCTTCTGCAGCGGGTCTGGAGAGGTTGCCACTCGCCTCTTCTCATCATCATGACGCTAGTGTTAGAGTGCTCGCCTATTGCTAGACTATCGGAAGCGACTATTTTATCGTTTTTGGTGTCAGAAAGGATCAGTTGGTGTGAATAAGGATATATACGGAGGTGTTCATAGTGTAACAGAGAACGAAACTCGAGTTTAAATAGTTGCGTATGTAGTCATGATGTACGCCTCAGACTGTGAGAGTGAGCCCATTTTTACTGGCAGACGTACCCCTGATCACGTCCGGTAGACCGTTTGACATGTATGGTTGGGATCAGCCAGACCGTTTGTGCGGAAGTACAGTGGTCCGGCTCCTAAACTTATGTCCCGACCCGAACCCGATGGTCCTCATGAGATATTTCTGCCTTCTCCCGCTGACTAGTTATAACTGGCAGTCACAGTGCGTAAGATACAGTACTAGAGTTCGATCAAATGGACACCAATGCTAACCAGTCCCAGTTACGCTGCTAAAGGACTTATCCCCACGGTTTTCTTCTCCATATTTGTTCAAAAACCCAAAACATTTCCACTTTCCCAGATTCAAAAGCTCAGGGACAGTAGCAACTCTGAGGGCTTCATGATTTGATGTTCTCTACTTTCCAAATGCATGGATGAGTTAGCAAACAACTTTTCAAACCGCTTTGTTTATGGTGAGTTCGAGCAGATTTTGGTTTTCCGAAATACCGCCGAATGATTTGGTCGAATAAACCATCGGACCGCTTCGCACAGAATCAAGAAATGTCAGCAATTTATTAAGAGTATCGTTGTTAGTACTACTGTGTTGTTTCATTCTATTTTATTTTCTAATTCCTATTATTGTCTACTGTGATTGAGGCAATCTCCCTGAGCAACGGATTGAGGTATCCAACTTGTTAAGTGCATCCATCCATAGCAAAACTCTGTAGACACAATAGTGCTTATTAAAATATCAAAGTTGAAAGAGCTGAGTGGCGGAACATGCTGAGTAGTTGGTATACTCATTCTAATGCGTTCAAATTGTCCATTGCGCTAAAAGCTTGTTTTCCTTTAGGCCACATCGGCATATAGTCACATGAGGATGCGGATGTAACAGTAGGAAGAACCAGCATGGAAGCAGATTCCAGGAAACTGATCAGTAGATGACCATATCACCTCATCCGAACCCTTCGTTCTAGCTCTATTCAATAATACCGACATCTTCTAGGCCATTTTAATACAGTTAACTTATCTAGCACTCCATGGATTTTTCTGAGAACAACCAAGAGCAACCCGAACAGTTACGCGTCTTATGCAATTCTGCTGTGGAAAGTGATCGGACAACCCAGTTGGATTATGCCTAGCGCTGTCGATGAATTTACAATTTATTTATGTATCAAGTACCGCTGATTACTCACTTGGGCGGATCGAATGTTTTGCTTACCCAGGTAGCTTGTGGTGACTATGTACTGGAAGAGAACAATGCATGCATCTACAAGAACCGTGTGGTTTTTCTAAGCCGAACTCATCCATGGAGACGACGGTTGATTGTATGAAGGATGTCAAGGTAATGGTTAAATTTATAACCGTCCACCTTAAGAACCATATTGACCGTGCATAAGTCCACCAACTGGTGTATGATGATAAGTTTTTTGAGGTGGTCTTGTACCATTCGCCGGACATACCTGGTAGTCAAGTCGTAACTGCAACAGTAGTCGGCTGGCAAGGACATTGAAATCTCGAAAAATCGCGCACTTCTTAATACTAATACTATGCGTTTTCCTAAACTAATCTTATTATTTTGGCCTATTTTCTTTATCCTTGCTGTAATACAATTTCCATGCTATAATACTCTACTAAGTCATTTTCGTCCAGCTAAATTTGTCACCTTGTGGAACTTTAATACTGTAAGTTATGTCCACTCTTGACTATGAATTCACTTACGGCATTCATGATTTCCTACCGCAATAAAGGTGGTGATTACAGTAATGCCATCAAAATGAAGTAATCGAGACTGCTGAGACCTAGATCATTATGGACTCAAAGACTCGACGAACAACTATCTATCTGTACTCAGTACGTAAACCAAGCTACTTATAATGCCATTAGTTAATTGGCGGCCTAAGTTTGATAAGTTTGTCGCTTGGTGAGGGGGCTACCGTGTCCTCTGCTCGATAGTAAAGTGCAAGTCAGTGAACAGTAAGCTGCGGTATATCACAGTTAGTAACTTGGCCATGACAGTAGCTGTCGTCCCCCGTAGCTCAGTGCTCTCAACCGCACATTAGCAACAGTCGAGCTGCGAGTTCAAGACCCACAGGGGTCCGGTGAATGTGCAATGCTGACGATTCCAGAAAGGATGAAAGAACCGTATAATGCTTTTCCGAGCGTGTGATCGCTCTCTGACTGCGTCTAGATGGGCTGAATTTCTACCGATAATAATCCACTCCCCGTAATGCTTCTCGGTTTCTGCAGTCACCTAGAGGAGTAGGCAGGGGTAGCGCTTGTTCGGTTAGAGGCGCGTGTTCATTGACCAAACCGCGGATATCCTGATTCAAAGTAATACCTTGGCCTTAAAGGTGCTTGTTCCGTCTTAAATGACTGGCTATTTCCTTGCTTACACCCGTGAATTTCACACTCGGTCTACTTTAAGTGAACGTCTCACCACACATTTACTCCAACTAGCAAGGGCGATGACTCCTTCGATACAGAATCGTTCTCCGAGTACTGTCCTTGAGCAGGACAAAACAAACGTACCTAAGCTCATCGTAAATTGCTTCATTGAAATGCATAAGAAGCGTTCACTGTAGAGCGAACACAACACAATTAAACAACGTGTTGTCAAGTGAACACAAATTAGACGGAACGTTAAGTACATCACCACCGTACCGCTCATTTTGCATATATTATGTCTAAGCAACTGAGGATGGTCATTTCACAAAACAGTCAAGTGGAAGTACAAAGTATCATCGTTGAAGTGGTTGGCTGTTCGTACTAAACGTCAATAGCTCTAGAAATGAAAAGGTTAGTACGCCTTATGCGAAACGTTCGACTTGGTGCCTTGTGGGAACCGCATTTCATATTGGTAGCAGAATAGATAACTTTAAGAACACAGCCAGAATAATCCCAATCAAACTTTTTATACCTTTTTGAGAAAGTTTAAGGTGGAGCTCGTCGGTCTTCCATGGATAAAGGGAGATATAAATTTTACTAATCTCGCAATTACGGCAACGAAATAGCTGCAGAACTTTATTGGATAGTGCAGCTTTATCTACATTGTGTACTCGGTACGAACCACGCTTTAGCATGCCCTTGCAAAACATACCTAGTTTCCTCACAGGTACATGGGCTTAAGGATAGGATTTACCAACATGCTATCATAAGACATACATCTGCAGTTGTAAGAAAGAGATGCAATTTAGCTTCCACAGTAGTCTCGATCGTTACACTTAACAATAAAGGCTGATGTAGCACGGATAAGAAACAGGTGTCTGACAAGTCCCGTAGGAGGTCCGGGGTGGAAACTATAGAATCAAACGATATGTTAAGCATCAGTACAAGTGTCCACCAAGTTAAATACGCCAATGAATGACGATAGTATAAACTGAGGATTGATTGCATGCATTCAAATCATCAGGGGGAAAATTTTACTTACCGTATTCAGTGAGGAAAGTAAAAAAGTAACACTCACGCATGTACCACCTCCTTAAGTCCATGTGATGCATAAATCCCATTTAAGGTCATGATAAATGTATTCCTCGGTATCCCAGCTTAGGTAACGTGTTGCTACGAATTAAGAACAATGTCTAATTTTTTGAGAATACCCATGCTGCGGAAGAGATAACTAAGTTTGGGAAAGTTCCAGGGTTGGCAAACCCGAAGAGAAGAGTAATTCCGTCGACACTCTAGACGGCTGTAGTGTGCCATCGATTTCTGGTGTTGTGGTTAAGTTTCAGCAAATGGGGTCACTCAATCTTTGGTACACCAATATGCGAACCCCGCGTAATTTTTCAGTAGCATCCACTGAAAACTGTCAGTAACTTCCGCCTTTCCTGATAACGCAGCTTACGTAAACCCTTTAAGTTCTTCGTTACTTTGTGTTGTAATGTCTCTAACATCTCTAGGTCGCTCTTTAACAAAGGTTGTCAAGCTTGGATAGCAATTTAATTTGAAGGAGCACATAATTGAAACATGCCAAGGTGCTACCCTTCTGTACAGTTGAAGTCACTGTTTACGGGCACGTCAATTTCCCTTTCCTGGGAACTGGTTTTAAATCTGTAAGCTTACACTTTATAAAGGTAGTTGTGCGAAGCGATGCTTGTTTCACTTAAGCCAGTCTCAGCTAACATCTTTATGGACCAGATGGAAAGTAAGAAGTGAATTTGCAGAGTATGGGAAACAGAGTTTACATCCGGTACATTTATGGTTCTGTTTTAGTAACCAGTGCCGCGCATTTGCCTTGAAGCAATCCGACGAAGCTAAGCTAATAGCACTTGGAAATTGTGCACGTCATGGAAAGCCAGCCGCCTGACTTATTTGACTTTTAAGATCATGCAGTGAGTAGAGGGGGATAACTTTCCCCTACGGTTGATTTATTGTCAGCAAATGGTGACGGAACAATCTCTTAAATTCAGCAATCAATGTCCCGCGATCCATGAGCGACCCTTGACTCGCACTTGCTTGATGACAGCCTGCTAAGTATTCTTTGAATTGATCAGTAAGAATGAAGGATGATGCAATTTGTCGACCCTAGAGATAATAGTGTTTATCTAAGGCAATTTATGACTAAGCACGAAAGGACAACAAATTGGCTCGGTGTCGCCAAGAAAACGATTCTCAATACATTTCACAGGGTATCAACAGGATAACGAGCCCTGTTATTACAAAGCTAGGCTAATACTTTTACATTAGACCAGTACTATGCTGCATTCCCTAAGTCAAATCAACCGCTTCTTCAAGTTACCGCCGCAAATACCTACCACTGAAATTGTGTCTGCGATAAAAATACATTGCATATGATTACGGCGCACATTCCACTGGCCGTGTTCAGTGATATGAACCAACTTCTCAGCTCATTCCACCGACACCTGATAGATGGTGCAATATGCAAAAATTTTCGTGTGACCTTTCGAGTTATCCCAAGGTAAGCATGCTATAGTTTGCCGGCGCTTCCGCTACCCGCTGAATGAAGCCTAACTTATGAAAGCATCCTGGTCTCGTGAGCGGCCTCGTTATTCTACAGCGTACTTTTTAACTTTGGCGACCATGAGCCAAGCGGCCTCAGTTTCCCAGTGATCGTCGCATGGATCGATACAAACGGTATGCTTTAAGAACTTTTGCGCCGGACCTCAATTCAAGGCCGGACTTGTTACAGTATTTTTGATAAAGTAGTATTCTACTGAACCTGCTAGTATTGATCAATCACATAGGGTACCCTCTTATTGAATACAGGAAAGTAAACCCACCGCTGCCAAACCACATTACATATCCCATGTGGCCGCACCGCAAAATTCACAGACCCATTCGATCGGGCAATGAATACTGTATTCAGGTAAAAAGAAATCAAGTGGTTGATGAAGATCCTATTGCACTTCACCACAGGACTCCACCATAGATTCCCATCTGTCAGGCTCAGTGACAAAGGTTCCATTCGACAACAGTATGCTAAAATAACTCACTTCCGGCAGGTAAGACGACTAATTGACACGCTAAAATTAGTTACAAATACTGCGTGCACGTGTACATTGGCCAGAGAGCAAGAGAGCTGCACAAGAGAATAGCAAAACATATGAGGCGCATAGCACGACCACCGAGGAACGAGCTTGAATACAGAGCTGTACTAAGGGATTCAGTAGCAGCGATATGTGCGCTGGACCCAGGTAGTGAAATCGACTTTGATTATGTGGTGGTACTTAGGAGGGGGTTGCGAGCAACACCACAAAGGCCGACTACGGAAGGATGGAAAGCAACAAGGCCGGCAGCTAGTTGAACAGAATGGACGGATGGAGCTTTCTAACGTGTGACTGGCTATCTTGAACCAATCAGTCTGTGAAGTGTCGGCGGACGGATTAAGTGCAGAGAGTGAACACCAAATCACCCTCATATCCCTCACTGTAGGGGTTTTTCGCGTGGTGACCTCATAACTTGAACCACTTGGGACAGTTCAATGCACCACTTTTAGTAACCCTTTGACCTGTAACAGGACTGCTCTTCTTTTTTAAATCCAAGTCGTCGCGTTTAATTGGTTGGTTTGCTGTAATTGCTGTATTAAGCAATATTTAGTTCACACAGTTTGATGAGGCCTTGTCTCAAAGGCAGAACATGTTACACCGGTTTTAACAACCATTGGTCTTCAAACCATTCTGAAGGCATAAATTTTCCGTAAGTTTAAAGGATGTTTTAAAATGTCACTGCCTATTTCATATATAAACAGTCATATACCGATTAGTTGCCCCCGCCGCATTCAATTTTAGCGTCAAAACATCGAAGAGATATAATGAAGTTTGCTAAGGGTGTGCAAATGGACGAAACCGAATCCGCCCAGCATATGCAACAATTGGTTTCCAGCCTCCTTCTATCTCGAAAAGCCAAATATCACTTTCAAATTCTTGGAAGATACTTGGAACCGATCGAGTAGTCATGAGTTCAGAGAGGTTTGGAAACAACCGATTGGTACAGTGATTTGGTAACGTTTCGCTCTCGACACAAGGGCTTCGTCAGGCCAGGTGAAGCAGTGTGCAATTGGTGTCGGATTTCTATAGCAAACAGGGGCGATAACCGCGTTACCCGAGACTTGAGCCATGGTGTCATTACAGTAACAGGTGGTGATGTCACCTCAGATGATTTGATCAGTGTGGGAATAGTCCACGTGTTCCTTTGCGCGTCATGACAAGGACGGATAAGCCCATAGTGTTGACAATGGGAGTCGATTTACACTTTCCAACCTGATCCATGCACCGATGCTCGTCAAGCTGGCTGGCTTAAGACCACCCGCCACGCATTAGGGAGTTCTTCCCACTCCATTCTATTCCCGTAGTCGTCAGGTTTGGCAATTTCCACCGCCTCGACAATCAACCGCTGAGGGATTGATTGTATACCCCGTTTAATGACCTCTACGTTTTCGAGGTCTATCTGGTGTCCCGTGTCTAATGCAGGCACAGCTACCGCAGAGTCTCTTACTATTGTCTGGTATTCGAACTCGTTTCTTGATAGTCTTAAAATGCGCCTCTTATGCTCCGAAATTCGTGTGCGTAATTCTCTCGCTGTTGGACCTATAGACACGTGCACAGTCTTTACATTTAATTTTATAAACACAGTTAGTCATCCCATCCTTGGAAAGGGGGGGTCTTTCAGGTGTACCAGCGCCGCAAGTAACGTTCGAACGTGCTGAAAGATCACCCTTATATTCTCTTTGTTTTGTACTCTCCGCATTGCCTCCAAATTGCCTTCCTTGTACGGAATTCCGACCGTCCCTATCCACTTGGCTGGGGTCTTGACTGCCGGTGTAGCACTTTATGCAATTGGCGTTTGACTAGCCGCCGTGGGTAACCGCTTTCTAATAGTTTGCTCATTGCCATTTTCCGCGCAGCCTTTTTGTCCTCCTCCATCGTGCACAAGGTTTGTGCCCTGTAGAATACCGCTGAGGCTATCCCAACGTAAACCTGTTTCGCAAGACCCAAAGTGTAGTGAAGTACGCCGACAGTATCCGTCGGCTTGCGATATATTGTCGTCATTAAATTGCCCCCATTCCTGTGAACCACTTAGTCAAGAAATGGTATTGTGCCGCTACATGTTTCCAACTCAATAGTAAACTGTATTCTCTCATCAGTGGGGTTTAAATGATCAAGCAACTCGTCCTTCTTATCCCGTTTGACCAATACAAAGGTGTCGTCTACATAACGCCACCAAAGTTTTGGTGAGTAAATGGTGTTTGTTAACACCCGGTTCTCGAAGTCTTCCATATACAGGTACGTCAGTACAGGGCATATTGGCGCTCCCATGCCGAGACCTTTTTCCTGACTGTAAAGCTTCGACTGAAAAACGAAGTAAGACATGCTAAGACACACTGTCATGCCCTCGATTATCTGGCTAAATGTTAGTTTCGTCCGATCATTCAGAGTGACGTCTTCATTTAGACAACGTCTCCCTATTCCTAGCACCTTTTCTTTGGGTACATTTGTGAAAAGTGAAAAGTATCACATTTTCTTAAAACTGTGCACTTCGGACTTGATTGGTACACCCTCCCCCAGTTGCAGCCATTCCATTATTGCATCAGCGGTAGACGAAATACAGCCATCTCCAGACGTTCCTAGTACAATCGGAAAAAGATATACTATTCCACGTTACACTGAGGTTCCATTAATTAGGTTTCGTTTCGCTTTCGTATATAAAACTTATTTTGAGCCCATGTCTTTTTCCTCTGAGTCCACTTCAGCCACCGGTTACTTCTCTACTTCATCACACTTCTTGGCATTGTTTTCAGAATCCTAACACTCTTAATCCGACTGTAATTTGAGCGCTTGCATTCCACTTCAATACTATGATATCTGGGATTAACGGAAGCTGAATCGTAATGGGAATTAATTCGTAAATATAAACGCAAATAGTTAAAAGTTACTGGGATCTAGCAGTAATACCTTTCCAGAAAGTTGGGATATGCTGCTGACAGAATCTTGCCTACCTGTTTATGCGGAGGAATTATATGAGCTACTGTTTGTCGCAATCTTGCTGTTCGAGCAATGCATGAAAAGATACCTTAAAGTCGCTGGTTTACCAGTAGTTTTTGATTCTAGAAGGATGAAACTTGTTCTGCGAACATGCGCTTTCAGCTTTTTGCCAAGCAGGCAAAAACAACGATGTTAATAGTTTATCAACATTCTAAGAATGTTAATCGCGACCAGACTCAGTCATTCAGTCCCCAAAAAGCCAGGAAAGCGTTGGACTACCGTTTGGTTTTATTGGGACTTATCAGTTGCGCACCCACCTCGTTCTTGCTGGTTTCGTACCCATGACCTTACTGTAACGAGTCAGCGACTTATGCCACTGAGCCACGGTCGACGGCAGTGGACTGCCTTGACTGATACCTAAGTGCGATGTAGCGCGACTCAGCCTGCACTGTCATGCATGTTATTAGCGTGCAGAGGACAGGGCAGACCCCCGGAGCTACGAGTTCGTTTACAAGCCACCACCAATCGAGGTGGCATTAAAGCCATTAAGATACTTACTAAGTATTGGTGATTGTTACTCACCGACAAGGTCCGGTGAGTGCTAGCTACTTACGATTCCAAACAGAAGGAAATGGCTGTCTAGCGACTTTCCCGGATGTGTGCTGGAAGCCTGGCTGAGTCTAGCTGCGTTGGTTCTTCTGAAACACAAAAACCCACTACTCCCTAACAAGCATTGCAACTATTAGTTTGTTGATACCAATCAGTGGTGATGCATGACCCATACACATTAGTTCAGTGGGGAGCATCACGTTGGGCTAGCGGTTGAAAGCCATTCACATGTCGGCAACCGTAGCTGATCACCTGTCGGTAAGGCATTAAAACAGACACACCATGGTGCCCCTCATTCTATTTCCCCTCCTTGCCACAAACAGTTTTAAATTCATGTCAGAATACATGATGGTTTGATTTTCAAACCCTAGCCATCATTGCGCGCATCTTCCAGCCTGTCATACTGCTTAGTGGCAAGAGTCGCCCCATCGCAATCATGACATTCTTACCCTTTCTTCTGGGAACGGCATTTAAATGATCACGCCTGCTAGTCAGATTGATCCGGGCTGACGTTCACACCGACTTCGCCATATGGCAACATTCCTTGCATTTAGTCTATGAGGCTCAGTTATTTGTAAGCTCCTATGAACAACGAATAATGAATTTATACGAGTTAAGAAGTGTTGCTTTACAAGTCCCGTTGGATAGTTGGTGGGGATATCAGCATAACAATAATGATAATAAAGATAGTAAAATAATTAATATTTTAAATTTAAAAATAAGGACTTATCGTTTGCTTTATTGCAGTCCTGCGATCCTCTCAGATTCACAGTACCCACAGTTAACAACAAATAATTCCATGGTGAACTCCAGGTGTAGGATGGAGACGTAGTGTTAAGTAACAAAGTGTAAGTGGATGAGTGCATCCTGCAACGGTCTTTTAAATAATCTTAGTGTCGGTGCAGAGCCGACCGATTCTGGAAGAGCATTCCACGGGTGACAGACACGAATGGAAAAGAAATTTCTGCGGCACTCCAGACGACTGTATTGTTCTGCGAGTTTTGATGAGTGGCCCCTCAGGTTTGTATTGCTGCTGAGTTGCAGTAAAGGGCGGCACACATGATGTGTGTCTCGCAGAATCAAGTATGCCATAATCAGGTCGCCTCGTAGTCTGCGATAGCTTCCACTGAACAATCCCAGTCGTTGCAGCCTCTCCTGGTAGGAACGATTGCGCATTCCAAATACGTTCTTGGATGCCCGACGTTGTGGCTGCTCCAGTGCATTAAGATCGTGTTTCAGCCATGGATGCCAGGCTTGAATTGCATATTCGACATGGGGGCGAACATACGCACTGAGCATTTGTCGAAATATGGAGTTGTTTATTTGTCCAAACGCCCGCCTCAACAGCCCGACGTGTTGGTTCCCGGTCTTCGAGGCCTTTTCGGATTGCCTGGAGCAACCCAAGTCATCTTGAACCAGGACACCCAAGTCACGTTCGAGAGTTGATTGTTGCAGTATATACGTTCCGGGTCGGTATGAGTAGCTGCTCTGATGTCGGATGGAAAGCACCTTGCATTTATTGACGTCGAAATGCAATAAGTTTTGGGTCGACCATTGATACACTGTATCTAGGTCACTCTGAAGCGGAGGTTGGTTGGAGTTCGCCTGGATCGTGCGCCAGAGCTTGATATCGTCGGCAAACATTAGGAAGTTTGAAGCGACTCTCTGTGCAAGGTCATTAATGAACAACAAAAACAAAAGTGGACCTAGAAATGAGCCTTGCGGCACACCACACTCGACTTGTATGGGATCCGATAAAGAGCTCCGAACTCCGACCACTAATTGCCGTTGAAATAGAAAGTTGGCGATCCAGCTTAAAAGAGGGTCTCCGATCCCGTAATCCTGCAGCTTGGATAGTAGTATCCGATGGTCTAGACGATCGAAAGCCTTGGAAAAATCCAGGTAGATCACATCAACACCTTCTCCAGCGTCAGCTGCCTCGGTCCAACTACTGCGTGCAATTAGTAACTTAGTTGTACATGACCACTGTCGACGGAAACCGTGCTGTTCAGGAGTGATGAGGTTGTAGTTTTCCAGATAGCACACCAGTGCATCGGCAACTATGGATTCCATGACCTTGGAGAGTATAGGAAGAAGGGTTACTGGGCGGTAGTTGGAGGGATCAGTTCTGCTTCCACCCTTGTGAATCGGGGGTTATTATTCCATGCTTCCACATGGCAGGAACTTGGTTCTGGTCTAAGCAGTGCTGGAAAAACTGAGCTAAATGTCCTGCCAGTTGGTTTGCTGCTGCTGCCAATGCCTCTGGACGAATGGTATCGACACCCGGCGAGCTGTGTTTGCGTAGAGAAGTCAGCTTTCGCAATACAGCCTCTGCGGTAAAAGTGATGTGGATTAGTCCTGGTGAACAGAATACAAAGCTTGGTAGATCGCTTGGTGGCAAGACCCTTCGAAACGTGGGAGCGTATTGCAGCTGCAACGAGTTTGCAGCTTCCATAGCCGTTCTTGTTGAGCCATCAGCCGTCTTGAGTGGAGGAAATCCTTGCCTCACCTTTCGTAGGCTATTAAGGTGCTTGTACAGCAGTTTGTGGTTAGCACTGAAGGTTTTTGCGATGTTCTGCTGATAGGCGGCTTTGTCTTCTCTTAACAGTTGAGTGCAGTGGTTACGTTGGGCTACGTAGTTGTCCCACGTTTCTGGTGCTGGAGCTTCTCTGTACGCTCGCCATGCTGCGTTGCGTACTGTCATCCATTTTCGGGTTCTGCTCCTAACGAAAGCAACTGATTTGCACCTATTGCAAGCTTTTATCTCTGAAGCCTGTGCAATCAGCTGACTGGATGTGTTGACGAACTCGAGCCAGGCGACTTCCGGGGGTTCTTCTTCGAGGAAAGACCATGTTGTGGCGCTGACTAGCTGGGCGAGTCGGTCGTACCTTGTGATAGTTCGCACAGTCTCATCGTTATCACTCAGATATTCTGCATAGCAGACGAAGTTGAAACTGATGACTGCGTGATCACTGCGTCACAACTGGCAGCCTAAAACCAAAGCATCAATCATATGCTCCTCGTTGGTAAGCACAAGATCCAGCACAGATGGCCTGTTACCAGTTCTGAACCGAGTGGGCAGTGATGTGATCGTAAAGAGGAACAGTAGTTACTAGATCTTGTAGATCGGTTTTGAATTGTTCTCCGATCGTGGCAGGGGCTTCTAAACAATGTACGTTGAAATCACCTATGATAAGAGTGTGGGTGTACTTTTGTTGTAAACTGCACCTTAAAGCAGTAATTAGGTGGTAGTCGGTTTCGGGTGTTGAGTTAGGGGCGCAGTACACCAAGACAATAAGGCAAGCGTTCCTGCCTTTTAACTGCAACCAGCACCAAAGAGAGTCTGGGAACCGAGTCTGAATCCTTCACGGCTTCGCACTGTAAGTCGTTTCGGTAATACAGGATTACCCCTCCTCCTTTTGTGAGCCTGTCGTTCCGGATCAGCGACATGCCGGGTAGCGAAACTTCAGCGTCCATCATTCCAGTGTGCAATCATGTCTCGGTGATACCAATGACATCACACGAGCCGGAAGCTTGGCGATCTTTCAGTTCAGCCAGTTTGTTAGAAAGACCCTGAGCATTTGTATACAAGCAGGCCAGTTTCTCGGTCTCTAGAAACTCGCACAGAGGTTAAGCTGTCAAGTGTGGGAGAATGCCGACCGATGGGAGGTCGGCAGTTACTCGTTTTTTTTGATGGGTCAATGATACCTCGTTTGCAACTTGATTCGGCCAAGGTGCGTCCCAACCTTCGTTTAGACCTACGTCAGAGTCAATTAAAGCAGCAGTCAAGTTACACTTCTGTACATTCGTCAGCATGCTTGCTGCTTCATTTGCTTTAATATTTGAGCTGTGTAAAGTGTTTGCGACTCTTAACCGCATTTCAGAAGGAAGATGTTTCCGATTTCTCCGCCATCGATCCAAAACATCCTTTGCTTGCTGCTCTGGCTGAACCACAAGTTTTAAGATTCTAGGGCCGCATCCTCTATCATTCGATGAGAGAAGTATCCTGGTGAGCGATAGTGCCACAATATTATCCAAACGAACTGTTTCGCGAATGAAATGCTACTGTTCTAAATCGTGCTTTCCGGTCTCTTGAACATCTTTAGAAGGATGTTCTGGCACGCCATGTATGAAGATTGTGTTTAGGCGGTCTTGCTTGCTGTGCCCCTCTTCGGTGTTTCGTTTTGGTTGTCGCGCGCTCCAAGGGACATCACGATAGATACGTATCCCACAGGATTCGTGTTTTAGCGCGCTTGCGGAGAGCAAAACGCCTGCTACATCGGTGGAGGATTCTAGAGTCTGGGTTCACCATAGTGTGGCGAGTTCGGATGACGAGTAATTCGTAACAAGTTTATGGGCTTGGCTTTGATACTCATCTGCATACACAATGAGTTCCATTGGTCTTGGTCGTCTGATAACTTATCCCGCAATGTGATGGCGGTAGATTTAGGGAAATTTGAGCATACAACAGTCCGGGCACTGTTGTTGGATCCCTTTTTAATCGGTCTACAAGGTATGGTACTCATTTGTCTTGACTTGTTGACAAGTGATTGTTTGCTCTTTTTCTCGCTATTTGCGTTAACGGTGTTTACAATGGAAGAGGACGCAACGGCGGCCTCTCGGTGGACTCTTGCAGCAATCTCTGTATATGTAACCGATCTTCTTGGAGGCTTAGTCTCGACAAGAGATATTTGAGCTACAGGTACCAAGGGTTGGTGTTCGGCTGCTTCATCCTTGTTAATGCTAGATGTCAGGTCTATTGGAATTTGCTTAACCAGACGTTTTGAATGGTGCCTAATTTTCGTTGCCGTGAGTACTGTTTGACTCTCGCAGGTACAGTCTGTTTTCGCCCGGCGTTCTACCAAATTTGGTGAAGATAACGGAGACGTGGCTGATTGCGGTTCAGGGGAAGCGGATTGTTCAGAATTCCGTTGCTTAGCAGCCGTTACGCTTCTGTGGTGCATACTCGCTTCCATTGAAGTGATCTTATTGTTTATCCTTTGCTCTGCTTCTGCGATTAACCGGTCGCATTTCTCAGCTAGGATAAGCAAGCACTTAACGAGGGGGATGGTGAAACACGCAGTACAGAACCAAAATGCATCTTGGGAGCTATTTCGCTCCCGTAACTGTTGTTGGGACACATTTGCACATTTCGTGTGGTACCATTCCAAACAGTGCGAACAAGCCAGACCGATTTTTACTACTCGATGGCATTCTCCTAACCCGCAAACGCCTTTCGCTTGGAGTCTCCGGTTTCGCATTTCTGCCATTCAATTTGGTGTCGTTACCTGACCCAGTGGGTTCGTTAGCGTTCTGTACTTTTACAGCTTTGAGAGCGGCGCACATCGGTCAGGCGAGCGTGGTGGAAGCAAGCATGCAGGTTTCTTAAAATCTGTTAATCCGAAGACCAAATTCCAATAGCGGTACTATTTTGTTTCAACTAGAGAATTCTACAGAAGCACTGTTGCACACCGGACCACGGAACCGCCTCCTATAAGGTGAGTGCATTTTTTACAGTCTAACCGAACTGATTTCATTGCAGATCTCACATTGCGCACAGTGTCTAAATGTCTGATTTTACTCTAACTTCGGTGGGAAAGTGTCGAATTTCGAACTCAGCGAGCGAAGGGCTGGAAACCTTGTTACATCACCAGTGCCAGCGAGTTAGAGAGCGCAATTTGTGTGTGAAAACCAGACTTGGTCCCGCGAAACAAGTCAGAACCGGTTTAGTCAACTAAGCATCGATTTGTGTCAAGGTAGAGCACACCCTACGGAGTATGTAACGTTGTAGGATAAGCTGGGGCAAAAGGCACCAACATTTTGCGTTTGTTTGAATCGTAATTATTTACTGGTCTTACTTTAATAAATTTAAGTACAAACTGTGTGGACTATTTAACTATTGACCGGAAATGACCCAAGTCTAAATAGAGCTTGTATGTTGCTATCCATCCACACAGTCTGTACTTCAAACATAACTGTGAATTCCTTACCGCTTTGCCCAGCGTTGCTCTAGAATCTTAGGAGTAGTTTTCTCAAAGCATCAGCCGTGAACCACTAGGCACAAAGATCCACCGCAGCTCAGGCTATCTCCATCTCATGATTCCAAGGTGGATGAAACCGGTCACGGGGTGTCATTGTTGGGAGGGTAAACACCGAAACACCTCTTTTGACCGATCAGTGAATGTTATGGTTATCTCGAATCAGTCCAGAATAAAATATACGTGACTAATTCCACTTCTTGGCGACTTTTCGCCACGGCATCAAGACAACTTGACCAAGCACCAGGAGAAAGTTTCCAAAAACATGAAGTCAAGATAAATGGTAACACAAAAGTTACCGGGAAGTAAATGGTATAAAGTCTTCATTTAGTAAGTTTTGCCAGTCTATTTACAAGAAACAGAATAAACTGAGAGGATCTATCAGGCGGGACATTTCAATCGGCCGTTGCCTTTTAATGAACCGCATCTTCTCTTAATCTGCTGCAGATATATTAGTTTAATAGGAATACTTTGACGTCTGTTCTTGAAAAGTTAAAAATTGCTTACGAAGAATATTCTTTTCGATAATTCACTTTAGGCACTTACAATTATAAAACATATGGGTTCGTTGAATATGCTCATAAAAGTGGAAGCAAAGCATTAGGCAGCTAATTAAGAGGCAGTATAAAAGATCGATCAATGGTTTGTTCAATTGGACTAGACCACATACGAAAACACACGTGACCACCATGGCTGGGCAAATAAAGTTGAAAAGAGTTTAAGCAATGTCAGGGTTTCAAGTCAAGTCAAGCCAAGCCAAGAAATTGCTTTATGTACCCTGTATAGGTGAATATTCAGCCACAATGCACACAATCTCGACAATGTACCAAAAAAGCATATCAGTGGCAACGTAATACGACAAAGAACGGGTAGATAAGGACAAAACACACAATCAAGTTGAAAGGCGACTGGTTAATGCATGGATGACAAAGTTGGGGTTTCGCAAAAGACGCGAGAGGTAAGGGATGACTGACGAGCGGTAAGCTTGTGTGCGGGCCTAGATATGTTCGTACTTCTGCGTAGTAGATGAAGTTGATAAACATTCAGATAAGGCAGAATGTGGGGATGATTTGTATCGGTCAGTATCTTAGAGGCCAGGTTGTTACAAGAACTGATGTGTGTAGGAATGAGTGTTCGTAAAAGTAGATATCGGAACACCGACACATCGGGCTAACTCCTTTAATGATCTGACAATTAACTTAAAATGCTTACCCAAAAGACCGGGAATGATCACAGGTTTAACAGTACCTCCAATGGGGAAGAACAAAGGCATTGACCAAGCAAACGATCAACTCACGAGGAACACAGGAGGCTCTGAGCAGAGAGGCATAGAGTGACAACCTCCTAACTTTTGTGAAATTTTCATTTACTTGAAGCTTCTAAGATAAATCGTAACACAACGTCACACCCAGGTATTTTACTGATGTGGACGATTGTAATCCGTCGCCATCAATATGTAACTGGTTGCACAATGTAAGGAGCTCCTCGTACCTGAACCTTTTGTTTAAGGAAGGAAGAATGGCATGGCACTTTTAAGCATTAAGAGACAGGTCACGGAATTTAGAACATCCATTAAGATCCTTCAGAAGTGCTGATAGTCTGAATGAACAATCGTCGCTTTGGTGATTTATGCACAGGACGATACAGTCCGCATATTTTATCATAGTCGCTTCCGTTGGAGCTGGAATAGAGCTGACGTAAGTAGAAAAAAGACGTTAGAATTGCTCTCTGAAGGACGCCTGCGTCGGTGACTAGTGGGGAGGAACATCTACCACTGAGTCGGGTACTCAGAGTGCGTCCAGCAAATTAATCATTCAGTAACCGGACAATGGAGGGATGTACTCCTTGAGTAAGTAGGTCTACTAACAGTAATTTGCGGTTCACACAGCCAAATAAGTTGCTGTGGTCAAGAAAACACATCCGTTACTTTATTCCTATTGTCAAGCGATATTGGTTGGATCCTTTTTTCGGCCCTGTACCAGCATACGCTGTTTGCACATTTCTGGTTTCAGAACCCTAATTGCAATACGTTTGGCGATTACCAATAGGTGTTTCCTTAAATTCTTTGGGTAGCGTCTTGGGATGGAACAGATTACTTTAAAAGCCACATACATCGGCACTTGATGTTCAGTTTCCAGTAGATTTTGTAGAATAGAACTGTTGATGCGTTTCACTGTGTCCTGTCGCAGTGTAGCCGGACAATGCTCAGTGATCCTTTTGAACAAGCACCAAGTCGTGTAAGCAGGGTATGTTGCATCACAGTTGCAAGTGAACTGATATACGACGAACCATTCGGACAGGACCAGGAGTTTGTCCTTCAAGTGCCGATGAATAAGTGGTCTTGTTTCTGCAAATGGTCCCAATCTGACAGCGAGAAACATTTGGGTAACTCCGGTGGAAACTTTTCGTCTCGACAGTTCAAAGGCGATATCACTCTTAAAAGGAACTGTAAGGAAAACATTCATTTTTGGCACTGTACCTACAAATTTAGTGGAATCGGGTGGCGTGGAATGTTTTCTAATGAAAGGGATTGGATGCTCCTTTTCTTGTAGCGTGCTAAATGTGAGCTTCGTTCCACTTTCCAGCGTCTCGGGGCTGCAGATGGCTCTGGCACAATGGTACAGGTAAAGAACTACATTTCTTTTATATCTCAATGGTAAGAGACTGAGAAAATGTGTCTATTGGCCTATCCGTGTCGCCTTGCGGTAAACGCTCATTTTGATCGTTACATCTTTGCGTTGGTGCAACAAAACATCTAGGAAGGCCAAACGGTCATATTTTTCAATTGCAGCGATAAATTGCAATGCGGGATGCACTCGGTCAAACTGATTTAGTAGACTGACGCACTCGATGGATGAGTTACACAGACAAAGAATGTGCCATCAATGTAACGAAGGATATGGATCAAGTGAAGCTGTAACTTACTATAAAGATTAGACACAAAGTTTCATCTTCATATGCAAACAAATAGCCTTTCTTCGTGTTATGTTCGCTCACGCCCAGCGTGAGGTTTCTGTTACCTCTCCCCCACCTCCACTATTCTTCTTCTGGTTTCGTATTTTATTTTCCGACAGCACATTCTTTAGTGAAAGATTAGTCAACACGACAGCTCTGAGCTTTCTCTCACCTTTTCTCATAGTTTGTTTCCTTGCTTGTGTGAAATCCATCAAAAGTCATTCATTACATGACTGCTGTAGTCCATGTTCACATAAGTAATTGCATGAAACACCAAATTTATTCCTGTTCTAAATGGTAACTAGTTGAACTTGGTTATGGAAGATGAGATCAGCAGCTACTATGCAATCAAGCATGTCACGAAATGCTCCGACACCGTCGGTGTCAGCAAGTGATCAACTCTTACAGCAAGTTAGCGGGTACAAGTAAATGTCTATAGAGTATTAAAACTAGATGAAATCCTTTTGTTACTGGTATACACTGATTAAATAATAACGGTGATATAAAAATTAATTTAAAAATTTTTACTCACCAGCGTTTTAAATGTCATATCATTCAACAGATTGAGGAAATGTTGAGGCTCGGTTCAAATTGTGCATGAGAAGCCAAATAAATAAATAAATAATGCGATCGAAGGTCCATGTTCACCTTGCAAGTAAGCGGTGTAGAGCTTTGTAAGTGTTTTGAAACCGTGGTGGTACAGAGTTGGCCCGTGGTACTTTTTGCCCCGGATTAACCTAAATATGGACGTGATTTCTGCTGGGCCTGCGATGGGCATCTCAGACCCCTTGCCACATTAATGTCGGTAAGAGAATGAAACTGCTCTCAGAGGCGCATTCGACAGTGTATAGGTTCACGTTTCCACCGTGGATGCAGTTCCACTTAACCAGGCTTCAAAGGCGTCTACAACCCAACACCCATTAAGAACTTACCTTCCTTGGTTCCGCTGCCACTGGAACTACCAACACTCACTAAAAGGATGACGTAGTACGAGGGATAAAGCGCAGATTCAACCACGTGGCGCCTAGAGTTGAGAATCTCCAGATAAGGAACAATTGTGTAGAAAACACAAACTGTGCATCCGTGAGCTCAGCATAACGTTCACATGAAGATAGGTTGATGCATTATCCTTAGTTTTTCTGGAGGTTTTGATAGGCAGACTTTTGGCGATGTGTGTACTCTTGAACACTGGTTATGCCACGTAGTGTACTGTTATTTCAGAGACCAGGTATTGCAAATTTGGGATGAGAATTGGGTATTTAAACATTTGTCCCTGCTCGGTGTGATGGGAGATAGCGATGTTCTTCCCAGATAAACTAGACAGCCAATGATAGACGAGTAGCACTTCGAATAGCGTCTACTCAAGCAGATGGCCTTTCAAGCTGTTGTTGTCAGTTATAGAAGGCGGGGATGAGCAAAACTGAGCAGCTGAATGGGCAAGCACACTTATCTTATGTCACTACGTAGACACTCGCAGCCAGTGTGGAAGGTGGAACTAACCGATAACGCATTTGGAAGCCCTTTGCCTGACCTCTTGAATGTAACGAGTTTGCACCGTTGCCAGAACTAATGAGGTTGGATATTGTGTTCCACAGATCGTGATCCTTAACTACAGAATGTTGGTGAGTCTGTATGATGTGTGAGTCAAATCGACCGAACAAGATCCATAAGAAACCAACAGCATGTTTCCCGCTGGTAAAGATTCGACTGCTGCAAACCCCCACAGGTCATGTGAAAAATGCTCCAGTGGTGTTTTCCCGAAAACATTTTCCATGAAATTCTCCCCCCTCATCCACAAACCTATGCTATTGACTATATTTTAGTCAAGGCTGTTAGTTCTTTTCAACAATCTGAAAAGCACAGAAAAGAGACGAACGATGGTACTGAGAGGCTAATACAAAATACCTGTATCTATCTGTTTTGGTCTACTTTGCGACCTTTTCATATTTTATTTAGCTGAAGCATGGATGGAACATTTTCTTGAACCACCGTGTATTTCTTTAGTGCATATTGGGGTAAACGGTGAATTTCCGTTCTGAAAACCATCCAGTGTACCACAGTATAACTAGAAAAAGTATGAAATTTGTGACAATCATAAATGCAAGGTAATTACTAAACACTGGAATTCCACTCAGCGTTAGAGTTAAACGATGTGACGCACCACATTCCTGAGGAAGCGGATGATAAAGTGTATACGGGCATGCACCAGAACGTGTTATGCGCGTTTGTTAAGGAGGCATCTTGGACCTTCTTAACTGAACGCCCTCCCCCGCCCAGAAATCGCTTGGGACACTTTCACAAGGACGTTTAGCGCACTGGTAACGCACGCGTCTAAGCAGAACTTCTTCCAGCATCAAAGGAGAGGCAAATCATTTCTGAGGAGCAGAACACGCAAATGTATGTCAAGTTCAAGTTCAAGTTGGACTAGAAGAGTCGGATAAATTCCCGTGGGTGTTCCTTCCGTGTCGCGTTCTTGGTCTGGGGTATTATTCGTCCACGATAACTGAAATCTAGAAGAATCAGATCAGCGCGCACGAATCCCACCACGGTCAACTAATTAACGTCCACGCGACCTGCATTGGCAATCTCTGCCGCGCCGGTCACGTGAAATGAGAGGCAGAAGTACAAAAGTAATAAATGTGTTAAGGACCAAAGGGAATAGGTTTAATAATGCAATAGGGCAAATAAGCTGAGAACTGAAGCGGAAAGTTAAGAACGGAAGGCCAAAAACGTCAAGTTGGTGTTTGAACTCTTTCACCGTTGGTGACAACACCGCGTTCACGGGCAGCGTAGTCCAAGAGTCCACCACTCTGCGTGTTAAAAGAAAGTCCGCCCGGACTCCATCTGATCGAGGTCTGTGTAACATCATCGAGCGACCTCGGAGAGATTTAAGCTAAGCTGGTTAGAAAAGCCCAGATAAATCGGCTGCGAATTTACCGGTAATTATGAGATAGGTCAAGAGCAGGTTCCATCGATGGCGACGATTACGTATTGGGAACATTCGCATCTCAAGTAGTCTTTCTGGGTAAGAAACGTTCCGTAGTCCATGAAACATGTTGGTTCCAATTATCAACACTCTCTCTAGTGACATCCTGATCAGGCAATATTCCAATTGTGGTCTAACAAAGGCTGAGAATAACCTAACAAACAAATCGCCCGTGATGGTTTCGAATGATCTGCGGAGCATCCAAAACATTCTGAAAGCTTTGCACTTAGCCTTCCTCCAGTTCTCACTGGATTTAATTTCTGAAGACAAAGTTACCCCTAGGTCTACCAGTATGGAAAGATGTTTTAGTTCATTCCCGCCAAGCAGGTAACGCGTTTGGAGGCTATTTGACCCAAATCGTAAAACGGAACACTTTGCATAGTTTGTGGGCGTCTGCCACAGTGCTGTCTCGTCCCAAAGTTTATCGAGAGCCCGTTGCAGAGTCTGGGGTCCATCGAGGTCGGACACTGTGTGCCATAACTTTAGGTCAACTGCAAACATGAGAGATGGTACGCTTGGCAGTTCGGGTAGCTCATTGACGTACAAAGCAAATAACAATGGGCCAAGCACCGAACCCTGCGGAGCCCCACTAAGGACTGACTGACCCCACACGAACACACGTTGCTCTTCCTTCCCGAAACGTGGAGATCCATTTTAGAGCACTCTCTGATATTCCATAGGACCGAAGCTTCAAGGAGAGGCAAAAATGACGTACAGTATGGAAAGCCTTTGAGAATTCAATAAACAGTATATCTACTCCATGATCCTGATCCAAAGCATTCGCCCAACATCCGCGTCCAACTAGCAAATTACTCGTGCAGGAATGACCTTTGCGAAAACCGTTTTGAAGTAGACTAATACTAAATTCCCGCAGATGGTTTTCAATCATTTCGCTAACTAACTTTGCCAATAACTTGACCAGTATGCTTGTCAAACGTGCCGGTCTATATTCGGCAGGGAGATGTTTGTCGCCCTTTTTACCAATCGAGCAGACGATAACATCTTTCCAGTTCTTAGACAGTGTGCAGCTGCGAAGCGAGAACTGAAACAAACGTGTCACTGGGCCCCATAGCTAGCTTGCAAGTCGGTACAAAAGCTTTGGGTGAATATCATCCATTCCATCGGATTGAGTAGGATTTAGCTCCTGACGAAGATGGAGAACTTGTGTCTCCAAAATTGAGAAGTCAGTCCTGTGAGACTCTCATGATTAAGTCAACATGCGGCAACTACACCTCCCGAAGAAAAGTCTCGGCATATTGCAAACTGAGTAGACAGGCTTTTTCGTGATCAGTGTTGCCAGTGTCGCAGTTGCTGCCTGCTAACATTGGGATAGATGAACCAACGTTATTAGGCCTTTAGACGTAGGCGAAGAGTCGTCTGGAGTTTATGGAGGCTGAGTTAGCCAGCTACATCACAGCAAAGTCTAGCAGCTCGTAACTGACTCTAGTAAGCATTACTCGCTTCACCATAACGCTGATAAATACATTCCGATAGAGCTGTCTGGTAGGTCCGCCAGCATCTCGCCCGTCTATTAAGTAGCTGGTGTGCAACTGGGTCCAGCCATGGTGGACTTACGTTGGCAAACTTCCTCACCAAAAATGAGAGGTGGAGGTGGATATATTAGAGAGGAAGGACTTAAACGTATCTCAAGTCATCTGTATACCATCATCCGGTAAGATGATGCATGCAGAACTTACTACCCTGGCTCTAATAAACTGAAGGTCGGTATGTCAAATGTTCAAACTTCGGACGCTGCGTAACTCGTAGTCTATAATGAGAGCACAACTGAATGACAACCATACCTGGTCACTGGCTCCCAAAGGGGGATCATACTCAAGATCTCTCATAGAATCAACCGACTGCGAAAACTAGGTCCAGGAGAGAAGGAGCATGACACTCCTTGTACCTGGTGTGTCGATCGACAAACTGGAGTAACAGTACTTCCAGTATCAAGTAGACAAGCTCAGCAGGCAACCCTTGTGCCGCCGCCTCATAAGATAGGTAATGCCAATTTACCTTAGGGACGGTGAAGTCTCTCATTATCAAGCATCTGTTCGCAGAGTTAGTGCGGATGAAGTCAATGAAACTTCTAGAAGTGCTACCAGTGCTCCTATACAGCTACACGATTTTGAATTGCGTTGTCTCAGTAAGGACTTCAACTGCAAGAGCTTCAACAGTTTTATCAGCTGAGTTGGAAGTATGTGTGTTTGATATGTTTACGCCACACCTCCGCCGCGATCGTATGACCGGTCAGATCTCAGTAGTGCGTAGCCCGGAACGTATAATTCGCCGTCCATGAGGTCAGAAAACAACCATGTTTAAGTGAACGTGAGTACATCAGGGTGTAAGCAGTCTATTAATAATAATAATAATAATAATAATAGGTATATTTCTCAGAAAGGTGAGACACCTTCCAGAGACCCTGGACCGATCATTTAGTACAAGTTTTCTCTGAAACTGAACTTGTTTATCGGATGCGAGGAGATTCGTATTGAGTGGGATTGGATTCAAGTTGTAATTTATTCTTCTGTAGATCCAACTTTCTTCGGTAGCAAGTATCTCATCGTACCGTTGAACGAGTTGTGGTCCGGATCAACGTAAATAGAAGGGAAATAGCAAGTATTAGTAAGTATTAGTGCGATGGAGGCCGAAAACTTCCTGGGGAATTATGTACATGTGTGGAATCGAGAATAATATAGTGTGGGGAGGGTCTTGCAACCAAATTTCTGGACTTAGCATAAGGAACAGCAGTATAGGTCTGGCTAACAGGGAAAAATAAGTCCACATAACTGCACAGTGAAAAAGGGAAATATTTAAACAACTACCTTATTATTGTATTGCAGATGTTGTTTACAATTAGGAGGCGCAATACGGATTTCGGATTACTTAAGATGTGTGGGTTGTGGGCTGTGAACAAGAATGCCGAACCTTTGGTAGTTTGGCTAACTGTGCTAGGAGTTTGATTATGCAGGGAATTGGTCCAACAGAACGCCAGTGATATGTTTACGAGGTTACAGTAGTCCTGAGTGGCAAACATATCGATGTTGACAATGTGTCGGTTGATTCACCAGCAAGCTATGGTCAAGTGAAAACCGAAGCTAAGTGTTGGGGAGCAAAGTGGGTTGGAGATGTAAAGAAAGGATCCGGGTGCTTTACCTACCAAAGCGTCAGTGCTTTCACAAACGAATGGTAGGTGGGCCAGCGGGTGAAGCGGAAGTGAAGTTACGATTGGAGTGATAGTTAACCGGATTTGGGAGTCCAGCTAACCAAGTTGCCAGTGATTCAACTGACACATGGTTGCAGTGGAGCCAAGTAAATTCAAGGGGAAGTATAGTAAGTCAAGATGGGATGAAGAGGATAATAGAAGCCTGGACCTCCAACCCATCGATGTATCAGTGGAGCCACTAATCAGCGGTGAGCTTTCGGGCAGGCAGATCCGGGCTGGGCAATAAAAGGGAAGGGTAAGCAGGGAATCAACGGGTGTTTGTTGATCTGACTGATACAGTCATTTGCAACTTTCAGTTATATGTTGTCTGGACCTTGTTCATACGTTTGTTGAATAATTGTAGGGCAGCGCAAGAGCATAATCACATTGCTGACTGTAAGATATTCGTCAAGCTTTCTACGAAAGTTATACTCAGATGTGCTAGTACGAATATCGGTCGGCAATTTGTTCCAAATACGGGAGTACCGATTTAGGAAAACGTTTGCTGATATGTTTGTCTTTGACCTTCTTACCATCACAGAATTTTCTCTATTGCGTGTATTGTATCCACTTGGTTTCATGAGTGATAGATCAATGCTAGAGGTGTGGACATTTTTGTGCAGCGCACCAACATCACACATCTTGTTTAAAAGCCTACGCATATTACTGTGAACAGCGTTAAAACGTCTGGTATGGACAGCCCGGGGGTGTGCTACCAGAATGGGTCCTGGTAGTGGACCACCGGCTCACCACCCGATAACCAACCAAACATACACTTTTCTCGCCAGCTTCTCGACGCGCTTTAAGGTTTTTGCTGGCTAGCTTAAGCTTCATCTTACAAGCTAAAGGTTGGTCCGGTTGTATGCGCATTCCAGAACCAATTAGTTTAAAGGCGAGGCGCAAAAGTGCTTAGCACTCCTCCAGTGTAGACAGGACCACGCGAAGTACAAGGGGCCTGCATTTGGTATTGTCACCAGGTATGTACCTGAATTTGTACCCAAGTTTTCTAACTGTTACGCCGAAGCCGTAGCATGGAGAGCTCAAAACCCTCCCCGGATACAGAAATCTGGACTGCCTATGTCACCCAGCGTAGTTTATATGTGAGCTAGATCCGACAGGACAAGACGACTCATCATCAATAGTTTCTGAAACCAATCTGCACGAACCGCAAACTCTAATGGCTGGTGGCATCCGGTTTCGGATTTGCCTGTCACTGTGGCAAGCCACAGGACGGCTGCGCCTACAGAGGGACCATGGATGGCTTGCGCTGCACCACCCACAGCTCCATCCACACACCCCATATCTAGTGTAAACCCGAAGGAATAAGACCAGGAAGCATGCGGATGGGAAGCACGTTTCATCAACGGAGCCGGACCACACTCCTTCACAGGCAAACACAAGCACGCTGTATTTGGGGAATCAAGTACACACAAGGAGGTGGCTGGATCGTAGTCCGCTCCACACTGAGTGCATGGAACCACTCTTCGGGTCTAGCACGATCACAAGGACCGTGCACCCCGTCCCGTCCAACAACGACCAAGTGTCTCCTGGAGCCAGATGGACGAGGTAGTGGGTAATAAACAGGTAGGTACCTTGTCAGCATGCACATCAAGCGCAGCCACACCTGGGATGTCAAACTACAGCCAGTCACACAAAATGCCGATATCGAATAAAGCAAACGCATATGACGACATAAATATTCGCTAAATGAGCACATAGAAGAAATTGGTTATAAGTGAATCCGTGATGAGTTCAAAATGTCCGAGTTATTTTAAAAAATACCACGCGATACAATTACGCAAGTTTACCACAATTTGCATGAGCGACGTGTGAAAGTTGGGAGAAGATTATCAAGTAGGCAGAACAAAAATAAAAAAATGAAATGAATTTTATCCACATTAAAAAGACCTAGATTAAGTGTACGTTGATGTAGCCCAACTGCGGTGAAGAAGCGTCATGAATGCAACATCAGCCTCAGCATGGGGCACGCAAACTCTCATACAGTCCTTTTAATAGTCATCGTAATGTGCAGTGCGGAATTGCAGCACTGTACACGACTGACGGGTGAATGCGATCAGCAACGTAAATAGATGGTCTCTTATGGTTCCATTACTCACAAACGTTCCAGAGTATCGGGTCCAACCGTTATCTCTGTTTCTATTGCTCCACCGTCAGCTTGGAAACAAAAAAGGTGTCAGCTGTATGCCGTAACGGCGCTTCGCTGCCGTGCGATCACGACCAGTCGCACGCGGGCTGAGTGTACCGCGAGGACACCCACCCCTACGCGCATTCGAACCCGCGCCGTGAGACAAGGAGAAAAGCTGGTTACCTCTAACATACTGACCGATGTTTTGGGGTGCCATACTAATCGAGATATTTTAGCTGAGTTACTTTGAAACTGTGTTTGAATAAACACGAAGTGGATTTTGACTATTGTTAAATTCTCTCGGATCCAAGGCAACTTGAATCCATTAAATTGGTCTTGTACCAAACGTTTATTTGACGCTTACCGGTAACTTTTCGGTTTTTTCTATGTACTAGCCCGTTTTATACCCGTTTACTTTTCGCTTTTCTTCGTTATCCTGCATATACATGTTAAATTTCGACTGCTTTCTACTTTATTAGGTCCGTCTTTTTATGCACCCACGGATTTCCTGCTTTCCATCCTCTCAACAAGTTCGAAAGTAAGATGATTGAGATGACCAAAGGCACGGTTCAAAACAGTTTTTGAGTTGCGTGACCTACCCTAGCCCTTCGGAATCCGACAGTTGAATCTCTTCTATCTGGATTACCGTCGCCGCGGTGTGGATTCAATTTTCACTCGACGCATACTTAGAAGAGAGATGGGGGGACAGTTGTAGGAGTAATTTCATCTCAGCGATAGAACTTCAACCAGAGTTCTCAAATGGAAGGAGGCTCCGAGTGCAGAACGTTCTTGCTTTATCCCCCGGTGTGGTGAACGAAACTGCTTGTCGGAGCTCGCGGCTGATGCACAAAAGGAGGAATGTTTCGAAACAATGCTAGATTCTTATTTAAGAAATATGTTGGGACCTTGCTGCTTCCATTGCGACTGCGAGAGTCCTATACAGATCTCCGTTAAGCGATAAGCAACTCATCCTTGGTATGAACGGGTGATGAGGTAGCTGACAAACGATCTCATTTCTGCACTCTACTATCCCATGCTCCAATAATCCAGTAATATTGTTTGTGGGGCGCAAGCTATGCTTTGATGGTAGCCGACGATTCTGTCGGCATGCACTGTGACGACCGTAACCGTTGCTGTCACCAGCAGTGCCCAGCTTTGAGCGCTAAACAATACGCCATGCTATCTAACAGCGATAGTGTGCTTTCCTCTGCATCAGTTGTGTACCCGACAATGTCGTCCGGGTCTCCTCAGTAGAGAGGTTGAAGCCCATGATGCCAAATCGCCAAGTTTGGAGAATTCACTGTGTTCACTACTGTGGTCACCACTCTCGCTCGTAAGCTAGACTGGTTGAAAGATGCACTTGCGGCTTCCAGCGCTGTCAGCTTGATGAAGCCAAACGAACAGATCAGCTCTGTTGGTAAATTACTGGTGTCCATCATCATGTCAAAAGCACTTGTTGAAACAAACCTGGATGAGGAAGAGATTGCTGTCAGCATTTTTGTCTCTACCCGGCTAGACGATGAGTTCCTGACCGACAAACGCGATAAATTGCGTAGGAAAAGGTCTAGGAAATCGCATAACTCCGTTACCAAGTTTTTATCTATGGCTGTGCAGGCAGTGGGTGTAAACTACCAGGTGTCCCCATTGCATCCTAATCGCACTGCGGACCTGCCAACTCCAAACACCTCACCCTGTCCTCCGGGGGTACAGTCGTGGAGGCTGACGTAGACGTTGGGCCACTAGCCTCTTCGCCTGTTGGACGAGGGAAAAATGGGAACAGAACGGCCCGTAATCCTTAGGTCAGTTAGAAAAATGTCAATAATGATGAGTTAAACAAGCTGGAGCACAAGACAAATGTTGCAGTTGATTCAGCGTCGACTGATAATGCACGCTCAACCTCATTACCTGCGGCTAAGCCGGCGGCTGTTCATGCAAATTCAACAACTGGTGGAGTAAATACACCCCACCTAGGTGATGCGTTCATGGATAGCAACGCGATATTCTGGAACGCAGTGGAATCCACTGCCGCACTTCCTGCTGAACTTAAGTTGAGCGGCTTATCGTGGCTTAAAATGTGGGTAAATTGTGCGTAATGAAGTTTCTTCCGCCTGGAATTCCCGCTGTTACCGCCAGGTAAGTAAGTAAATTGTTTAACGTCCCAGGTAACGCGCCAAACCCTCGACCGCGCTTAGTTCATGTGGTTTTATCTATCCGCGGATGAATGCAACGCGCTGTTGCAGTTTGCTCTCAAACTGAAGAGTACTAATGTTAGCGCTCAGCCAGACCTTCCGCTAGCGGATTGGTTGAAGCAAAAAGAGACCATCATGGACCTGAAAACCAGGCGAGTGACCGGTGAACACGGTCTCCGGTTGGCGGTTTTGTGAATGATCATGCGGCGGTCCTTTTCCGCCCTAACAGTGCCCGTTCTGGTAGCGAATGACCCAGCGCTGGACATTAGGAATACCTTCAGATAGTGCAAAGCAATGGGCGCAGTCTAAGGAATACGATGTGTAGATAGGTCTGCTTGCAGTCGGGTCTCATCCCGATATACTTGCATTCACTGAAACGTGGCTGTCTCAGGACATCACGGACGGTGAAGAACGTCTGTCTGGCTACGCACAATTTAGATGTGATCGCTTTGTTGGTCGAAAAGGTGTAGGCCCTGTGCTTTACGTCACTTGTGAACTTGATGTTTTGCGTACCTGCATGTTTCAGTCGGCACTGTGGAGTTTCTGTCGTGAGTGATGAGCACTTCTTCGGCTCAACTTACAGTTGTAAGTGTATATAAAAGCCCTGGGAGTGCACACAAAGTAGTGTTTGACTTTACTCACTCCCAATCTGCAAACAGGTGTTTTATTGAGTCAAGTCAAATCAAATCGAGAACTCGCTTTTATGCACCCACAAAGGAGGAATTTTCAACTGTACTGGGTGATTTCAATCTACCGGAACTTTGCTGGGTAGATCTTTCTTGCAACTCAGCGCAAGGTCTTTTGGTGCAAACCTTCTTGATCTTACACTACAACTACCGTTGCATCAGTTTATTGACCTCTCCACTAGGTACATAGATGCCCAAGTACTGTCTATCTTGGATCTAGTTTTTGCTAAGTCATTAGACTTCGTATGTGACATCACTTACAGCTCTCCCTTAGGTGCCAGTGATCATGTCTGCTTAGCATTCAGGTGGGCTCTGAGGAGGCGTCATCAGAGCAACGCTGAGCTATATCCAAAATATGGTGTGCTAACTATCAGGCAATGTGTATCAAAACTTCTGGGTTGCGTTGCGAAATCGCGGTGGCCGACGCGGTTCAGGCGGGGTGGGATAAACTTACGTCTTATCCCACGGAAGTGTCTACTCCCTACACCCAGCTTGCGAGGAGAAACGAGACAGGAGCACGGCCCCGTGGATAGGCACTACTGACAAGTTCCTGCTCCAGAAGCATTCTAGGTGCTGGACGGCATACGTGCGGCTCCATCAACTAGCACTTATGATAGGTACCGCGTGGCTAGAAATAGTGGTAAACAGCACCTGAGGAATATTCAGCTGTTGTAGGAAAAGGGATTGGCTGATGGAGCTTCGGAAAATCCGAAGTTCTGCGCTTATGTTAAGAGAAGCTGTGGTTCAAATTCCGTAATTCTAACTTTGATGCGTGTGGGTGAAACTCATGTGCATGCTGACTGTGACAAGGCTCGTGGACTTGGTGGGCAATATGCAGGGGTCTTTGTATGTGAGGCCGCGTTGAGTAGCGTTGAACTTGTCCCTACGGTCCCTGAGGGTTCTTATTTAGCTGGAGTTACTGTGGGGGGAACGCAACGAGACTGAAAGTTAACGTGGTGCGACGGTTTGCTTACCATCGTGCCCCATTTAGCTACACTGGGCCGTGCCCCCTGGCCCCTCGATGGCTACTCTTAACGGGTTGGTCAAGGTTTAGAGGTCAGACAAACTCAATCTCCTGGTCCTCCAGGTTGGGTGCTAGAAATAAGCTGACGTCCAGTTCTGTAAAACTAAATCATTGCCACCTTGCCGCTGCATTGCGGACAGGCTTTTAAGCCAAAGGCTTTGGTTGAGGAACTCAATCGTCCTTCTGTCTAGGTCTGGAAGCCCTGACAGTGTCTTATCCCACATAAAACCACGACAATGCCTACCACCTCTAAATACATCCTGCATCGGCCGTCGCGCAGATTACCAAGGGTCACCTTATCTGTTGCATACAGCAGGGCGGATAAGTAAAAGTAGGCTACTGCTGGCGCCTCCTTTCTTTTCCACCTTTTTCTCTTACTCCCATCCCGACCCACATTACTAACCTTGTTTCTATAACTCTCAGCCTAACTGACAGCAACCGAAACGTCACTGGAGTCACAGCAACTGCAACCACCTTCCCGCAACACACACTGGAGGCCATGTTGTCTCGTTTCCATGACGACATAAAACGTTCGCACTTTGAGAACTAGTTCAGCAGGCTGCACTGGCACGCACCTTGGACACACTGGGTATTGAGGTAGCTTGTGTGTCCGAAACTAGGACCAATGACCCTAACCGGGTTGTTGAATTAACTGCACCCGGCTTATTCTCTCGTTATTGGTTGCACGCATCCGGAGACGCCGATGCAGCACTCACGGGTCAAGCTGGTGTAGGTATCACTCTAAGCTTCAACGCTGTGCCATCGTTGGTTGATTGGATTCCGGTGAACAGCCGCTTATGTGCAACCCGTTTGACGATACCAGCTAAGGTTGATAAACGAAGTAGTACAAAACGCTGGTTGTTTGTGATTTCCGCTTATGATTCCACTGACTACAGTTCTAACGCTGCCAATGACAAATTCCACCACGAACTGAACGCGCTACTATGCAGTGGTACTAGTGCAGATGTCGTAGTGCTTGCAAGGAATATAAACGTACAAGTAGTGCGTCTGAGCACTTCAGAAGCTTAGCTACGTGATAAGTATGGGCTCAACTCCGGAAGGACTGCTAAACGCTGAGGATCTGTTGCAACTGTGTGTGGAGCACCAAATGTTTCTGAGTAGCACCACTTTTCAACTCAATGGGCGCCGAAGTGTCCCTTGGAGTCCTCCTGTGGCTGCTAAACGACCGACCCAACCATATCCTTTTGTAGGTGGCGTGGGTCCATCCTAGGTTGCCGCACGTTTCGGCATACCTACGTAGACTCTGATCATGCCTCCGTACGCTGTCGTTTCTCCATGAACTTTACCGAGAGGCGCACCAAGCGTCTCCCCCGATTGAAAACGGAGAAATTGTCTCAGCTCTCGGTTAGACAAGCCTGTCATGGTGCACTGCGTACCGAACTTTCGCTGTCTTGTCCTAATGACAATGAGCTTCAGTGGAATAGGATCTCGGCCGCAATGTACGACGCCAGAGCATTTGGTTGTGTTACTATCCATCGTCACCGAACCAGTCACTGGATATACGAGGGGTCAGTGAACCTGTTGGAATTCAGAAGAAAGCTATCAACTGGATCTGCGCACAACGTGACCAGACGGACAAGTAGGCGTGAACTAAAGCACAGTCTATGTGCTGACAAGGAAGTCTGGGGGGGCAGTAGGGCTCAAGAAATGGAGGAGGCAGGAACAGTAAGCAATTACCGCAAGCTCTTCTAGATGATCCACACCACCGGTCCCAGGAAATCAGGGGTCAGTGAGATAACCAGAGACAGTTCGGCGTAGTACGGCTCATTTAGCGGAACACTTTCAAGACTAGTTCAGTTGGCCACCTGTACCCGAACCTCTTCCTACTCAGGTGATGCAAGACGAGCCATGGACGGTTATTTTAGAGGCTCCATCGCAGGCTGAGCTCTGAAACGCGATCACAGCTATCAATCGTTTTCGTGCTGCCGCCCAGATTCTCTGCTAACTGCACTATTTAAGGATAGATGTGCGCTCCTCTACAAAGCACTGACCTCACTGCTCGAATATGCTTGGAAGGAGGGGACAGTTCCGGCTAACTGGAGCGAATCGATAATTGTAGCAATATACAAGAAGGGCAATCCCACCGATCGTGGTAACCACAGGGGCATTAGCCAAATGCCAGTTGTGACAAAATTACTGGTTTAGATTCTCGTTTGTCGCCCCACTGCGGAATAGGAATCCCGGATTAGCGGAAGGCAGGCAGATTTCCGTCCTGGTAGTGTCGGTATAGACCACATATGCACTCTGCGACAGGGGCTAGAGCAGCTCCCCGCATACCACAGACCGACAATCGCTGTGTTCCTCGACTTCAATAGTGCGTTAGATCCAGTCCAGCGATGCATGCTGTTCGAAATACTTGCGCAGAAAGGTGTTCCCATGAAATATGTGAACATCTTACATGCTATATACTCAAACACTACAGGCAATGTCAGGTCTACAGTGGCTTATCGGATAGCTTTCCGACCACAAGTGGCGTGCGTCAGGGTTGTCGGATTTCCCCATTTCTCTTCAATTTCGTCGTGGATGCTATCAGGGATTGTTCCTTTGCGAAACCTCTTGATGTAGGCGTTGTAATGCTGCCTGGTGAAAGGTTAGTCGTTTTCGATTATACAGAAGATATCGTTTTGCTTTTCGACGATATTGCGGCGGCACAAACAACCATGAATATCCTATCTAGAGTGGTCCCATTATTTGGTATGCGCTTTCTACCTTCAAAGTGGAGATGGTTGCTGCGGGGCAACCAGCCGACTGAGGAACCCTTAACCCTTGATAACGAGAAATTCGAGGTACTTGATCGATTCACCTACCTTGCCAGCTACATAAGCAATGATGGGCTCATAGAAACCGGTCAGTTCACGCATTGCAAAAGCCAGAGCTGCCTTCTTGAACTTGTGGCATCTTTAGCGACAGAAAAGCTTTCCTCTCCATCCCAAAGGCCGTGTATAAAAGAGGGCCGTCCGGCTATATGGAAGTGGAACTTGATCCCTTGGGTCTGAAGATCTGAGACGCCTTCAAGTCTTTGATCCACGTTGTCTGCAAAGAATTGCTGCGGTCGGATGGCACAAGGGTGTTCGCAATGATGGTGTGCGTAGGTGAGTACTAGGGAGTGATAACCAAGCTAGTTCCCTGGAACCACAGACAGCACTGCATAATTTGCTTTGGTTTGGGCACGTACTACGTATGCCTGGTTACCGCTTGCCTAGGAGGTCCATGTTTTGTCTGCCATCTGTAGGGTGGCGCAAGATTTAAAGTGGACGAAAGTTGACTTGGCAGCTCGAAAGGAAGTTGCTGATGACCAAACTGCATGCTTTTGGTTCAGCTCGCCTTCCGGGCTGGAGTCCACGTGACTCGCCCTGTGCATGGCTAGAGACATTACGGAAGATGGCTAGCATTGGACACCAGTGGCGCGTTTGCTGCCGTGTCCTAGTCGGATTACCTGTTTAAAGTGTGTTTGGTGCTGAGTTATTATCTGGGTAGTGGCTGTTTATGAAAAGGGATAGTGAAAGCCGCAGGAAAGCTGTCTCACTGATGCCGCCCTATTTTCGAATAATAGCCACCTGTGTGTAACGGTATGTTGTTAACACAATGTGTAAGCGCCTTACCCCTGAACTTTTGCTTAGGGCATTAAGGTTTTCAGGTAAATTCCTCTTCTCTCTCCCTTAGTATTCTTTATTCCATAGGTCATTATGGTTGTATGGCAGCGAAGCATCAGTTCATAATAATACTAATAATACTAATACTAATAAGTAAATTTCCCTTCGTGTGAGAAGCTGTGGCCATATTTGGCACTGGTCACATTCTACAGAATACGTCATGCTCCTACATGAATTGTAAACAGTTATGCGCTTCTGCTTGCTTTGCTGTTGCAAAGGCTTGTCTTAACTCACAGTTGTGTTTCAACGCAATGTGCACTAGTTGGAATATTAGATGGTAACAGCACTAGGATTGTGTCACACAGGGTGAACTTTTTTCCTTTACTCCGCAGATGTTGTCTGGCCCTTCTTGGTAGAAATCATCAAGTTATCTCTCCCAAGAGCAAAGAGTCATAATCGTGTTCAAGTCTAGGTAATTGGTGAGCTTAACACGAAAGGCTGTTGGGATCTCACACTACCTGATTGTGACTGGGAGCTTATTCCACAGGACAGCATTTCTGATAAAGAAAAAGTTAGACCACAAGTTTAGCCTGCACCTGGGTACACTCAGGGTGAACTCCTTGTTGCGTAGCTTCCTTGTCGAAATATGTTGTAGGTCTAGGGCGAGCAAATATCAGTGCGGTTTCGATGAATCTTGTTGTTCGGAAGCATAAGGTTATGTCTCAATCTTCGAAGGCAAATATGATCGAGCTGAAATTGTTGGCAGCGCTCCCGATAGTTCTCAGTGCATGTTTCGACCAGCAGACGTTTGTTAAATGACCTTTGTAGGCTTTCCAGTGATACTTTGTCAGATTTCCTCATGCTGTCACAAATGATACTGCAGTATTCCAAAATGGAGCAAATAAATATTTTGAAAAGTTCTAATCTGGCTGGCGTTATGCGGATCTTATGCCGCATATTAGCTATTACTTTTCTGGCCCCAGCCAGATGGTAATCCAGTTGTTCGTAAAAGTTGAAGATGGAAGCATACCTGGTTCCGAGGTCGGTGGTAGCCAGCTGTTCACAAAGGTGTTTGTCGTTGAGCGTAATTGATCTCTCGGGTATCGAACGACCGCGATACATTATGCTAAAGCTTTTCGCCGAGAACTTCAAGTAGCTGATGTACTACTGTGGTTGATGGTTGACTGACCGTCAGCTTTATCCAATAGCACATTTACCACAGAAATCGTGTTAAAGTAACCGTTGTCCCTGTTTATCTACAGCACTTCTGGTGTCAATAACATATGACCAAAGGCTTTGCAGGAGGCAGCCAGTGATCTGACGAAACCTTTGGCCATTTTCTGTCGGCGCTGTATGGAGGAGAACCACAGTAAAGAAATATGGAAGCGAGGGGTTATTAGTCCTATTCATAAGGTAGTAGCACTGACCAAACTAATTACCATTCTATAATGCTACTCTCTGTGCTTCCCAAGTTGATGGAGTCTATCATCGCTGATGACCTCATGCAGGATCTGGAAATTAACAAAATAATAGCATCAGAGCCACAGAGCTTCCGACAAAAACACTCTTGGACTACCAACCTGCTAATGACATGCTGAAGCTGGACTGAAGCAGTTGACTGTGGAGAAGGAGTTTATCTCTTTTAGCTGGACTTCTCCAAAGTGTCTGATCGCTTAGATTACCAAATTCTCCTCCACATACTCTAGCTGTATGGCACTGGTGACCTACTATTGCGTTAGATAGGCATTTTCCTTCAAGAACCTCGGTTAGAGGTGAGAGTACGAGAATCCCTGTTCGATGCAATCGAGGTGCAGTGCACCCTGGAACCCTCTCTCCCAAACTTACTTGTTTCCTGTCCCACCTGACCTCCAACACTTTGTTGCTTAAGCTGTGTTCCTTTACGACATATTACTTCTCCTTTCAAGCCAGATTAATATGTCTTATAAACCTGAGGAGGCGGCAAAGCAGTGAGTATGTAAATTTTTGACTTTTCTCATGGAGTATATCAACTCTAACTGTCCCCATGTTGCCACGTCGTTCGCAACTGCTTCCTGGGTACACTACGATTATTTAGCGGCGTATCTGCTCGCTAAACGCTCAAACATATAACTCACATATCTCTTGTTATCGTAGTTTCACCCCCACCATCTTGCGGGGCTTGTCAAGAAACTGCCTTTTTACCCGGCATAAAGCATTGTTCATTGTTCATTCAAACTTAATTAAACCGGAGAATGAGCCCATGGGTCTAGTCTGCAACAGCCGCTAACTAAAATATATTGCTTGACAGTGCGTGGCGCAGTTCAAAGGAATTGTCTGCTCATTATGTACAGCAGAACTGCATGGCGTGTGTAGTACATCGCGCTTTTCAGAGAACTTCACAAACTACATTAAATGTCAACGGCTGATCGACTGAAGCTTTCGAAATGATTGAGAAGGTACCAATACTAATATTAACTACAGATAAATCCAAAAGTCTAACTAATACGACCAGCCTTAAAATCGTGTTCAGGAGACTCGCGTCCATGCAGGGGAGTCCCTCGAAAGGTTTCACCCGCACATCCATGCCGCATTCGGCTGTGTACCAGTGTGACTCTAAAGCAGGTATGCCATCAGTTATTTGGCCCATCTTTAGGGTTGTTTATGTATAGGTAGTCGTTAGCTGCGGCTCCATCCAGATTAAGAAATGTACTGTAACGTTGCAACAAGACCTATACCGTATGGCTGGATGGTCAAAGTTGAGTCTCCTATCGTTCAATGCGGATAAATCTCACACAATCAGCCCAATAACATATACGCTGGGGTGCCGGTTCTTGTAGACCTCGTGGCTGGGCTAATCTCTTGGCGCAGTGTCTCAGAATGACCTCGGCTGTTTGAAGTAAGCTGTGCCCGAAAACCGAGGGCCAAAATGTGGGTCACTTACCGGAGGAGCTCAGCCACTTCGACCGTTCCACCCTCCCACAAGTGTTCAATGAACGCATAATGCCAGATGTGGAGTACACATTACAGGTTTAAAACTAATTACAAAAGTCCGTTCTCGCTGCACTCGAGGGTTCAGATCGAAGGGCCACTAACAATGTAAACGGCTTAGATCATCCATCCTACTAACCGCAAATTTAAACCACGTGTGTGTGCAGTGGAAGGTATTAACGCTTACGAGTTACTTCATCCTAACCTATCTGATTCTTAAAATAAACTAAAAAATTTTGCCGCCATTTCCGGAGACTTAGACACTACGCTGAACTAAGGAGCCATCGATTGAAGATGGCGGCGCAATACACCTGGGCATAATGTCGCGCGAATACTTCCTCCATCCAGATGTTTCAACATGGAACAATATTCCGATATGTCACTCCTGTGCTTATGTTCACCGTATTCAAGGAAAACGACTCCATGATGTTTGTATCAATTGCATTAAGTGAGAGGAATCGTGTTCATCGGGTGACGATAAAAAGCAAACACTGTGTTCACTAGTCCCATGAAATCGTGGCAAGCAGATATAAGTGTGTAATAATGTGACATGCTGGGTCCACGGATGTGCCGTTTACCCTAATGGTATGTTTTCCTTGAAGTGTTGTGCTTCACACAGATGATCCTACAGGAATTGTCAAGCTTTTCTTACGCTTATTTGGCCAGTGTCCCATTGTCCCGTCGTAGGATCCACCACATTGGGCACCTTGGGAGTATCGGAGAGTGGAAAAGTAATACCAAACGCTGCTTGTTTTACTTATGCCTTAAAGTCAAGTGAATCACAATGTTGATCGGATCCTGGTCCAATCCTACTGACCCTCCGAGATTAAATTTTGAGCTGGGAGCAGTAGTACAACTTAAATAGTTGGTGCTCCTAAGGCCTTCTATTTGGCACCGATAAGACAAAAAGCCGTATATCACTGAGATGGTCACAGTGGCTAAAACAATTATCCTGTTAATTGTCACGAGTTGGACGCAAAAAAACACATGTTAAGATGCGTTCAGTGTTTCTTTTTATTCCCTAAATGCGATTCCAGGACTCAGATGTCGGACTAAAGCCTTCCCTCCTCCGCTACCCAGCACTGGGTGACGCATGGGACAACGGTTAATGACCTGTTTTGTTTGATCTGTTGAAGCGTACACTTCTGAATAGATTACCATGCTCAAGCATAATGTGGACCGCCATTAACCGCGTCCGAAGCAGTTTGAAATTATGCATCGTACTCCGTCGCCTAGACAGGGGCTTAGTAACAAATGGAACATTCTCAGTGATTCATCAAGAACATCAGACTGAGGCAAATAATTGTTTTCAATGATTCATCTACGGGCCGGTACAACCAAATAAGTTTAAATTACAAAGGCATGGATAGCTTAGTAACAATGATGATCACGATCTGCTGCAACATGATCCAGATTGCATTTACGAATGGTCAAAGAGGAACATGCTTCAACTGAACATAGCTAAGTGCAAGATGATACATCTGCGTCACCAGCCGGTGACCGCTTACAAGATTGGAGACCACACCTTGCAGAAGGTTTCTCAGGAGCGTGACCTGGGTGTATTGGTACAGGAACATCTCAGGTGTTCAAAACAAGCAGAGAAGGTGACGAGAACCGGCAATCAACACTTCGGCCTTCTTCGCAGAGCTTTCGGTCGGTTTGAACCCTCACTATTTCCCCAAATGCTTAAGGCCTACGCGCGACCTCACGTGGAATATGCTATTCAGGCGTGTCAGCCGTGGCCGTTTACAGGATCTTGTTGCTCTCGAAACTCCTCAACGAAGGGCAAGCAAGCACGTCAGGGGCCACTTTCATCTACCAAAAACCTTTTCACTTTATCATGCAATCCACGTTTCGCAATAATTTCTATCCCACGGACTTGTTAAGCAAAGCTTTTTTCACCCGTAATAAACCGTTGTTCCATTGTTCCATTAGGCTCGAAACAGTGGTGTATCCAGTTGACTACGATAAATTAGTACTTACCACAGATTTGCAGTACTCAGTAGAAACACTTTCGAGAATGGTTGAGCATGATTCGATTTTGCTGATCACGAATCTGCCTACAGGCTTCGTAGGTGCATCACTGCGCATTTGAATTAGGTACGTCCGAATTCACAAGTTGGTGTGCCCAGTTTACTTAGCACATATGAACTTCCTGTAATACCCGTATGCATTTGATATCATGTGCTTTCAGAATGAGTGGAAATTTTATGAAGTCCACAAATAACTGGCAGTTCAATGAAGCCGACTCATTGCGGTAGGAACATGTTTGCTAGTTACAGCTATAAGATCTCCCTTTACCAAGGTCAATTTTTGTGACATCAGCAGCCGCAGCTTTTGTCTAGATAGCAATACCTGGCACCTAGGGCATATGTGGACAAGCATGTGTCACTTAACATATTTAATTCATCTCAATCTGATTACAAGCCAGTTAAGTCTATTATCAATCCAGAATAGCACAAGAGAATCGTCTTGCCCTAATAGTGCGCATTCCCTCGGTTCTAGCCTGGGGATCGAACTTATGACCGCTATCTGCTTGCAGCACCAGCCAACAGCTTATGCCATTAAATCATGGGGAGCGATAAGTGAGCATCATGTATTGAAATCTGACTGTGATACCGCCCGACTCATCCTCAGCTGCCATGCAAATACTGCCCGCGCATAGGACAGTGGTGGGCCTAGTAGTCGCGAATCCACACAGCTTTTTTGTAGGCCGTTGCGGCTAATCTGCTAGTTTAAGCTAATTTACATTATTCTGATACGGTGTTGCATTTTAGAGTTGCACCTATTTCGATGTGATCCCGTTAGTTGTCCTTTCCCGTTCCTTTGCGTTACAACTGCTTTCATGCACATGCATGCGAGGAAATCGAGACACATGTTTGATTTGAGTTTATCCACCTCCGTAACCCTGTGACTTCTGGTATCATTAAAGCATAATAGTTGAAGTGGGCCACAGAACCACAGTTCTCATTTGCTTTATGCTGAGGGACGCGGTGACGCGTTTGTCGAGATAGACACAGCTGCCAAGCAGAGTACCACTTACAGAACCACACTAAGCAAAAAAGTACAATCTGTGGCTTCAAAAGCGCACACTTACGATTTTGTGCATGCGTCTAAAATAAGACCGGCACGCTGGCTGGGACTTAAGCAACCGCACAGAGAGAACGCAGTTAAAAACACTATGCAATTACGCACACTAAGCCCCCCCCCACAAGTACAAACCACAAATCCCCCCTCAAGGTAGGCATTGACCATTAAAAAAACTTGACTATAAATAATAAAGCACTTTCATATAGAAGCAAGTGTTGGTGTCTTAAATTGTTCAGTTGGTGGTCGGGGTGTTCTCTGAGCTCGGCAGTTCGGTCGCAAACGTTTCGTTACCACCCGTGGCGACATTGTCAATGCGTGTTTATGTAGCAGAACGACGCGGTACGAAGCGTCACTGAGTGTGAGTGGTCGATCTGCTAACCGTCAGTTTGAATTTGGATCGTTCGACGGGCACATGACCATCGAAATCGATCTTCGAATCATGTGTCTTAGCGTTTGTGCGAGTGCCTCTTCGGTTGTCGTAGTCGTTTGACGCATTTTCCGGCGTTCTGTTCCGTTAGATTTGGTCCACAAATTCGGTGCTAGGAAACTTGAAGCCGGAGAGCTTATGAGAACTCTTGGACCTCTGCATGACTACTTAGTTTTATTTTGATGGCCAATGATACCAACAATTGAAAGAAACGCCCATGGGATCGCCTATCTCATAACCAACCGTAGAAACTGTGATACAAAAACTGGAGAGTATCACAATACCATTAACCAAACCGAAATTATTATATTTGCGGCACAATGGCGGAGGTGTTTTCCCACCTCTAGCTAACGTGTATACTGATGATGATGGATCCGGTACGTGGACAATACGTTTGTCATCATCAAACGAGCTTCCATACAAAATACCCATGAGCTAATCAACAACAAATTGCACGATATCAAGTCTAACGTTGAACTCAAAAAACACAACCAATTACCATCCTTAAATGTACTGATCCACAGAAACACTGACGGAATGCTTCAAATATGTGTATATCGAAAGAAGACCCACAAAGAGCAAATATTATACTATCACAGCAACCATCAGTTGAACCACAAGAAAAGTTGCATTCAAAGCCTTTGCAGGAGGGCCGAAACCCACTGCAGCACGACAGCATTGAGGCAGAAGGAAGAGAACCATCTATACCGGTTATTGCAAAACAACGGGTATCCAATAAGCTTCATCACAAGAAGCCTAAAGAAAAGAGTGCATCAACAACAGCGGGAAACTTAGATAAATGGGTAGTGCATCCTTATATCAAGAATGTGTCTGAACTAACCTAGCGATGGCTGCGACCACGTAGGATTGTCCGGTGTGCCAGGGAATAGTAGCATCTCTTATGGTGGACCTGCCTTACTCTCCGTGGTAATCCGCCTAACTTTGGTCTCCACCAGTCACCCAGCTCTCTCCTTTGGCTCCAAAGATCTAATTGCACGTGGCAGCGGCCACAAGCCTGTCAACCGTCAGGCAGGCGGTCTAAATCAAGTGTGGGTAGCCAGAAATAGTATTTCCGGTGACTTGGTATTTGAGTGCGACCTCATTCCTGACAACTGGGCGGAAGAGATCGACACTTGATCTTAAAGCCAGAAGTTAAGACTATTTCCCAGGTCTCAGCTACCTTGCAGGTAGCACATGACTGTGCATAGGCTAGAGGTGAACCCTCGAACAAAAGCTGGGTGAGGTTGGGGTCCTCATACATACCAATAAATCTCACGAAACTTCATGACATGTCCGTTACCTCGCGGTTCCTCTCATGTTACGGCGTTCCCGGTAGGTGACGTGCTCTACGTTGACCCAGTGGCCAGAGTGACAAGTAAGCTACTTGGTCCCTCAATCTCCAGACGGCATATTATTGGATGCTGGTATATCAGGACCCGGTTGGATGTCGGCAGCCAAGCGTTGACCATGCGCACACTACATGCCTACCAGATCGACATGGCATGCCTATCAGAATCTCGAATACTAGGCTATGGCTCTCGACCAAACAAAGTCCCTGGTGTAGACACCTTACACTAGCTTTACCACAGTGGGCCGGAAGATAATTCTGGCAAGCATGAGGTTGCCACGACTCTCAGTTGCCAGGCACACAACCCTCTCCTTTCATGAAAGCCAGTATCAGCTAGAATAGCAGTTGCACACTTAACACTCACCCAGTGAATCTGACCATAAGCTCTGTCGACGCGCCAACCCTACCCTCAGCGGAAAGTGACGAAGACGACTTTTACGATACAATACAGACAGTGGTGAACCATCTTCCAAAACGCGAGATTCTCATTATTGCTGGGGACTGGAATGCACGAACCGGTCCTAGGCACCATCGAACCCCGTCACATACTCAGGAGAAACGCCCTTGGAGAACGTTGTGATAACGGCGACCGCTTGCTCAGCTTCGCTGCCCTTAACCGGTTGTGCGCAAACAATGCTCACTTCCGGCATCCCAGAAGCAACTTCTGACCTTTTACTCCAACGATGGTCGTACAGCAAGCCAGATAGATTACATCTTCTTTCGTTCCAAGTGGATGTCCTCCATCGAGGGCTGTCGAGCGTACAGAGGGGCTGAAACAGGCAATAAAGGTGTTTCGGACCACGTACTCTCGTGCTTTAAATTTAGCCTCCGCTTGACAACGCTTCGAAAGACGCTTCCACTAAGGCGTCTCAACACTGTCCCACTGGAAAATACTGCCTACAGTCGATCCCTTGAAGAAGCAATACAAGCAGAAATTTCGGCCAATGCACCACGCCTCGTAATTGCAGAAGATATATCTGTAAACGCTCACTGGTCTAGGCTCAAATCGTCAGTTCAACGCACCGCCTCTTCTACCCTGGGTTCTGCCTCTAAGCCGGTGAAGGAATGGATCACTGAAGGTACGATCTGCTTGTCCGCTAAAGCGAGAGAAGCACGTCTTACGAATTCCCCAGACTATCGTTGTTTGCTTCGTGAGGCAACCCGCTCAGCACGGAACGAACACAAGCGCTACTAGACTGATATCGCAAGCAACATAGAAGACACATCTAACTCTGCCGATTTCATTCGTCCCTTTCGTCTTGTCCGTTTAGCTTCCGTTAAGCGTTATTCATCACGGCTGAGATTGCGCAATTCGGATCGCCAAATCGTCCCTGACACGGAAGAAAACTTTCCAGATGGGAAGAGCATTTTGGCAACCTCCTAAACCGCCCACAACACACCGCCAAACCCATTACCGCATTACCCAGCCAGGATGACGCGGATTGCTTACCGCCATCTTCCACAGCAATTGCAGACATGGTTCGTCACCGGAAGTTGAAGAAAGCCCCAGAAGCTGTCGGGATTCCAGCGAATATCTACAAAGCTTGTCTACCATCTCTCCTTGACCATTTACATGAGCTCTTGTGCTAGATATGGGAAACGGAAATCTGTCCTTCCTTGTGGAGTACCTCAGTACAGTGCCATTTTCCAAGGAAGGTGACCGAACTGTGTGCAGTAATTATCGCGGGATTAGCCTAATCGATGTGGCTGCCAAACCCTTCGCACGAACCTTGCGTTCTCGCTTTGCCAATGAGAGGAATCCGCGAACTGGCTATAACCAAGGTGGCTTTCGTCCAGACAGAGGCTGCACTGACCAAATCTTCACTCTACGTCGAGTACTCGAACACCGCTACCAGTTCCAGCGGCCCAGGTTTGTGTGCTACGTTGATTTTTGAGCTGCCTTTGACTCATTTGATCGCGAAGCACTGTGGAGAATCCTACTTGCCGATTACGTGCCGGTTAAACTCATTAACTTGATGAGATCATAATGCCGTTGCAGGAAGGCCTGGATTCAGGTCAATGGGGAAGAAACAAATGAATTCTACATCAAGACTGAAGTCCGACTGGGTTGCCCAGTTTTTCCAGTGCTGTTCAACCTCGCAGTCAACTGGGTTACACACCATGCCCTTGAGGGCCATCACGGTGTTCAAGTTATCACTGACTTCTGGCTGTCAGATCTAGAATTTGCTGACGAGATCATTATGGTTGCGGAAGATGCTATATCACTACAGTCATTGATAACTCTCGTCGACCAATAATCCTCTTTGATTGGCCTCGAAATTAACATCAGCAAGAAGGAATACTTCTCATCGTCAGTCACCCATTCAGCCCCGGCGGTCTGTTTACATGGATAACTTATAGAATCTGTTCCTGAGTTCAAATATCTTGGATCCACTATACTCTCCAATGGTTAGGCTGCATCAGAAATCCAGGATCGAATTGACAGCGCCAGAACAGCTTTCTTACAACTGAGAAACTCGTTGTGACGAAGGACGGAAATGAGTCTGAGGACGAAAATCCGAGTATTCTCAGCAACTATTCGTGTCATTTTACTCTATGGTTGCGAAACATAGCCGCTGTGATCCGAAGACCCCCGGTAGCTGAAAGTTCTCGACCATTGGTGTCTAGGGCTTAAATCTTGCAAACACAGTAGCATGATCGTATCACCAATGACGAAATCCGTAATGGATTTTACCAGCTTCCGAAGCGCGCATAGCTCATCCAGCGCCTTAGACTTCAGTGGTTCGGTCATGTCCTCCGCAGACTAGACACTGACTTCACTAGGGCCGTGGTTTCATCCTCGCCTTACCAGGGTTGATGTCGTCGCCTTGCTGGACAATTGAAAACGGGACTCACTGCAGTGAAATCGGATGTCGATCTTCTGGGACTCCATGTTGTGCATGGTGCTGGTCACTGGAGGAAACAATGGATCAGTATCTGCGTGGAGCTTGACGCCGATCACCGTTCTTGGGCAGCTGCATTTCGCGACATTCATGAAGCCGGCTCATCCTGTCGCAGATCCTAGCCGCAGTAAAGTAAGTAGAAAGTAGGAGCACACGGAATGTTGGTAGCCCACAAAGCAACCGGTAATTTGCGAAGCTTACTTTCAAGACCGAAGGACAAATTCAAACAAGGCAGTCAGAATGATGTCATCTACAAAATTAACTGCAACGGGTGTGGCAAACACTACATCGGGCAAACTGGAAGGAAACTTTCAACACGGATCAAAGAACACACGATGGCCATACGGAGACACGACCAGCATTCACTGGTTTCCATGCATGAAGAACAAGAAGGTCATCACTTCGACCTGGAGAACGTAAAGATCCTGGCCCGTGGAAATTCGAGGCAAACTGGAGAGTTCATGGAAGCATGACATTCTACTGGCAATTCGATAAACCGACGCGATGAGATATATGCTATATATGAATTGCTAGGGTTGAAATTTCACCCAATTAGTGGGCTAACTCTAACGGAACAGAACGCCGGAAAAATGCGTCAAACGACGACGACAACCACCGAAGAGGCCCGCGGGCGTGCGCTACGAGTCATGAATCAGAGATCGATTTCGATGGTCATGTGCCCATCGAACGATTCAAACTCAGACTGACGGTTATAAGATCGAGCACTTACACTCAGTGATGCTTCGTACAGCGCCGCTCTACTACCTAAATCCGCACTGACGAGGTGGCCACGGGGGGTGCCGAAACTTTTGTAGCCGAACTGCCGAGCTCTACGAACGCTGAGACCACCAATGCACGACTTTATTTTACACTCCTATTGGTTTCCCTACTTAAATATCTATCTCTGTCTGTTGCTAGTTTCAGGTTATCGAACTTTAAGCCGTACGTTAGTTGCACGTTTAAGGCTTAAACAACCACCAGCAGATTCATCTTGGTGTAGGATTCGTAACCAACATATAATTTCAAGTTCAAGTTCAAGAGGGACTGGAACGATAGGATGATCCCGTGAGTGTTCCTTCTTCTTCGGGTCGTTGAACCAGGAGTTGGCGAACTTTGAAATACTGATGGACCTAAAACAAAGACCGCATCACACCCTGTCCAACCAATTAATGCCCACGTATCCTGCCATAGCAGTCCCTGCTGGGCCGGTTACGTGAAGTAAGAAAAACAGTAAACTCAGAAGGCAAAAGAGAAAGTGGAAAGAGCTAAGCAAGTGGAATACCAAGATATTTGAGTCATTAAAAAAAGAACTGAAAAGTGAAGGTGAGTCAGCTAGGAAAAAGGAAAAGTTTGCTGTTGCCATCCAAGAGCATCGAGCTGGCGCGCAAAACCCTTAACCGTAGGTTCCCTAACCACGTGATCTGGAAGCGAATTCCAGCGATCTATAACTCGGCGCGATAGACGAGTTTCCGTCCTAATCCAATCAGACCGTGGTTTATGCAGTTTCAGTGGGTGACCGCGGAGATTAGGTAACGTAGCGGGACTAAATAGCCCTGACAAGTCCGGGCCAATCTAACCCGTCAAAATACCATAAGTGAGAATCAGGTCACCTCTTATCCTTCGGTAGTGCATTGAGTACATCCCCAAACTGAGCAAGCGTTCAGGATACGTCTGTCCACGTAGACCCTGCACTAACCGAGTGCCCACTCGTAACACCCTCTCCAAGTCCATTTTGTCTCGGTTAAGACATGGTGGACAAGCCTGGATACAATATTCCAGGTGGGGTCGGACGAATGCCGAGAATAGCTTCACAAACAAATTGGCCGTTAGGATTCCGAAAGAGCGGCTGATAAACCACATCATACGAAACCGTCGACAAGCAGCCTTCTTCCAATTGTCGCCAGAATGAAGTGCTGATGCGTGTATGACTCCTAAATCAACCTTCTGAGTAACAACAGGGAGTTCACCACCGCCGACAACATATCGGGTGGGAGGATTAGCAACTCCGATTCGGAGAACGGAGCACTTGGCCCTATTTATGGGCATCAACCATAAGGTAGACCATTTCCAGAGCCTATCCAAAGCATACTGAATTGCCTCAGGACCCCCCGGGATATCCACAATATTCCAGAGCTTAAGGTCATCAGCAAACATAAATGATGACACCCCTAGCTTTCCCGGCAAGTCATTTACATAGATCGCGAACAACAATGGCCCCAATACCGAGCCCCGCCGGACGCCACTAAGGACAGATTGCCTGAGCGAAACTCTACGCCCCACCCGTACGCACTGTTCCCTCCCCTCAAGGAACGCAGACACCCACTGAAGGGCGCGAACAAATAGCCCGTAAGATCTCAACTTCAGTGAGAGCCGAAGACGTGGAACAGTGTCAAAATAAACGGTGTTTCAGATGGATCTGACTTGTTATGACTAACCACAGCCAAAAATGTCGGGTATAATGTATTAAAGACTTTTCTCGTAGGCTAAAGATGAATTAATGAAATGCATGTTTGATTGCGCTGATTATTAAACAGATTTGGACAAATAGGCATCACGCAGTAGGAAAAGAGGACGCCATACCTTTAGTCTCATTTAGGTACGTTAACTAAACGGAACTATCTCGCACTCTGGAGAGTCCGATCCAGGCTATTACCTTTTGATACAACAGTTTACACTCTTGTGTTATCTGCTGCGATGGTAGGCAGCAATTGATACCGCAGGTTAAGGTAGACGTTTAAACTGAAACTGTTACAGCATTACATGACAGTTGTGAGAAAACTACGTCTGAAGGCAATTCCCAGGGTTCACTCTGTTCCGTGAAGCTCAGAGCCCATCTACGATCGCATGGTGTCGTTGCCTCACATGGTGCCTTCTTTGATGAATCATGTGTACCTAGTCTCTCGTTGGTCATTTGCGTGTATGTGTGTGGGCGCATGTAGAGATGTGTTTGCTCAGGCGCTGTTCGTACCGTTGCATTTAAACACGCTCGCGCTTTTTTCATCTGCGCAACAATCCTCCGTCCCCAGGTCAGATTTCAACCGAGCAACGGATGATGGACAATCCTGGTACAACAACAAATTGAGACGCGACTTTTTGCATCCATCAGTCGAGTCGTCAATACGCCTACGTCTGTGTAAATCATCGCCGGGTGGGCCGAACAACCAATCACATTTTGTCTGCTTGGGGCGGACCAGTGCGCTCAGCACATGTATAGTGCCGCTGCGGATTACAAGCGTATGCCAACGAGATTGGCCTATGCGCCACTCCGCCCTTCGGGATGCCTGGTCGCAAACGTAAACGTGGGCATGAGGTCACCTCTCCAATGGGAAGTAGACATTTGTCAAATCCCAGCGTACACTCGGATACGGTGGACAAGAAAACCAAGCAGTTGCTTTTCTTTGAGACCAAGGTATGCATACTAGGACGTTCCACGTTGCGAAACGATGAGAGTTATACGCAGGTCAAGGCTGAGGTACTCATGAATCGGTTTTACGACAAGCGCCAATCCCACTGCATACTCTATTGTTTGGAAGACTGTTTGCGATTTGAGAAGACCAAATGTATGGGCATGCAGCCGCTACGCAACTTTGTCAAATATAAACACATTAGACACGTGTTCATATTCGAAGACAAACCAAATGTCTTCATGTTGTGTATTGACAGTGGTCGCTCCAATAGAAGGACCTACGAGGCATTCAAGTGTAAACGCAAAGAGGATGTGTTGGCCTTATGCGAAATCATTTACAAGGCATCACAGGATCCAAACAGCGTACTACACGACCTGGTACCGATCCGGGAGGTATCACGCTATTCCGATCTATCCATACCAATACAGTATCACTCAACCAGTGAATTAGAACGTCGTGCCTACTCAACAGGTATTCTATCACCTGGTCCATCAACGTCCCGTGACGGGGAACTCCTGGATGCGAATATAGAAGAACGGAAATACGCGCATCCTCTCCGCATGGAAAGTATGCACTCAGCGCCCACGATTAACCGAGAGCATTTGGTCCGTTGCCAGGTAACATATGATAACACCATTTCACCAAACTGGCGGAACAGCGCTGCTAATGAAATTCGACAGAGGCTGATGAGAAAGAGTGAGGACAAGGACTGGGAAGTGACCATGATGTTCCTACGTTGGGATAACTTACACGGAGCGATAGTAAATGAGTACGGTCCAATCTACTTTTATGTGGCCAGAAGGCTGACTCCTTCTTAACTTCGTCAGTGAAAGCAGCCCGATTCCCTGTGACTGTCCAACCATTCTTGACTGTTGTTTCCCGATAGGTATATGTTACAATGAATTGATTGAACTAATTATACATCGGTAGGTTATCAAGTATTTTCTCCATTTCGGAAACATTTGGTAAGTAGGAATTCACACAGGTTCCCTTTTTCTCGGATTCATTATACCTTCAGTTACGGGCGCATTATGCATGCGGATAAGACGAACATTTGCATCGTAATTTTTCTCTCCTAAAAAATATCTGCTTCCTAGACTTGTCCAACAGACACTAGGTGCTAATTGTTCCCTTAAATGATTGAGTGTTTTTGTTAACACACACTGGAACAAGTCTTTGATTGTACAACCTACGTTCTTGGTGCATAGGCCTCGTAAGTTGACGTGCCGAAACTTTCAGTAACCAAAACGGTTTAGCAATACTGCTGGTTCCCTATAACTTGCTGATGTGTGAAAAGATTCATGTTTTAAACCTACAAAGTAAATTTTCTGCATTAATTTTCACCAGGTGAAGTTAGGCGCTAACCTCATTAAATATGATGATAATTAGCTCAGTGCACTTACAAGGAACAGTTGTGCCCACTTGAGAGAAGTATTTTGAACAATCACTGAGGTATTGACCTTGGCGAGTGCCGTCACCTCAGCAATTAATCTTCGATTTGCTGATCGTACTCCTCTCCCAGTGATCACTACGTTGTCTCAGTCGACTTCGCTTCCCGATCATAGCGTGTGTATCACTATCACCGAATCCTTTAGTAGCTTCTGTCATCATTTCGCGCAGTACTTTCAATGTCTGGCCCATGTACCCCTACGCATGATCTCTGCGACTAATCTTATAGACGTGATTAGCCGTCATATCTCTCGGAAGTGCATCTTTCGAACGCACCAGTGCTGAACGGAGCGTTTTGTTATTTTGGCAAACCACCCTTACCGTCATTTTGCCTCGTGCTCTTTCAATCGCGTCAGAGGTGCCCTCTTTATGAGGGATTTCCACCAACCCCATCCATCCCGTTGTGCGTCGCGTGGGTCCCCATTTAATTCTTCTGCACAAGTGATAAGTTGCTACACAGTCCCCGGTATTTTCGACCGAAACAGTCTACGTTCAATTAGACATTGCTCCAGAGTGTAATCTGTATAGAGTTTTGATTGATGTGGACGTCTGTTCATTTCGCCAGACATAAGTGATTTGGATATCATGCAACGATAAGTATGCCTTCCTTAACTCGAGGAAATTTGATGAACTGAATTCTGTGAACCCCCTCTCTCTCTCTAAGATATCAACCTGTTGACGGGTCCTCTTCCTACACACACACACCAAACGGTCAAAATTGTTCGGTGGTATTGTTCTCCCCGACAGCATGCCGTTCAATTCGCTGTCCTACTCAGAAATTCGCATAGCTACCAATATCCAAGTAGTTACCTTAGGGCTGAATCATGTATCTGGTTGATCGTGTGTATATCGTATCGAAGCCGTTTAACAACGTTGTGTAAATTGTCTCCAGCCTCGATAACCCGCCGTGTCTAGACAAGAGTAGTAGAAAATTTGTTGCGGTTATCGTAGTAGGAGTCAGCCTGGCCACAGAATTGAACCATCTAGCAGGTTCCAATGAACTGCACTAGAGTTAAACGCGATGCAACAGACCGTTTCATCCAGAGTTCACTCAACTGAAATTAGTTGTGTTTTCATCCTTGGTCAGTATCTGCATTCCATGGTTATGAGGAATAGAAAAAGGAGCGCGACAATCCATATGGTTAACTGCCCGCGCAAGATTCAGCTATGAAACAGCAATAATAATAATGATAATAATAATAATAATAAGACCGACATAAACTGATCTATTGCTACAGAGTATCCATACAGCTATGTTGCATAATCGACTCCAGTAAACTCAGCGTTGCTGCTGCACCAAAATGACACACTGCTCTAAACGGCCATGTGTACATCGGAATAATGGTCTTCCCGACTTTGAGAAACATTGAATGGTGTGCCACTGGTCTGCTCTTCAGCGTTTCAGCTTGGCTGCCATATTTTGCGTAGGAATGGTGATTCCCTCCTGTCATACAGTGAGCGTCCACATCCTATCCATCTGATACAGCGGCGGGTCTCACTTGTGGTAACCTCTCTTATCCCACTAGATCAATGCCATATAAGTATCAGTTGACAACATCAATCCGTCAAAACATTTTGTGTCATGAAGATTCTTCACCAGTCCCCTTAACAATAAGCTCTGTGTGAAATGTACAATAAGTAGTGGTGTGATCGTATTTTTAAAAACAAATCGGGGCTGGGGAGTGCGTCGCATATGTTCGCATACTTAGAAAAAAAACAGAAATGTTGTTACATGATTGTGAAGCAAATTGGTGTGTAGCTGAATTTTAATCATTAGATACGACTAGTGCCCTGATTTCCCCAAGTGAACAGGTCTAACCTGATGTTGTCACTGAGATTTGTAGGCTCTCCAAGTGCCAGAGGATATATACCCGCTAAATGTATACTTATCGCAATAGCCTTTCAAATAACAATAAATAAATAGTTTTATTCTCGATTATGCTCTAAAACATGATCATGGAGATGTAATAATGTACAATACGTCGAGCCTAGGCTGAAAAGAAAAGTTCGGATGCTGGGCGGTTATTCACATTCGAAAGGAAAGCGGCGGTGGTCAGCAGTGACAAGATGTATGATGATGATCCGTTGTTTGGTAAACGTAGTCGACACATGTGACACAAACCGATAGAGCGAGTGCCAGATAAATATCTACGATCAAGCAGTGGCATGAGTTGGCGTATTTTGAAATGGTTTCAAAGATGAAAAGAGAGTTCACTTGGGAACTACACGTAATGTTCAACGGTGTCCCACCTATTTGTATATAACCGAACTTCCTGCTAGTCCCAGTCGTCATATCCCCTAAAATTTCCATAGTTTATGTGATTGCTTCGTTTACATGTATGTGCGAGTGACGGCGTCCTATTTCAGCGTCCTCGCTGGCCAGTTTATGCGCGTCCTGCCTTTGATAGTCCGTATAAGAACTAGGCCTATTTCATAATTGCCAACATGTATACCACATGTCTTTATACGGATAATAAATTCTGACGGGCACTTCTGAGGGGGTGTAGCTCAGTGGTAGAGCGTTCGCTTTGCATGTGAAAGGCCCCGGGTTCGAACCCCGGCATCTCCACTATTTTTTGGCCATTACCAGCTGCTTACTTTCCCTAGTCTGTATGTCGCCATGTCTATAGGCTGAGGTCAGTGTGATGTTCGTCTTACCTGTAGGGGCCAATCAATTTATCACGTGCCCCCGAGGAGATTAATAGATCTTTGCTGTTACCCTTAGAATTGTTTGATAGGACGGTAACCCGCTCAGCGCAAAGTAAAACGTAAAAGGATGCACCACTTTCCTAGGTTGTGCAGTGGGTTAGCAATGATTAATGCGCATGTAGGATAAATTTTTTCAGAGTAAGGAAAATAAAAACAAATAGTAAAACGCCAGGAAGAAAGCGTGTCGCAATGGCAAACTGGGTAACCTTTCTTTTAATTAATTGCGGGTGGCCAATGTTGCCGTTCGCTCTTCATTGAAGGCTGCGGACAATACTTCTGGTAGTGTTCCACCAGTCTGTAGCGCGGAAATTCAAATTCAACTAATGTACGAGAAAATAATAAGTCACTTAACACAAATGTTTCTTGTTCCATTTCCAACAAGGAACTATTATTTTATGTTGCTTTACTGAATTTTCACCTTTAAAATTGTTCAGTAAGCGGTTCAATAAGAAAACACAATTTGGGGTGGGAACGCAAATATGTGCTCCGTCGCGATGGATGAAAAGTGGTAAGCGCGGATATTTTACATTAATGGACGGTTGTGGTAGTGAAAGATGTATGTGTATATGGCTGCAAAGCACTTAACAGACGTATAAGCTGCGCTCCCACAGCCAGTATTTAGGAATTAAGTTCAAAAACAGAAATTTATCCTTAATATACAACATCTCAGAAATCGTATAATAAAACAACTATAAAGCTTTCTCGGGAACTCCAAGAAGAATTAATGAATTGAGCTGTTTCCAAACAGTTAAAAATTTGAATGCGCACGGTAGATTGAGTTCATTGAATTGTAGAGAGCAGGAGGGAAATCCCTTGTCAGCCCCATCAATTCCGTATCATACTGGGTTAGATGCGTGTCATTGCATTACGACGTTCCTCGAGGGTTCGTCGCAATTGCAGTGACAGCCGCAAAGTTCCAGCATTCTCAGCGAATGTTTGTCTATCAGCCGCTTGAAACTTTCTTCTAATGGAGCGTCTGCAATTTCTTCCGGTAGGCTGTTCCAATCATTCACCACTCTAGTGGATAGGGTGGCGTTCATGCGAATTCCGTGTCTTCTTTGCTTAAACAGTTTCCATGTGTGACCTCGTTTGGAACAGTCAGTGTTGGGACGGAAGAATTGCTGTAACTCACTCCCAAGTTCCCCTCGGAGGATGCGCCTAGTGTAGATGAGATCACCCCGGCGACGGCGGAGCTCGAGGGAGAACAGATTTAGCTGCTGGAGTCGAACGGGGTACGGGAGATCATGAAGCCCCAGAACAGCTTTCGATGCATGTCTCTGAACCTTTTCCAGCACAGCACATTCAATCTTTGAAAGCGGATGGCTAGCTGGAAGGCCATATTCTAAGACTGGACGGACGTACGAAGTGAACAAAGGTCGAAAAATCTCAGGAGTCATTCGAGCGAATGATCTTCTTAAGGCACCCACCAGTCTCCTTCCAGTGGCCACCTTCTTCAACGTGTCCTGCGTCGTTCTAAGGTCAGGAGTCACGATAACCCCGAGATCTCTCTCGTGGGTGGTAGTTCTGAGGAGAAACCCACCAATGTGGTATGCACCGTACGGTTCAGTGCTACCCATTGGGAGAACAGCGCATTTATCTCGGTTTACTGGCAGTTCCCACTTGATGAACCATTCGTGTAGCTGGTCTAGAGCCCCTTGTAATCTGTCCGCATCCTCAATGCTGGATACTGTTGACCATAGCTTGAGGTCATCGGCGTAGATCAAGCAGTCGGTTTGAAGTGCAGTAGGCAGATCGTTAATGTACAGTTTGAAGAGCTCCGGTCCAAGCACTGATCCTTGGGGAACGCCACTAGTCATAGGCACTGGAGCAGAGAGGGTTTGGTTCACTTGTACGCGCATTGTCCTACCTCTTAAGAAATCGGCAATCCAGGAGAGAAGATTTCCTGTAATACTAATTCCCTGGAGTTTATGTAGCAGGCGTACGTGTGGAACCTTATCAAAAGCTTTGGTGAAGTCAATGAATATTATGTCAACCTGTTTTCGGGCATCTATGACTTCTGCCCATGTTTCCCTGGCGATGAGTAAGTTAGAGATGCATGAGCGTGCTCTCCGGAAGCCATGTTGAGCAGGTGAGATAAGGTTAAGATTCGCACAGTGTAGCTGGAGGGCGCACTTGACTATTCGTTCCATGGTTTTGCACACGACTGAGGTCAGATATATTGGCCGGCAGTTGGCTGGGTCTTGTTGGTTTCCCCCCTTGTATTTGGGCAGGACGGTACCTGCTTTCCAGCCTGTGGGTAGGCAGCCGATTTTGTGGGATTGCCGAAACACGTGGCAGAGAGGGGCGGCGACGTACTCAGCTACCGTTTTGAGGAAGCTGGAATGCAATCCGTCCGGGCCTAGGGAGGAGTTCGGGTCCAGTTCAAGGAGTAGCTTAGTGACTACTTCGGGGTTAATTTCAACTTGATCCATAGAAGAGTAGTGTGCAGACAAACAGTTGTTGAGCAGTGGTGACTCCACTGAGTAGACCGAGGAATATTGCGCGGCAGATAGGTTTGGTTTTTCAGCATCGCCGTAGAGAACGGTACCTTCCTTAGAAGAGGATAGAGCGGGGATTCCACTACCAGTTTTGGCATTTCGCTTCAAGTAGGCAAAAAGTTTCTTGGGACAGTTTTGGCATTCCATGGCCAGTCCATGTTCATATTGTAGTCTTTTGTCTCCTTTTCTCAGATCAGACGAAGACAGTCATTCAAACTTCAATATTGTTCTACTGTATTTTTGCTTAACAGCAAAGGATATGAGCGATTTTATGCTGGTACTGGCCACTAGAAGCGTCATGAAACTACATAAACCCGGGGATGCGGGACCTTAAGTGTTTACTTCGTGTGAGCCTCCATAGTTAACCATTGGATAGTTGGATTGTAGTGAGCAGAAGTATAGTCCATTGTCATCTCTTCTACTTCCCGATCATTGCATGGAAGCCGTGAATTGTTAAAAAGCGGTATTCCACAAGAGGCAGCAACAGCTACGTTGGAAGAAGCAAGGTTCCAGCTAACTCATGTAGCAACATAAAAAGCTTTCCCAGCTTTTTATTTATAAATTTGTTTCTTAATCGGACATTATTGGTTTTTGTTTTAACTCCGACCCTACGACCATATTTGCGTACGTCCGGTGCATCAATTGTCTCCACGGTGAGTTCCGACAATGAGGTACGCTCTCGTCGCTCCATACGTTCTCCGTCCGTTTGTAGCCATCCTCGATTAAAATGCGTAGTGTCCGCTCTCCCTGGTTTTCTGGTATCCGCACCAGCACAAGCGCTTTACCTCGGACTAGTATATACTAGTCCTACACTCATCAAGGGAGAATCCTAAAACCGCTTGAAACATTTCACAGTCTGGGCGTTGACAAGTTGTTCCAGTCTTTTACAACGCGAGTTGATAGAGCGACAGCGGAGCGAACTCTGGGTGTTCTGGGTTTAATTGGACTCCAGTTGTGCCAACGTGTTCAACTATCGGTGTGGACTTGAAAAAACACTTGTAGCTCTATCCCCATCTCACTCTCAGGATTCGCCTAGTAAAATTGGGGTCATCTCTACGTCGACGACATTCCAGGGAGAAAATGCACATCCGCTGTAGTCGAAGAGGGTACGGCAAGGCCCTTAACTCCAGTATGGAGTTTGTAATAAACCGCTGACTTGCGCAATCATGCCACATTCGAACTTGGTAAGAGGGCCGGTGGCAGGTAATCCGTATTCAAGCTGCAGGTGCACATGGGAAGTAAACCGGATTCTGAAGCTTTCAGATGTCGGTCGCGACATGGCTTTCCGTTCGGCATGGAACATCCTGTCGGTAGCGGCAAGCCACCTTAGTGTGTCTGCTGTGGTCCGTAAACCATGTGATATAAACACACCGTGAGCTTTCTCAAGTTTGGTCGTTTTGAGTTACACCCCACCAATATGATGCGTCCCGAATGGCTCGGAGATACCTATGAAGATACCTGAGCATTTTTCATGATCGACGGGCAATCACCACTTGACTGACTACTCGTACAGCATGTTCAATGATGCCCGCAATCTGACAGCATGCTCAGGATAAGATACCTCCAACCACAGCTTCACATCATCGGCGCATATCAAACAGTCCAGTGGAAGCTCCGACAGAAGGTTATTGATGAATATCTTGAACAGTCTTGGACCAAGTACCGACCCTTGCGGAACACCGCTAGTCAGGAGCACAGGAGCGGAGTAGGTTTCGTCCATCTTAACCCGCATAGTCCGGCTACCAAGAAAGCAGCTACCCAAGCAAGTACATTCCCAGAGACACCAGTGTCTCGAAGTTTAAGAGAGATCATTTCATGAGGATCTTGTCAAACGTCTTGCTGAAGTCTATGAAAACTACATGCGGGCGTTTTCCCGCATCTAACGACCTCGCCTAGTTCCCCCTAGTAATAAGCAGTTCCGAGGTACATGAGTGTAACCGCTGAAAACCATGCTGAGCACAAGCGTTAATGTTTAGGTTCTCGAAGTGCAGATGGAGAGCCCGCTTGAGAATCCTTTCTATTAACTTGCACAGTACGGACGATAGTTGTCAGGATCTTGACGACCCCCACTTTTGCATTTAATTTTCACAGTATTTTAATTTCTAAGCAACCGGAAGTCGTCCAGCTTCAAAAGGGTGACGAAATATCTGACGGACAGGAGCGGCAGTGTAGTCGGCGACAGTCTAGAGGAACAGCGGTTGCAGCCCATCAGGACACGGCGAGGAGTTCGGATCTTATTCACCAAGCCATTTGGCAACCTCAGCAACACTGAGTTCTAAACGGCGCAACGGAAACGGATAGCCCAGCGCAGTGTCAACGGGTAATGGCGTCTCTATCAAGTAGACGGATGAATACTGCAAGGCTAGTAGACTGGCTTTCGCCGCATGCTCGGCAAGTGAACTTAGGGAAAAAGAACAGGAATAGAAATGCCAGCTTTGGTATTTCTTTTCAGCTAAGCGTAAAGTGCCTTCGGTGTCGTCACCGATTGCACAGCCAAATTGAGTTTATACTGATGCCGTTTCTGATGAGTTTTTTTCAAAATACAGTCATTTCTGATCACTTTGTACTCCGAAAAGCCAAGCGCAGCAGATGAGCTTGAATCGGTCCCATAATTTTTCGTCTTTTGGTCAGTAAGCACCTCAATTCGCGATGTATCCATAGTGGTCCTCTGGTAATCGTTCTCCTTTTACGGATAGGAGCAACCTGGTCAATAACCGAAATCATTTCGGAGTAAAAAAAAATTCTATTTCTCATCTGGGTCCGAGAGTTAAGAGATAGTCCGGTCCACAACGCCAACGGACGTTCACAGGCGCATTGGATCGGTAAGCCAGAAATTTCTGCGGAAACTATCTTGGTTGGGAACAGTGGGGCGTCAAGTCCAGAGGAATGAAACCACATAGTGATTACGTTTACCAATAGGCGGAAGGATGATTATATCTGCGACTTCTGATTGCACCATGGAAAGCACAAGCTCTAGGTTATGAGGCGTCTGTCCAACAAATATACGGGTAGGCACAGTAACATGTTGAAATAGGTTACACACGAGAACGGTTTCCAAAAGTTCGCTTCGGAAACGTCTGCAAGAGTAGCGCAGTGCGTCAAATCCCATTCGAAACCTGGGGTATTGAAGTCTCCCACCCTTCTCCTCCATGCATTGTAATGGAATCCAACAGAGGAGCTCCAAACTCAATGGAGCACTGTAGACAACACAAATCATCAGGAATCTGCATCCATCATTACCCCTTCACCACAGAGTTTCGAAGCCATCATTACCAGCACACGTAGCTTCAAATAGAGGTGCCTTGAAGGCCGCATTCCAGTACAAAATCACACCGCCACCAGGTCTCCCTCCTTGACACTCAGCCCGACATGGATAATATCCGGGGATCTACACCTCCGAGTCCAGGATATCCGAGGACAACCATGTTTCGAAGAAAGCCATTAAGTCATGACGATACACTGAGGCAAAAAGTTGAATTTCATCGAGTTAGTTTCTAAGACTGCGTAATCCGTTCTTCACCTCTTACATCTGGGTATGACAAGAAGTGGTTCCCAGCAAGTTTTGGAGTTGTTCAGACCACGAAAATTCGGAATACGTAAATATGTCTCACCGTTGTCGTGGAGGTTTCTGAATCCGTCAACAGCTTGTTTCGTTTTCACTCTAGTCCCCTGGAGAAATATTTGGCGATACATAAAGTGATTCACCTTCAAGACGCGGAGCTCTTCGACGAGTGCGACTGGCTTCGTCATCACTTTAACATCCAATCTTAAGTGGACGAACCTTAGAGGAGTTCTCCTGTTGCTTGCTGTGGTGGAAAGCCGAAACAATGTTGATTCCTTGTTCACCTTCATTGAACAGTAAAGTGAGCAACCGTTGTAGGAATTCCTGGTCATCTACAATTCTTTCAGCTAGGGTGGCCTCGGTCGACTCGGGTGCATTCACGATGATAAGGCAGCGATCGCGTGGTGGCGACTTGGCATTCTCATGGGTCATCGGCTTCTAAACAGGTGGATTATCCTAAAGCAGCTTTTCCAGTTCACCGACTCTGTCAGAAACCAATTTCAACTATGATTGGGATGATGGCGACTTGGATTTTAGCCTAACTTCTGCCTTGCTTTTACTTGCACCATTTCCAACATTTTCCTTCACCACGTAGACTCTTTGCTCTGCTCAACAAAGTAGAAAATGTGGGGGCTAACTGATGTCTCAACGTCATTAAATGAAGGCAAACTGGCAAGTGCATAAATCGGTTAAGCTATGTTGCGCAAAGGTGTGCCTTGGTGTTCTACTCTAACCTATAACGTGCAAGAAGGACGATGGAATGTGGAGAATCCTTCCTGGAGAGCTACAGTCGCAGTATGCTATCTATGAGTAGGGGCCATGCTGATCTTCTTTGTACTGCCCAAATAACGCATCTACTGTCGAAGCAAATACAAAAAATGACGGAAAAGCGATGTGTCCAGGGTTCAAACCCCGGCCCTGTAGTTAACAGTTCGACACGCAGACCACTAAGCCATATCCGGGCCAGCCTGACTCCTCATAAGTTAGCTAAGCAATCGTCCGTCGAAACAATGATTGCAAAAATCCACGAGTTTCTAACCTTTATTAAACTTTTTACATGTTAACAAGGCAGCTTAACACGATAGCAGCATTTGTTTCCCAATTTTTGCTTAATTTGGTAGCTACAAATGGCAGGAGAATTGTTCACTATCTCCATTGAAATCTAAATGTCCTTCAGCATTACTGCACAGAGAAGCCGTTTCCGGCTGTCGAGATCCCTTGCTTGCTTGCATTTGAAGAGGTCAGTACCTCATATAAATCTATCACGTTCGTGCCACGAAAGTTAACGGAATCTGCCATTTGGTCAACACTTACCAATCATAACTGGCATTTTATGCTTCCTACGGAACAAACAATGTGGATGTGTTCAGATCGTTAGATTCGGCATCAGAGACATGTAATAATGTGGGGCGCCCACGCAGACCAGACTGCCTGACACACATGATACCGGTAGGTATCAAGGCTCGCCTTTCGCTTTAATAACAGTCGTTCAACGTAAGTAATTATCCTCGTCCCATTCATGCGAATCGGCGGAAAGACAATATTCTCCTTCAAATCAGCTGACTAGTAGTATGGTGTCCACCTAGCTTCTATGTTTTGCTTATTTCAGACTTGTTGACCCGCCTGGAAGAGAGGCGTGTTGGCCCTCATCTGAAAGTGTTAGAACAAATTATAAACCCGAGGAAGGATTTAAGGCAATGAGTTAAATATATGAGAGTTTCTGAATGCATTGAAACGCTTGCTGCCTTTAACGAAGAAACAGGTACCCAGCTTGCCAAAGGATTATCGCACGCTTGTGAGAAGCCATCGCAGTATAAGGATATTTTGTGTAGAACCCGGCAGGTATGGCCACATAGGGTTGCTGCATGGAGTGTACAGAATATACCAGCAGGGTTGGATGCTGCTGATATTGGAAGTATCCACTAAATTGCAAATGTATGAATCCACATAGTTTAGCCCCACCAATTTTCAAATCTAGCCTATTCGGTGTGATCCAAATCTCCAGTGCATCCTGCATCTTATGTCGTATGGGTGTACTGCTGCCCAGGGAAAACGCATGATGTAAACCAGCATTTATGTGCACTCATTATTTCTTTGTACTCTCAAATGGAAAATGGTGTCATATTTCAAGGGTGTCAAACACAAACAAAAGTAAACCTTACGGGAGTCATATGTGATGAATCTGCACGGTTGCTTGTGAAGATAACGAAGACCCATTCAGGTTACGGCGGTTGCGATAACTGCTCGCAACAGGGCATCTCTGTTAACCGTAAGGTAGCATTTCCCATGCCCAATTGCCGTCTTAACACTAATAGTTGTCTGAGGGCACATGGTCACAATATTATCTCACTAGTTGGATGTATCCCAGAAATTGGTTTAAGGACTTTCCCATGGACTGAATGTAGGCAGGTATTTACAGCAGTCTATCAAATAGACATAGAGGCAAACAAAACCACGAAAATCACTAGATGAAGACAAGTCTATTCAACGCATCGTTATCAGGATACATTAGCTAAAAATGAGAAAAACACTTCAGCTATTGTGCCGCAATAAAAGAAAAAACGGAGTACTTTTGGTTATTTTGCACACGCCACTTTGTTTTTTCTTTTTCTATTGTTAAACATGAAGAATCTAAATCTAAACAATTGCGTACACAGATCATCCACCGGTTTCCATTAAGAGGCATATCCTGCATTGTTTCCAGCCATCGGCACTATTCGTCCTTTGTCCACAACCAGAAAGACGTATGGATCCAACCGTGACATTATGCGAAGTCAACTACGAAGTCAACCAACGAGGAGCATATGATTGATGTTTTGGTTTTAGGCTGCCCGTTGGGTCGCGGTGATCACGCAGTCATCAGTTTCAACTTCGTCTGCTATGCAGAATATCTGAATGATAACGATGAGACTGTGCGAATCATCACAAGGTACGGCCGACTCGCCCAGCTAGTCAGCGCCACAACATGGTCTTTCCTCGAAAGAAACCCCCGGAAGTCGCCTGGCTCGAGTTCGTCAACACATTCAGTCTGCTGATTGCACAGGCTTCAGAGATAAAAGCTTGCAATAGGTGCAAATCAGTTTCTTTCGTTAGGAGCAGAACCCGAAAATGGATGACAGTACGCAACGCAGCATGGCAAGTGTACAGAGACGCTCCAGCACCAGAAACTTGGGACAACTACGTAGCCCAACGTAACCACTGCACTCAACTGTTATGAGAAGACAAAACCGCCTATCAGCAGAACATCGCAACAACCTTCAGTGCTAACCACAAACTGTTATAAAAGCGCGTCAATGGCCTACGAAAGGTGAGGCAAGGATTTCCTCCACTCAAGACGGCTGATGGCCCAACAAGAACATCTATGAAAGCAACAAACGCGCTGCAGATGCAGTGCGCCCCAACGTTTCAAGGAGTCTTGCCGTCAAGCGATCTACCAAACTTTGTCTTCTCCTTGCCAGGACTAACCTACATCAATTTTACCGCAGAGACTGAATTGCAAAAGCTGACTTCTCTACGCAAACACAGCTCGCCGGGTGTCGACACAATTCGTCCAGAGGCATTGGGAGCAGCAGCAAACTAACTGGCAGGATATTTAGCTCAGTTTTTCCAGCACTGCTTAGACCAGAAACAAGTTCCCGCCATGTGGTAGCTTGGAATAATAAGCCCGATTCACAAAGGTGGAAGCAGAACTGATCCCTCTAACTACCGCCCAGTAACCCTTCTTCCTATACTCTCCAAGGTCATGGAATCCATAGTTTCTGATGCACTGGTGTGCTATCTGGAAAACTGCAACCTCATCACTCCTGAACAGCACGGTTTCCGTCGACAGCGGTCATGTACAACTAATTTACTAATTGCACGCAGTAGTTGGACCGAGGCAGCCGACGCTGGAGAAGGTGTTGATGTGATCTACCTGGATTTTGCCAAGGCTTTCGATCGTCTAAACCATCGGATTCTACTATCCAATCTGCAGCATTACGGGATCGGAGACCCTCTTTTAAGCTGGATTGCCAACTTACTATTTCAACGGCAATTAGTGGTCAGAGTTCGGAGCTGTTTACCCGACCCCATACAAGTAGAGTGTGGTGTGCCGCAAGGCTCAATACTAGGTCCACGTTTGTTTTTGGTGTTTATTAATGATCTTGCACAGGGAATCGCTTCAAACTTTCTAACGTTTGCCGACGATATCAATATCTGGCGCACGATCCAGGCGAACACCAACCAACAAGTGCTTCAGAGTGCCTTAGATAAGGTATATCAATGGTCGATCCAAAACTTATTGCATTTCAACGTCACTAAATGCAAGGTGCTTTCCATCCGACATCAGAGCAGCTACTCATACCGACTCGGAACGGATGTACTTCAACAATCAACTCTTGAACCTGACTTGGGTGTCCTGGTTCAAGATGACTTGGGTTGCTCCAGGCAATCCGAAAAGGCCTCGAAGACCGGGAACCAACACGTCGGGCTGTTGAGGCGGGCTTTTGGACAAATGAACAGCTCCATATTTCGACAAACGCTCAGTGCGTATGTTCGCCCCCATGTCGAATACGCAATTCAAGCCTGACATCCATGGCTGAAACACGACCTTAATGCACTGGAGCAGCCACAACGCCGGGCATCTAAGAACGTAATTGGATTGCGCAATCGTTCCTACCAGGAGAGACTGCGACGACTGGGATTGTTCAGTGGAAGCTATTGCAGACTACGAGGAGACCTGATTATGGCATACTTGATTCTGCGAGACCCACATCATGTGTGCCGCCCTTTACTGCAACTCAGAAGCAATACAAACCTGAGGGGCCATTCATTAAAACTCGCAGAACAATACAGTCGTCTGGAGTGCCGCAGAAATTTCTTTTCCATTCGTGTCTGTCACCCGTGGAATGCTCTCCCAGAATCGGTCGTCTCTGCACCGACACTAAGAGTATTTAAAAGACGGTTGGACGATGCACTCATCCACTTACACTTTGTTACTTAACACTACGTCTCCATCCTACACCTGGAGTTCACCATGGAATTATTTGTTGTTAACTGTGGGTGCTGTGAATCTGAGAGGATCGCAGGACTGCAGCGGAGTAAACGATAAGTCCTTATTTTCATGTTTAAATTATTAACTATTTTACTATCCTTATCATCATTATTGTTATGTTGATATCCCCTGCAACTATCCAACGGGATTTGTAAAGCAACGCTTCTTAACCCGTATAAATTCATTGTTCATTGTTCATTGGTCATATGTTGTCGCCAGTTGGACGGCTGACCCCCATGTGGTCTCTTCCAGACAAGTCCTGCACGAGTGAAAAGAGCGCACTGGTACAAGTGTTCGGCTGACATCCGCAGGACGTGATCAAGCCATCTTGACTAGCAGCAAAATCAGCTTGTTAAACGGAATACTCACATTCCCAAAGATACAACGTCTGACTTCCCTGTTGCAGTTGTGTTGTTGCCAACACATACATGCATGCCGCTTGCCTGGACTTTATGAGCCGTATTATATCAGTGTAGAATAAAGCAGGAGCGAATAGGAAACTTAGATTGCAGGATGCCTCAGCTACATAAATAGGCGTGGTCGGAATAGAATGAATGAGTTTGAAATAGCAACGGAATACCGACAGTTTTTGTTGCACATGGGCACGGCAGTTCTTATGGTTGTACTACTAAGGAAGTTGTACCGAACTTTATTACACACGTGGGTTGATATGTACGTACCTTTTACGCTCTGAAGCGGTAGACCAACCCTTTCCTCCTGAAATTCATTACAGAATTATTGTACCGTTTGAGGCAAACATGAAATGCTTTTCAACAATCATTCTTTAAGACATCTCGTAGATGATCAGTTGCTTGGAACCTTAGACGAGTTCGCAGCCTTTCCGTTCGAACCCTACATCGATGTTCCCAAAGGGCTCTTGTATAATGCGCCAAACCCGATGCCAAATCAAAGGATTGAATGGTAGTTGTTATGCTGCTTTATTAGAATACAGAGGAACCGGTTTAAGGAGAACGAATGTAAAGCTCCGGATGGGTTTCCTGTTGGAACAGACTCCGTATTCACCCGCTCAACCACATAACGTTGTGATGGTTGATAACGAACAGTACGTAAATGTTGATCTAATTACGACTTCCGACCAAGACTGCATTACCGCTTGCAAGTGTTTTATATCTCTTCATGCTTTGTATAGCAGTGCAGTGCGGTTTATTAATATGTACGACGCTAAAGGCGTGTGCGATGAGGTTGTTTCATTTGAAGTGCAACAGAAAATTTGTAAATGTGTCCGCTTCACTGTTACAAACCGGCATGTTGGGGTGCCACTACTTCATACGTTTAGTACTCTCTTCTGAGATCCAATCCCCATAAAATCGCCTTGTTGTCCATATTGTGCATGTAATTGCTAGTTCAAATTTCCTTCTGCTGCTCAAGGGCGGCTGTTTGCGACTGGGAGGTCCACGTGTGAAAATAAGATTATACAGCACACAAACCTCGGGAATAGGTATTTATTCCAAAATTATCAATATAAATCTTCATAGTGGATTTCTCCTTGCTTCCTGCGACATTTAACATCATTTTTCTGACCCAACAAACAGCATATCCCTGCTCCATCGATTGTTATCCACTCTAAGGTGACCGCGAATTGCCATATAAAAGAACATTTCAACCGAATATTCTCCATTCAGATGTTTCATGTCTGACCATCAGCTGTGTACAAACAATCAGTACCAACATTGTTACACGACGGCAAAACAATGCGTGCAATCTTTCTGTTTTATTAAAGCTAATCCAAAACCTCCCCAAGGCAAGACGAGGCGAGGGTTATCACAAACGCCGTCTGCTTGCATAAATTGGATTTCAGTTGATGAATCTATGAACCTTCTGCAAACTAGAGCAGATGCGCAATGTTCTGTCTATTAATGATTCTGAATGATTCCAGTGAATGTTGGCAGCTAGGGCAATCAAGGATAAGCTGAAGGTTGGCGCTTACTGTCAGCTTAGGGTTTTTTGCCATCAGGTTACGCCGGACATGTCCTAAAATCCTCCTGGACAACCCCCA
>OX104067.1:16489384-16527209 GCA_944474145.2 Dicrocoelium dendriticum | reverse complement strand
ACAGAGGAACCGGTTTAAGGAGAACGAATGTAAAGCTCCGGATGGGTTTCCTGTTGGAACAGACTCCGTATTCACCCGCTCAACCACATAACGTTGTGATGGTTGATAACGAACAGTACGTAAATGTTGATCTAATTACGACTTCCGACCAAGACTGCATTACCGCTTGCAAGTGTTTTATATCTCTTCATGCTTTGTATAGCAGTGCAGTGCGGTTTATTAATATGTACGACGCTAAAGGCGTGTGCGATGAGGTTGTTTCATTTGAAGTGCAACAGAAAATTTGTAAATGTGTCCGCTTCACTGTTACAAACCGGCATGTTGGGGTGCCACTACTTCATACGTTTAGTACTCTCTTCTGAGATCCAATCCCCATAAAATCGCCTTGTTGTCCATATTGTGCATGTAATTGCTAGTTCAAATTTCCTTCTGCTGCTCAAGGGCGGCTGTTTGCGACTGGGAGGTCCACGTGTGAAAATAAGATTATACAGCACACAAACCTCGGGAATAGGTATTTATTCCAAAATTATCAATATAAATCTTCATAGTGGATTTCTCCTTGCTTCCTGCGACATTTAACATCATTTTTCTGACCCAACAAACAGCATATCCCTGCTCCATCGATTGTTATCCACTCTAAGGTGACCGCGAATTGCCATATAAAAGAACATTTCAACCGAATATTCTCCATTCAGATGTTTCATGTCTGACCATCAGCTGTGTACAAACAATCAGTACCAACATTGTTACACGACGGCAAAACAATGCGTGCAATCTTTCTGTTTTATTAAAGCTAATCCAAAACCTCTCCAAGGCAAGACGAGGCGAGGGTTATCACAAACGCCGTCTGCTTGCATAAATTGGATTTCAGTTGATGAATCTATGAACCTTCTGCAAACTAGAGCAGATGCGCAATGTTCTGTCTATTAATGATTCTGAATGATTCCAGTGAATGTTGGCAGCTAGGGCAATCAAGGATAAGCTGAAGGTTGGCGCTTACTGTCAGCTTAGGGTTTTTTGCCATCAGGTTACGCCGGACATGTCCTAAAATCCTCCTGGACAACCCCCACTCAGCTCGGCCTACGCGCTTACTACTGCGAGCACAATGGAAAAGGTAGTTGCAGGAGCCGGCAAATTTTATCACATACGTGTATATAAAATGTGCATTTGTATAGCAGAAGTCTGCATGATACATTCGTTGTAGTTGATAGCAATGGTTCATTTGTTCTCCGAGCTTGGCGGTTTTGTCGCGAACGTTTCACCACCATGCGAGATGGCATCCTCAGTGCAGCGATATGCGGGGTGCAACCTTACAAATGAATCCTCCATCCATGGTCGACCTGCAGGTGACTTTTGAACGTGTTAGTGTCCATTTAGATCCCGTGACCTCTACTCACTTTCCCCAAGGTTAAAGTCGGCGCCCGAGTTGTTCTGCCTTAAACCGCGTGACAAAATGTTCTTTGTTTCTTTCTGTCGTAGTGCTTCGTATATTGAATCGATGTCCACGCGCACGTTGATTGAGTGTTTCGTTGAGAACCAAGCTTCCAAGAATTCTCTCTCTTTTCTTGTTTCACCCCGTGTCAGGACTTCTGCCTTGCTCCAATCGAAGCTATGTCCTTCTTCATCTACATGTATTGAAACTAGAGACGATGCATAATGCTTTACACAGGCTTTTACGTTCTTGTATCCTTGTTATCAGTTTTCTTCCCGTCCGGCCAAAATAATCCCTTTCCCAATCTCGTCAAAATAGTTTGCATACCACAGTGCGCTGTTCATGTGCCTGCAGTTTTTCTTTTGGTTTTGAAAGGGTTTTTCTCAACGTGGCAGTTTGTGTGTGTGCCACGATGAGATGATGCTGTTTGAATAGTCTGGCTGCCATTTCCGATATGTTCTTCATATAAGGCAGAACAACCCGTTTCTCCGTTGTCTTTGTTGTCGTGTTTGTTGTTGTCGTTGCTGTAGTTGTTGTTGTTGTAGGCCGTATGTTTTTGTTGTGATTCAGACACCTTTGGATGAAGCTTCGTGGGTATCCGTTGATTTGGAAACATTTAAGTAGATGCTTTTCTTCCTTTTGCTTTGCTTCTGTGCGACAAAACCGCCAAGCTCGGAGAACAAATGAACAATGGATTCATCAACCCGAGCTACCAGTATTTCGAAACGTAGTTGATAGCGTTCATCAGGCAGTCTATTTATCAGATACCCTGAACCAGTGCTATTCTTCAACCAACTTTCTGTTGGAAAAAGTAACAGACCACACTTTACATATTTTTAGGTGAATCTAAAAAGAAATCCAAGTGATAAAATCAATCAGTCTGTGTACCGTAAGTCTGCATGCACGAGAAATATCAAACAACTTTAACAGGTTCTGCCCCAACAACTACAAACTAGCACCGATACGCACCACTTTCAGAATAGCTCGTAAGATGGGCTCCGAGGGAACAATTGGCAATGAGCTGTAACGCGTCTCAGAAATACGACGAGAAAACGGGTATCCTGGAAAGTTCACCACGCACCACTCTAACGAAAAAACCATGCGGAAGCGTCAGACCGAAGTTCATAAGGCATTCATCAAGCTGCAATTCAAATTGGGCCAAAATGACAGGAGACCTCGATATTGTCTCCGTAACTCCATTAAGTAAAGCTATTATGCGGCCTAGCTGGTCCTAATCCACCAAGTCAAAAGATTGTTCGGCAGATCCAACCTGGACAAGACAGACTCTAAAGTTACCGCGTCGCTCATTTACCTTTTTTCTTGGGGTTGCAAGTGCATGAGCCGAACCGAGTGGCGCTGTCCAGGAAGATTTTAGATCATGTCCGGGTTAACCTGATGGCAAAAAACCCTAAACTGACGGTAAGCGCCATCGTTCAGCTTATTCTTGATTGCCCTAGGTACCAACATTCACTGGAATCATTCAGAATCATTAATAGACAGAGCACTGCTCCTCTGCTCTAATTTGCAGAGGCTTCAGAGATTCGTCGGCTGAAACCTAATTTATGTAAGCAGACGGCACTTGTGAGTACCCTCGCCTCGTCTTGCCTTGGTGAGGTTATCGATTAGCTTTAGTAAAACAGAACGATTTCACTCATTGTTTTGTCGTAGTGTAACACTGTGTTTACTGATTGTCTGTACACAGCTGATGGCCAGACACGAAATATCTGAATTCAGAGCTGGGTTTGGAGAACCCGCTGTGTGGTCAGATTCCAAAACAGAACTTCTGTTGAGACAATGGTTCAATTTGAGGTCATTCTGATCGCAAGGACCGTATCTGAAATGGAAGTATTTCGACGTTTCTCCTCCCGTAGACCCTTACATGGGCTCGTGCGTCCCGGTAGAGACTTCAGAATAACATATTTTGTTGGTATACCACTCATGGACAGGCAGTGTCACAAGCTGGCGCGCTCAACAGTATTGAACTGGCTTTCAATTCAAGGGAAACCACCATAGTCAATAGTCTTTATGTACCTCACTGTTCTAACACTTGGCGAAGAGTAACCATGTGGTCGATGCAACCACGGCCAAAGTGAAATCCAGCATGGCATTCAGTGATCCGGTTCTCACGGGGACAAGTAGGTCGACAAAGAAGGATACCCGCGAGAATTTCGGAGGCAATGGACGTAGGGCTAATGCCTCAATGATTTTCGCACAGTGCGTTGACCCTTCTAGAAGATGGGCACGGGAATTGGCTGTCGCCAGTCTGGAACTACTTCTCCAGTGCTCCTACTCGTCTTAAATTGTTAGTGCAGCAAGTTCAGTCAACAACGTGGTAATCCCAGGGTCCGTTTCGTTTCAAGACGAAAAGCTCATGTCGAAACACTTCCAAGGTGCGAGGTGTGACGTCAAGTTTCCACATCAGCTTAGGGATGCAGAGAGCGGAAGGCCTGTTAAACTGCCAAACCGGCCATCTGACGAGGCTGAGAGTGGATTTACTCTCCATGTTTCACAGCTATTGTCTCACTAAATGGTGGCTTTCTCAGACCCGTGTTCCAGATTAACTGGAATAACGCTCGACTGTTGCCAATAACGTTGGATTTCTCCATCTCCCTAGCCTTTGCCAAGCACCAATGTTCCCAGTGGATTTGAAGATTCCTTGTCAGACATCGTTTCATGCCGTTACATGCATGTCGAAACTTAATGTCCAATGGAAGCCGTTTCCTGGCTTCGATCAAGCTGATCAACGTCTCAGAATTCTTTTCACAGTTAGGACTTCTCTGGTTTGGTACACAACGGGAGTCAAAGACATTCTTCATAGCACATGTGAAACGATCCCATTCATCGTTCCGCTCACTAACCTCTTTCCTCACTGACAATTCGTGGGCCAGTTCGTTGAGATATGGTGAAAAGCAGAATGTGAGTTCAAGTTTAAAGTGATAATTTTAAAAGTTAGGCGCTTCTTTGAAGAGCAAGGATTAAGTGCCGGGCTTGTATGGACGGAATCCAGGCACCAGCTCCAAGGTAGCCGACAATCGTGAACTAATGTGTGTCATCTGTAGCCGTTGGAAAATTTAGAAAACTTGGTCCAGATTATCGATGAATTCAGTGGGAGCCAGGGGAGGCGATGTGAGCATTTGTGCAGATAAGCGCTGCTGCCAAAATAATGTTTGTGGTCGACACACCGTTGTAGTAATCGATCGCCGTTGTCTGTCCGGTTTGCGCTGACTCCGAAACGGCCTCCCAGTTAATGTTCAGAGTCTGAAAGTAGATCCACTTGCGCATTCATGTCATCAGCAACAGTCTCGAGGCCCGTTTGCTTCGCCTTGCGAAGAAGAGATAAGAACTGTTGATGTAAATCGTCTTTCGTTTCAGCCGCCGAATTGCTGACGCCTCCGCAAACGGAAGTAAGCGGGGAGTAGCTTGTTTGCTAACTACCTTGAAATTGTCACGTGGGTTTTGATATGCAGAGCAATTTCATGGTAGTTAGCGAAATCGTATTTGATGCCCTCTGAATTGCATTCTGAAAAGACATAAACTGAGGCGATGAAAAGGCACGTTGTCTTCAGACGACGGTTATCAACATTAATGGATGTTCGCATTCGAACCGCATAAATGCGGCTGTTCACCCATATATTGTCTAGGAGTTTGCTTCCAACATGTTTGCTGAATACGATATGAACACCGTAATTACACTGAGTCATTGACTCAGTTTCGCCAAATCGTGAAAAGTGTGGTGATTGTATTCAGATTCAGAACCAGGGGTGGATGTTGTTTATTATCTTGTGTGCGTGTTTCGGAGATAACACACATCAATACCAAGACAGTGAAGAGTAAGAGACAGTTCTGCCAGCTGGCCGATCTGACCAAAACTGCGGACGTTAAAAACCAATGTGAAATGAAACTCTAGGTTTGATGGGAGAGCTACGTGCATCGACGGCAACAGCGGTGGCAGTCTCTTGTTCAATAGAAGGAAAGGGCTTTGAGAGGGGATGAAAAACAAGAGAAGAGGAGGAAGTATTTTCGACAGAGTGGACAGAACAGATGAAGCTCACCTGCTGCGCATTCCGAGAGGGGTTTTGATCGAGGCTGTTACTTTTAGCCTTTGGCTTAACAGCTTGACCCACGATGCAGTGGGGTACATAAAGGTTTGGTTGAGAGACTTGCTCAATGGTCTGAGCAACCACGCACAATTGTGAATAACGAAGGATCAGGTACGCTCCTTGGATGACACAACTAGTGATTGGGCGTGCGAATGGGTAATGAGCACTCGCAGTGACTGAGAATGCCCATTCATACACGAACTTGGTCAACCTAGTAGTGGTCTCTTATCCCAAAGGACTCAATGTTTTCAGCAGCCGCATGTCAGGTACCTGGTCGAATGCCTTTTGCGTCTCTTGGAGTACAAGTATAACTACATACTTGGAGTCAATAGATTCTGTGATATCATCCAGGTAGTGCTATCGACAGGTTGTACATGAATGTTTATCGAGAAATTTATGCTGAAATTTACTAAGCAGTCCAAGACGATAGAGAAGGCTCATCATCTTAATTCTACTTAATTTTACAAAGTCTATCGATAATGAGTGTAATAATTAGGTCGATAACTAGCGACATTCTTTCTGGGTCCTTCTTAGTGACAGGAGGTAATAAACGATGTCCTCCCCTTATCCGCAAAAACACCCAAGTTTCATTAAAAAATGAGCATGATTAGTCCAGACAGCGGTACTTCAGGTCCACCTAATTTAATGGCGGCTGGAGTCCGGCTTTAACAATGGCTTGATGGGCGTCATGGCCTGTTGAATTTTCGAGAGAGAAATCTCGATACAAACGGGACGCTTATCATTGTAACTTCCAGAGAGGAAGGTATGGGGTCTGTTTCTGTGTTCTTAGAAGTGCACAAATAACGGGCGCGTAATTAATGGTGCGACGCTCCACATCGATCTGACCCGTGATGGAAGAATCCCCATCGCTAGATCTAAGACAGAGTAATTTTACTGGTTCTTTCCCTTTGCACGCCACCAGTAATACGTTCTCCCCCACAGTATCATTTGTGAAGATTTGACATAGCTGACGTATTGATACAATTGCAATATTATTGAAGCCTCTGCTTTTTGATTTTTCTAATTGGTTTTTTGTACTCTCAGACTGGTGGAAGTCACAATTGTCTTTCTAGGGCTAAAGACAGCTAGTATATATTGCAGGATGGGTACGGACATGACACCACGGATGTGGCAGTAGAACTGCAGCGCATTGGAAAGCAACAAACGCATCCCAATTAGTAGCTCGGATCAACTGTTCGAAATGCTTCTATTCAGTTCTATGGATGACATGTTGAATAGCTGAGTCCAGTTTGGCCTTCTCTTTGATACAGAAGTTAAGAAGTAGCGTTCTGCGGTCACTGTCAGAGATGTTACCTAAGATGACAGTCTGTGCATTGGGATCCCCTATGTACATATTAAATCTAGTACCTTGGCTGACCTTGTCGGCCTTTTAACGCACTGAGTTCAGTCACCAAATCTAATAGTCTACAGGAGATCTGTATGCAACCATGAGGGTGGTTGTGATGACCAGGCAAGTATGCCTAAGCTGAAGTCACCAGTAGTCATCTTTTGGCTTAGTGCTAAACTTGATGTGAACTCAAAAACCAAGGAGACAATAGCAATATTCCTGCGTGTGGCTTTTAGGAAGTTGCAGATGCAGCCAGAAAGTATCAGCTGCGGCAGCGACTGCAAACTAGTAAGATACAAGCACTTCGTTTAACTGTAGGTAGTCAGGATGCTGCGTTGTGAGTTTTCGATGGAGATATACGATGTACCCACCTCCACTCCTTGCGCTTCGATTTTTCAGAAAGATGATTCAACATATGTGCGGAGGACTACGTTTTGGTAATGAAGCTTCTCCCTGAGCCGCATAACTAAGATGCCATGCTTGGAAATGTGGTTTCATTATGGATATTGCATTACTTAGGGCAGGTGAATGTATACTGTGCATAGAAAAGTTTTCGTGAATACCTCAGGGCTTTGGGAATCCTCAATTGCATATACAGTTACAAGGTCTTCTTTGATTTAATGAAGAGGAAGATGTTTAACATGGGTACTCCCGAAATCGTTCTTTTTCAGGGAACCCATAATGAAAAAGCTGATTTAGTGGTTTGTACAAACACTTCCTCGCTTTCCGAAATTCTTCTACAAGTATTGCAATTTAATTAACTTGTTCCGGGCAACGTTCCTTACGTGACTGCAGTAATATTTCGGAGCTCCTTTGTTCATTTGCAGTTGCGCTGCATAGAAGGAACCTGTAAGCTCTTAATGGATTGAAGCTAAATTGCGTTTATGCAAAATCTAACTCTGTCTCCTACATTCTGGCATCAATACACTCCAGCTACTCTACTCAGCCTGTCGGTCAACGCCACAATCTTCCGATCCGTTGTTGGTATAAGCAACACTGCCTTGGATGTGATATCCCTTCAAATAACAGAGTAGTATGTTTAAACGTAAAGCGGAAACATTCCATTAGTGTCTGAACTCTTGGTTACTACTTAGAACAGCTCGTGGAATTAGTGTAGCATTCAGTTGCTGAGGCATTAGGCGGATGCTTTTGTTAGACAGTGTTATACTGTGAAGGAAATACTTCGATAGGCAAAGTAGATTATCGCACAATCAACGCTGCGCTGTGAATGAGGTCGACGATCAGGGATACTGTTGGATAACGAAGATGGACACTGACATCGAAACCACCAAGACTTCAGGTGTTCAACGTAACCTACAGCGTAACACTTGGAGTATTCTCACTGTGACTGCTCCACCTGAGAGGATAACTCGACATGTGACTGCAATGGCTCAGTAAGCGACAAGCGATTGAAATTTTGAGCAACGTGTTTATACAGGAATCAAAACAACAGAGCTGGAACTGCATCATGATGCAATTTACATACAACTGGCAACACTAAATGTAACAATTTCTACAAGTTACGCTTTCCGTACGAATCAGTATCAATAACTTTAATTTGACTACAAATAGCCAACAAATATGGCTGTAACTACAACCTATGTAGAGAATAACCGCGTTGTAATAGCAGCGTTTTTCATATGACAAACGAGGTATTGTATGTGACCTAACAGAAGGATGCGATACGTACTCGTGCGTATTGGTCTGTGTGTCGGACGTTGTGATTGTCTAGCATCGCAAGGGTCCAACTGCTCACAGAGTAGGCAACTGTAAAATGGTAAGGTGCACGATCGAAATGGTTTTCAAGCACGACTTACACTAACATCAAGATTCCAAGTATGTCAGGCAACTGACAACGTAATAGAACAACCAAAGGTCACTCTCGGCCGTGTCAATGTAACGGATATTAGCTATACGTCTTTGTCAAACAACTCAAGGGTACGATAATTCAATCCTTCAAGTGTACCAATACTGCAACTCTTATTACAAAATGTAACAAGGTTGAACTTGTTCCCATCAGGTTGAAACAAAGTCGGGTTGTGGATGATTGGAACTCAATGTATTGAGACAAATTCCCGGAGTGCATGTTGACCGGATGATTATGAACATAGAACAGGGCTTACGGTTGGGTCACGAAATCGGTATTGAAGTCCCCCGCACACAAGGTCTGGTTTGAGGTTAAGCGAAGGAGTAGTTACTTGATACTAGGCATCAGAGCGAAGGGATTATTCAGAGTGACATGGGTCTCACGTGATAAGAAATTCGGAATCCTTCTTTAGGTTTCATGAGTCATGTCTCGGTTATCGCGAGTAACGGCCATGTTAACGGTAAAACGCCGTACTAGTCGTATATGACTTCAAGTGGTCCGGTGAAGTTATTTGGTCAAAAACGAAGTGTTTCGCAACAGCAATACCAACCGACTGTTTCCACTCCCCACTGGAATCACATTTTACAGTTATTATGTCCACTTCCTCTACTGCTGCTTAAGGTGATTCTTCTCCGTTTGACGGATCCATCTGTAACCAAGCTCGAAGTCGCACATTTGTTGAAATTTCTATACTGTCAAAACTACTTCGAACGCACTGGTCATACCTGCTGCAGTGCAATGCACATAACTACAATCTTTAATATTAAAGGTGTGTCGTGAATTAATCATCTACACTTCAGTGACCTTGTGCATCCGTATTTATATGTTCTTGTTCAGATCGAAAGACACTCGCACTTACCTTGCAGCCGCGGTCTCGTTGGTGGTTTTGGACTGAAGCTGTCTCTCTTGCACCCCTGAGCTGGGTACCTCAAATTACTTTGGATGCTACTGCAAGATTTTCTCATAAATAGTAAGAAGTAGATTGTTAACCTAGTAAACCCGTCTGTAGCATTTCATGTTTTCATTAGGTATCAGAAAGTGGAGTACTTAATCAACGTGATAGTCTGACATTGAAAGACAGCTCAAGCCGTCCCGATGGATTCGTAGGGACCAAACGTCATGTACCTACAAGCTGCATTCGGTCGCACCACCCCCAAATCCATAAGTCTTTCCTACGATTCGACTGACTATTGACCGAAGCTTCAGTAGAGTAAAGAAACGAGGTGCGGCTCATCCACCGAGTTCCTAAAAACTTGGCAGATTTTGTACTTGGTTCAGTCGAATGGCGCTAAGTTCCGGTCCACTGGTTTCGCCTGTGAATAAGTTTACATCGAACTTCTCTACTACTTCCTTGTTATCAGTAGTCCCTCTATTCAACTCTTAGTGACCATCAAGGCTGATGGACAAGAGTAACCGTGCCACCGGGACCTAATTCCGTTTTCTACATCATGCCCAGCAACTAAGATACAAGTTTGGGACAACCGTAGCCACATCGCACTAGTTACACTGAGACCCACTAAACTCGACCGACATATTTGCCGCCGAGATCTAAGTGACGCAAGTAAAACGATAGCCTCAGCTTTCCGGGGCACATTCGTGTGACAACTATTCAGTTCGTTGTTGTGGCGAGATTTCGGTGGAGAATAAATCAAACTCTTCCATCACCATCATCCCCTTCAAGTACCAAAATAACTAATGTCCTTTCTTTTTTTACGCCGGTTACCAGTTTCTTGCTGATTGCTTCTATTTTTTACGATGCTAGTACTTGCTTGTGCCTTCATCGTTACATGGAGTGCCCACGACACAGTTCAGCTCGTGTAATTGTTGCAGCAGAGCTAACTTACTGAGAACTCGTTTGTGTGTGTATAAGTACTGACGATTCCAGGCTCATGAAACGACACCTTACATTTTAATTGATGGTGTAGCACGGACAACTCACTGCTCGTTCCCTACAGATTGTCATCTAGGAAAACTGACTAGCATACTTGTACGATGGACCTTCAACTATCAGTCGTATACGAGCTGGTATTTGCATTCTACCAGGTATATATCTGTTCAGCAGCGCATCGGAAGCACTAAAATGTCTCCGGTACACTGGCTATACAAATGTATGCCTTGCACATCTAAACATATTTTTAGCTTTGCTGGACGACCGGTGAACACCCCGGTCAAGATTGGCCTAAGTATGTTCCCCATGGCCAGGTCATCAGTTTAGATAAGCGATACCTTAACAGTAGCTTCCACCTAGGCAACCATTCATGCATCCGGAAAGCGCCAAATGTTATTCACGACGTATAGGGTCTATAGTTCAGATGCCCTCCTTCAACTCCCGTGTAAGTCGAGATCGCAGCCCACGCGTTTGAAGGTCAGTGGCTTAAGTCACACTCCCATGGGTGATGGCGGACTACCGCCGAGACAGATTTCTAACTGCACGGTTGATCCCCCACGAGCTTGCGCGGCACGAACTTGTGGACGACACTGGGACGTGGTAAAATTCTGCTTAGCTTCAATAAGTCCTCCTCCATTTTATTTATGCACAAGCGTGGTTAGAGCTTGCGAAATGTCCTAGAAACCTCCACTGTTATAGCTCATTTCTACCGCGACCGCTGTGAATAAGCAACATACATGAAACTTATCAATATGCTTCTCTTCATAATTCGTGCTTTGTATATTTCCAACAATTTCCCAGGCGTTTGTGAGTGTGTAGTCGGACATTTTATCCTGATACAGTGAATTAAATTTAGTTACCGTTGTCAAACGTATATGGTAACCAGTCACACCTGGGTCGGATGAGGGTAGTGCCAGCGTTTCTATCTATCACAATACACACTAGTATCAAGTGACTTGTGGCCTATGTTGCCCATCATTGATAGTGCACTTGGGCTGTCTGCATTATTCTCCCGATGCAGACAAATTACTCCACAGGTCTTATGAAGGCGGTTAAAACCTAGTGTACGTTAGCGAGATGGGTGATTTCAGCTTATTATTATAGGTATTACTGTGAGGTTTGATCATAGTAGATATTTGAAAGCCACTCAGAGCTTAGGTCACTATTGCTATCATCAATTTTCCGGATGCAGTAAATAAGGGTTTATTTCGTGTGAATAATCTTGTGCTCTACATGTTTCGTTGTTGAATCCTAGTGAGCGTTTTCATGAACTAGGCGAATAGAAACGTATGTTAAACTTTCCAACAGAAATATAGCCGCTTCTTCGTACATCTAGGTAGGACATGAGTTCTGCGAAAAGTCTCGTGTTCTAACCTCAGTGGATGTCGGTTAGCAAACTAAGAGCATTTTTCCTTTACGTCAAAATGCGACCTAACTTTTCATGGAGGAATGTAGCTGATTTGGAGCACAATCCAACCATCTTCTGAGCCTGGTTACTGTGAACACGGGAACGGGGAGTTAGTTCCAAAGAAGGCACGCATGATTAAATAAGCAGTTGCTTTCTCTAGGCTACAGAAAGTGACTTTTAGGTTGGAGTTACCATTGAGCCCAAGTAAACAATGAGACATCTTAACTAGATTGAACTAGTCTGGCTGAGACATTATGGAGTTATCTCTTGTTCAGCGGTACCATACCCCGAACACTCGAAGAAATTGACCTATCCCCGCAAGGAAGACAGTACGTTTCAATAAGGATTTGGTGGTTTACTACTAAGAAAGTGTAATAGCAGAGTTAGTCCATTCATCATGGCTATCAAGCTTAAAATATGTGCCCGATATCAGGTTGAATATATTATGTGAGTATTTTTGGGGAAATTAGGTAAGTTCAAATCCAATGCGTTGGTTTCAGACTTTCGTCGCTTCTTCTATTTGATGTCTACAGCCCAAATGTTCTTAAACAAGAAACCAAACTTATGTTCGCTTGGTAATCTCCGCAACTATTTGCACATGTTGGCTTGAGCTCTAGTTCTTGGCATGACCACCGATACACCCAAAATGGACTTCCTTCAAATAACTGCTAACCTAGATTCATTCAGGTTATTTTCCATTTCTTAATGTTGGCGGTAAAAGTAGATATGTAGTGCTGCTTCAAGCGCATTCATCAATATACAATAAAAACGGACATGGTCCTTTCACAAAGCCCTGCTGGGCGCCAAGCGCGACTTACATGATATCTGAGATGAAGAACCGGGCGATCCAGCTGACAAGGGCTATGACATCAGTAGAAAGTGAATTGTTACAAGTATCAAGTTTTTGGTTTAATCTTTCAAAGGATTGATTATAAACCCACGCCTTCAATCAACTGGCGGTACTTGTAGAGAACATTCGGACGTCGCGATCACAATTACTCTCTATATTACCACCAGCTACCAAACATTTCGAATATGCCTTCCCATTTCGTCGTGAAACCCAATGACCAGATAGTTCCGTCCTACGCTCCCTAACATCGTTATTACCTCGCATTCCCATGACTCTGACTTGCCTCTACACCTTTGTCTCATTTGTTTATGCTTGTCTGTCAACACCATGCTCCGCACCGATTAGGGTCGTTTGATGACCTTCGCACCCCACCGATTATGCCTGTCTAACCATTCCTTCCTTTGTGTATGTATATCTTTGACTCAGTTGGTGAACGCTCCAAACAGGTCGAATTCATAGTCCACTGAGGCTTACCCAGCCCGTAACCTCGTTTGTCTGATCCACCAATCCCACCGCTTTACCCGTCCTATAAACACACTGTGCACCTTGGTGCCGTGATTTCCTACATCGGACGCTTTGACGCTAGACTTGGTGACTCGGACAGAAAGGTTTGTCATTGTAGCTGTTCTGAGGTTGGAAGCAGTATCGTTGAGATATTTATTGTATATGGTAATTTACTCATTTGTAAGTAGTACTGTTATCTCGGTGGAAACGCGTCACTCGAATCTGCTAAGGTAATTTGGTTGCTTACAGTACCCAAAAGTAAAGAAGTCTATCGCCTTTTTGTGACTTACCTGCAGCGCTTACTCTTTCAACCGGTAGAGTAATCGAAAGCTCTACCAACTTGGTCAAATCAGCAATTTAAGTCATCGCCACCGTAAACGTCCCCAACCAACTCAGGAAAAATATCGTTGGTGGTCTATAAGGAGTTCTATGAAAAGAGCGTTTATATATCCCCTAAAAATCCTTGGAAGCAATGTTTTACCCATGCTACTTCTAACTTACTTTTGGTAATATGGTACTGTCCAAACTAACATTTATTATCGGATTCACGTGAAATACATGCTTCGGAAGGAACATTAAATGCTGGTATTTTGCACATCAGACATATATTTATCTTAGATATGCTCGGAAACACTTGACGGCAATTATCAAACATTCGCACGAACAATTTATAGAATATTTTTACATGCAGAGATCTACCAAAATCGTTCAAAGTCAACAGCGACTTTCACAATCATTTTCTCACATCATGCGAGACCGTAAGGCAGCCTGGATCGACGTAAATGGCTCAAATTCAAAAACAGTGTGCTTGGTAGTAAGTTGGTTTTATCAAGAATACCCGCACGCAATATTCACATAATGAAACTTAAGTGACTAAAAGTCAAAAATCTTATCTACATAATATCGAAACGGGTACATGTTGTCTTTGATGTTGGCAGTACAGTTGAGGAGTGTCCAGCTAGTTCAACATAATTCCGCACTGAATAAAATCTTTGTTCGTGGAACATGGATATATAAGGCCCAAATGTCAGCGAGTGCCTCATGCTGAGGTTGCTGTTTCATACATCATACTTCTTCACCTCAGTTGGGCTACACCGAGTTACACTTAGACTAGATTTGCTGAACCCGAATAAAACATATTCCATTTTATTTTATTTGCTCACTTTTGTTATTCCGCTACATATTTCATGCCAAATTTGCGTGTTTATTTTCCTTCAAATTCAATGTTGGTTGTTTGATATCCCCGGTGTGGCTGCGCTTGGTGTGAATGTTGACAAGGTGCCTACCTGTCTATTACCCACTACTTCATCCATACTGGCTCCAGGAGACAGTTGGTCGTTACTGGATGGGACGGGGTGCAAGTTCGTTATGTCCATGTTAGGATCAAAGAGTGGTTCCATGCACTTAGTGTGGAGCGGACTACGGTCCAGCCACCGCCTTGTGTGCGGTTGATTCCCCGAATACAGCGTGCTTGTGTTTGCCTGTGAAGGAGTGTGGGCCGGCTCCGTTGATGAAACGTGGTTCCCATCCACATGTCTCCCGGTCTTATTCTTTTGGGTTTCCGCTGGATATGCGGTCTGTAGATGGAGCTGTGGGTTGTGCAGCGCAAGCCATCCATGGTCCCACTGTAGACGAAGGCGTCCTGTGGGTGTCCCTAAGAAGGTCGCAGTGACTGGCAAATCCGGAACCGGATGCCACCAATCACTGAACCCAATGTGTAAACCACGGAGATATTAAATCTATTAGCCAGGCGTGTTGGATCACAAGCTAAGAGCCTCACATTTTCCCAGTAAGTTTGAACACCAGAGCGTCAATGCGTTCTGATGTGACTGACATCAGTTGAGCTTGTACCCATATCAAACGGTCAGTGTTATCGGATCTTATGTTGTGATCCGCGAAACAACCCGAGCGGATGATCCAGCTTTTTTGGGAAATTGCGGTGGTTTCTATACGGTCAAGTAGGTTGCCCATGTAACTGAAGAGCATTCGATGTTACTCATTCCCAGCATCGCACCACTTAGCTGGTTTCGTTCACGCTTGTGCTCATCAAGTTGAGATAGCCGCACATGGGAGGGGAACTCTTGACTTAATGGTTTACCATTGATGCCACTGAGATGCTTGGGCAACACTAGGCACCAGGGTTACCGATTCAAGGTTAGTTTATGGAGTACCCGCTGAATGCCTTCCAGTTTGGACACTGTCTTAATGACTACAGTTACTGAGGTCTACTGCAAATAAATGTAAGAACACAAAATATATTGCCTGTCATAATTCACACTCATGGATGTTACTCCAAATCCCAAGCTTGAACCTACTTGGGCTTCGACTGTTTTGTATGAAATATTCGAGAATGAAATTTTATTTATTTCTTTAAAAGTGCTCCACAGGATTGGTCCAGCTCGTGCTGTCAAATTTCACTATGATAATGAGTTGTTGTCAAGAAATCTACTCATGGACACTCGAAATCATGCGATGTTCTCCACGTTACTACTTTTCCTTGGTAACTTGTTCCATGCGTAGCGATATCTGTGATGCCACTCTTTGTCAAATGAATTAAAGTCTTTTCCTCAATCGGTCGCAACCGATGGCTTTTAGGTGGTCAGAGCAATTGGCGTTAATGCTAGCTATATTTAAAATTTCGAATAAGAATAACGCTATGTTTATTCCCTTAAGTAAACGTAATCCAGTCTGATAAGCTGGGGTAAGCACGCTTGTTGAACTCGGAAGAAGTCACAAATCATTAAGCGAACGTAAGTTGTAATTCCTCCATCGTTGCGCAAGTAATTTTCACACTTCCGTCAGTGGAATGAGAGCCGCGCGTTATCAAAACTGGTAAATTCACCACCTCGAATGTCTGTATTCATTTGCTCCGCAAAAGTTGGGTGGATGGTTCAAGCGCCCCACTGGTGATTTCTGAGTGTGCGACAGTGGGAAGTGTACCACAGTGCACCGCTTTTACAAAAGTTGATGGTCACCTAACCGTGTCTAATTGCGCTGAATTTCCTTTATAATGACATTGCGAAGTCAACGATGAAACAACACCACAAACTACTTCACGAAATTGGTACTTGATCTAGGCTAATAGAACACGCGGCACATTTAGCTGACGATCGACTACATCCGTTGAGACAGCTGCACTCCATTTAACCATCGAAGCTGTGCTAGCACTCTGTCAGTTCAGTGTCTGGTATGCGCTCATATGATGAAGCAGTAATAGAGTAACTCTTTAATAAGCCGCTGTTGTTGGTGGTATAAAATTCAAATGGAATAATTTAATCGACATCAATCCTTCTCTTACCTTTAACTCGTCTATTACTCTTAAATTTTAACCATCAAGACAGACTTCACTTGTACAAAGCGGTCAAAAGCTACTCACGGTGAAAACTCCAGTGGCTACACATTTGATTCTTCTTGCGATGGCGTTGGGCCGAAGAGGTGATGTACCAATTCTGCACAATATTCACTACAAGTTGGGATGGAATTTCGGTTTGCAATTAACCAAGATTGAACACCTCGTGTGTCCACTTAGAACCCCCAGCACAAACAGAATGAATCTGTGCTGGCAACCAAAGACGATCCATTAAGCATCCACACTAACAGAAGTACACTAGCCATTTGAACAGATGCTTCGCTACCATACAACCATAACGACTTACCGAACGAAGAATAATCATAGGGAGAGTAGGAGGACTTACCGCAGAACCTTAATGCTCTAAGCAAACATTCAGGGTCAAGACGCCTGCACCATCACATACAGCTGGCCCTCCTCCAAGGATAAGGCGACATCGGCAAAACAGATTCCTTGCGGCCTTCACTGCCCGCGTGTCATAATATGCCACTACCCCGCAGATAACCCAGCGACAAACACACTTTAAACAGGCACTCTGAATAGGAGACGGAAGCAGACATACCACTGGCGCCGACTGCGGCCCATGTTTTCTAAACTCTCCAGCCAAGCACAAGGCAAGTCACGTAGACTCCAGCCTGTAAGGCGAGAAGGACCTACGGCACGAAGTCTGGTCGTCAACGACTTCGTTTCCCCCTGTCAACTAAACTTTTTGCCTACTTTGAGCCTTCTGCTACCCTACATCTGACAGACAAAACAAGGCCCTCCTCGGTAAGCGGTGGCCAGACATACGCAGTATGTGCCCAAGCCAACGCAACTTGTTCAGTGCTATATTTTGTTCTAAGTAAGTGGCTTTGGTATCATTGCCTAACACTCACCTACGCATATCATCGTTGTGGACACGCTGGTGCCACTGGACGCCAGTAATGCTTCGCAGACAGGAATGATCAAAGACTTGAAGGTGCCTCAAAGCTTCAGACCGAAGGAGCCAAGTCTCACTGCCATAGAGCAGGACGTCACTCACTGTGGCCTTGTATACACGGCCTTTCAGACGAAGGGAAACTCCCTTCTGTCGCCAAAGATGTCGCAGATTCAAGAAGGCAGTTCTGGTTTTTGCAATGCGTGAGCTGACGTCAGTTTCTATGCGCCCATCGTTGCTGATTCAGCTGCCAAGTTAAGTAATTGATCAACTACCTCGATTTCCTTTCTATCAACGGTCAAGCTGTCATCAAGTGACTGGTCGCCCTGCAGCAACAATTTCCGCTTTGAAGGTTCAAAGCGCATACCAAATAATGGGACTACTCTACAGAGGTTATTCAGGATTTATTGTGCCGCCGCAACATCGTTCAACAGCTAGGTAATATTGTCCGCATAATCAAGGCTACCAGCCTTTCACTATTCAAGACCTTGAAGCCTACATCGTGAAATTCCGTGAGGGAACACTCTATGACGGACCCCACGACGAAATTGAACAAAAATGCGGAAATCGGACAACCCTGACAACGTCACTTGTGGTCGGAAAGCTATCCGGTAGTGCACTGTAGACTCTGACGCGACCTGTAGTGTTTGAATATAGATCAAGTAAAATGATCACAAACTTCGTGGCAACGCCTTTCTGCGCAAATTTTTCGAACAGAATACATCAATTGACTGAATCGAATGCGCTGTTGGAGTCGAGGAACACAGCTATTGTCGGCCTGCGGCATGCGTGGGACTGCTCTAACCCCTGTCGCAGAGTGAATATGTGATCTATACCGACACCACCAAGGCGGAGACCTGCCTGCTTTCCCTTAATCTGGGATTCCTGTTCCGCAGTGAGGCGACGAACGAGAATCTAAGCAAGTAATTTTGTCACAACAGGCGTCTGACTAATACCCCTGTGGTTACCACGATTGGTGAGAGTGCATTTCTTGTATATTGCCACAATTATCGACTCACTCCAGTTAGCCGGAACGGTCTTTTCCTTCCAGACATGTTGGAACAGGGAGGTCAGTGCTTTGCAGAGCACCTCACCTCTATCCTTAACTAGTGCAGTTGGCAGGGAATCCGGGCCAACAGCAGGAAAACGACTGAGGGCTGTGATCGCGTTTCGGACCTCAGCCTCCGATGAAACTACTAAAATAACTGAGCATGAATCATCCTGCATCACCTGAGTAGGAAGATGTCCGGAAGCATAAAGCCAACTGAACTAATCGTGTATGTGTTCCGCCCAACGATGCATACGACACTTCGTATTGAGAAAAATGGCATCTGCGTTGCCTTTGATTGTCTCACTGTTGCCTGCTTTCCTGATGTTTGAGAGAGCACGTATGTCAGCCTGACAGGCAGCAGGTGAAAATCAAACGACCTCCATCGAGCGTGTTTGTATGTTAACTGGGAACTTTCAATCAACCACACGGCAAGTGAGACTCGGTTGGTTTTTAGCAAGTGTGTGGTAAGTGTGAGGAACTGGACTGTTTTTCCTTCCAGTTAGTTGTAACCCGTTATGTGAATAAACGTCTTTTTACCACTCAGCATGAGTTATAAGTTTGGCGACGGAGATACTTGCTCATAATGTTCTCATGCAAATGTTACCAAATCAACAACTTTCATCGGAGCGACAGCAAAAGTTATGTGATTTGCTCGCAAAACATTTTGTTGCACACTAATCAGGGGTTTCAGATGGCAGAAGTGATACTCGACTTAAAGTTGCATTGGCCAATGGAATTCAAGAATTTAGTTACAACCCGAACAGTAGCAATACATATTTAGCTTGGTACAAGAGATTTGAGGACATTTTTACTGTCGAAGCTTCGGCATTGAATGAATCAGCAAAAGTACGGCTGTTGATGCAAAAACGTGGATGTTCTGAACACACAGGATATCGCAATTACATCTTGCCAAAACACCCAAGAGATTATAGTTTGCAGGAACCCGTGGATAAACTTACCACAATTGTTGGAGAGCGGACCTCTATGTGTAACAGTCATTGTTATTGCTTTTGTTGTTGTTGATGAGGGTGATGATTTCGTAGTTGCTGTTATTTTGTTTACTGCTTACTAGAGCAGAAGACGAGAACAATGTGAGACATGCAGGAAGATTGAAAAAGAAGAATGTCAGACGGTCAATTCAAGGCACTGATTTTTGTATCTGGCTTAACATCGCCTGCCGTTTCCGATAGTAGAACAAATTACTAACAAACTTGGACTCTAGTTGTCACAGGTTTGGACTCTAGTTGTGACATGCGGCACAGTAGCAGAGGTGTTTCCCACCTCTAGCTGACGTGTATTATGATAATGACTAGTTTTGACATTTCTTTGCACGATTTAACTATGGAATATCTCAGAATGATGAACTTAAAATCTGATTCACAAACGTTAAAGTCAAACAACTGTTATTCAGATTTGACTTCTGTTGATAACATTACCAAATCACAAGTGGAACAGAACAGATTACCAAAACAAAGATGCCTGTTTCAATGACCACCGATACAATGCTAGAATTGTGAAGCCAAGCATTTTGCACCATTTGTAAATTTCGATTCTATAAATGTCAGGATTGTGGCACATTAGGTCACAAGGAGGGACACTGTGCCCGTTTGTTCAAGCAGCACAAATCAAGCCGATTCAGAAGACGGTCAAATTTGGTATCCACTATGGAACAATAATGGAACAATGGTTTATTCCGGGTAAAAGAGCATTGCTTAACATGTCCCATAGGATGGTAATTATTGTGAAACTCAATTGCACAATAAAGTGAAAAGCGTTGTGGTGGACTGACCATAGACTTATGTGGAATAGCGGAGATGTTCGCCTATTAAACGTATAAATCCAGCAATCCATTGGTTAAGCGCTTAGCAAGACACCGTTTAACTGCGTTTTGTAGCCCCCAGCTAACAAGTCGTAAAATGAAATGTGAGAAAATGCATCGCCAACACGTTTTATAAATATCGCCGAATTTGGAGCAGAGACGACAAAAGTAGGGAGGGAGTTCCAAGGCTGGCACACGCTGAGGGAAAAGCAATTTTTACGGCATTCAAGCCTGCTATACTGAATTGTCAGTTTCAGAGGCTGACCTCTTAGTGTTGTGGTTCCATCCCAGCTGCGGACGGCAAATGTGGTTTGGGTTCTTCAGAATTTGGTAAACCATTATGAGATTCCCCCCACAAAAGCCGATATTGACTGCTGTACATTCTTAGCGATTTCAGTCTCAGCTGATACGACAGATGAAAGAGGCCCCTGAGGTACTTGCTTGCCCTTCGTTGAGGAGTCTCGAGAGCAACAAGATCCTGTTTCTGCCACGGCTGCCACGCCTGAATAGCATATTCCACTTGAGATCGCCCGTAGGCGTTAAGCATTTGGGGAAAGATTGAGGGCTCAAACCGACCGAAAGCTCTGCAAAGAAGCCTGAAGTGTTGATTGCCGGTTCTCGTCGCCTTCTCTGCTTGTTTTGAAAACCTGAGATGTTCCTGTATCAATACACCAAGGTCACACTTCTGAGGGACCTTCTGCAAGGTGTGGTCTCCAAGCTTGTAAGCGCTCACCAGCTAGTGACGCAGACGTATCATCATGCACTTAGCTATGTTCAATTGAAACTTGTTCCTCTTTGACCATACGTAAATGCAATCTAGGTCATGTTGGAGCAGATCGTGATCTGGCTTGTTAATAATCGCCCGCCATATGTTGACGTCATCGGCGAAAAACAGGAAGTTTGAGGAGATGACTCTTGCCAGGTCGTTGATAAACACCAGGAATAAACGCGGTCCCATCACTGAGCCTTGTGGAAAACCACATTCCACCTCAGTTGGGTTAGAAAGTGATCCCCTAAATCGTAATTGAAGCTTCCGTTGGTGAAGGAAGCTGCCATTCCAACCAAATACAGGATCTCCGATTCCGTAGCTCTCTAGCAGTTAAAGTATTATGCGGTGATCAAGGCGGTCGAAAGCTTTGGAGAAGTCCAGATAGATGACATCGACTCCGAGCCTATCATCGACCACTTCCGTCCGACTACCTCGTGCAAATCAGTGGGTTGGTGGTGCATGACCGGTGTTTACAGGAGCCATGCTGTTCCGGTACCATTATGTTGCATTTTCCAGGTAGTCCATTAAAACCTCAGCGACGACTGCTTCCATCATCTTCTCGAGCACAGGGAGGAGAGTCACTGGACAATAGTTTGCAGCATCGGAACGGCTACCGCCTTTAAAAATAGTGGTTATAATGCCACACTTCCACAAAGTGGGGACTTGTTGTTCATCAAAGCACCTTTGAAAGAACTATGACAGTGGTTTAGCTAGCTCGTTGGCCACAGCCTTCAGTGCCTTCGGCCGGATGTTGTCTGCTCCCAGAGAATTATGCGCTCGCAGTGAGAGTAACTTCCTTAACACAACTGATGGGTTGTAAATTACATTTGTAAACAATGAGATTGGTAATGTGCATGACGTTATGGGACAAGTAGAAGTTGCGAGTTCGAAAATTGGGGCGTATTATAGCCACAGGGCATTAGCTGTTTCTTTGGCGCCTTGTACTCTACTGCCTGTCGTGAAAAGTGGAGGGATTCCATGCCTCGCTTTACGAAGCTTTTGGTACAATGGAACAATGGTATATGACGGGTAAAAAAGCATACACTTAACGAGTCCCGCAGGTTGGCAATAGAAATACTAACAAATTGGAAAACCACATAAGTGGTTGAAGTAAGGAGCGTCAGTGAGATAAAAGGTAGAAGTATAACAGTTTTAGGGGGATAAAGTGGTACGACGCAAAACTGGCTAAGAAATTGTTATCGTTGGTGATGATAGCAAATAAAAATGGAGCACTCACCGGTTCGCACAGCTTTACGACCGTGAATTTGGGGTATAAATCCAAAGAGGCTGGTCAGCCTAAATATATACAAGCGTTTTTGACATGCCTATATAGTATTTTGTTATTTTCCATGAATCCTTTGGCTTAGCATTGTTGAAAAGTGACTTTGTCCTCACGGACAAGTGCAGTGCAATGATTGCGATGGGTCAGGAAATGGCCCCAAGTCTCTGAGTCGGGGTTAATCTTGTAGGTACGCCATGTTACATCCCTTATCGCCAGGCATTTGCGAGTCCTGCAACTTAGAATTAAAAGCAATTTTGCGAACCGAAGGGGCTTGGTCTCATGCTCCGTTGACGATGTCACTGAATCTGTTAACGAACTCTGTCCAAACGTAGTCAAGAGGACTTTTGTTTGGGAATTTCCAAGCAGTTGCCTCGGCGAGATCTTTCAATATGTGGTACCATGTGATTGTGTGAGTTAGTTACGAGTGTTCAGATGAATACTCTGCATAACACACAGTTAAACGTTATTACTACATGGTCACTGAGACCTAATGGACTATCCATCAACAACTTGTCAATCATGAGCTCTTCATTTGTGAGCACAAGGTCCAATATGGAAGGTTTGTTTGCTGTCCTGAATCTAGTGGGCATGGTGACATGCCTATACAAGTTAATATTAGCGATCAGTTCATGTAAGACTGTTTTGAACTGCTCATTGGGCGATGCCGAAACCTCCAGATTGTGTAGAATGAAGTCCCCGGAGATGAGAATGTGGCTGTACCTAGTGCGTGTTACTCTGTTCAGGCCACGGATCAAGCAGGAATCCATCTCCGGAGTGGACGTTGGGGGGCGGTGAACGACAGCTACAAGATATGCGTCGTTGTGTCTTAGTCGGAGACGGTACCAGAGTGAGTCAGTAACGTGAGTTTCCAGATCATAAACTATTGTACATTGCAGGTCGCTGCGGTAGTAGAGTAGGACCCCACCTCTTCTGCTGGGGCGGTCGTTCGAGATGAGTGCCAACATTCCGGCTTTCTCAACCTCAGCATCAGTCACCACTTGGTGTAACCAAGTTTCGGTAATAGAAATTAGGTCCCAAACATTTGCAACCTGAGGTAGTCGAAGTTCTGTAAGTTTACTGAGGAGCCGTTGGGCATTCGTGTATATACATGAAAGTTTCTCAGATTTAATCAATGTTTCAGAAGTTGTGCAACTCATACGTGAATTTTCGTTGACCAGTGAGTGGCTGGCGACTAATCGTTTTTTCGATGTGTACTTGGTGAAGGATTTAACGTCTTATTCATCATCTGTGTAGTTAGTCACGTGTCTAAGCTCCGACTTACGGTGTAGGGTGTCTGGTCAAAATCATCTTCTACAGATTGTATGGGCTCATTTGACACACTACTGGTGCATTGTTCATCCATAGATCCCATCGCGCTTGGTTCTTTGAGTGACATATCATCTCTAGGAGGCATATTGCTGATTGTCTTCAGCCGAACCTCAGATGGTAGACTGCAACGGAACGTGTATTAGCTTTTTAGTATCTCTGCTACCATATGTTTTGACTGAAGAACCTCCTTCAACACACTCGGGCCAATTCCTTTGTAATTCGGTGAGGTACGCAGTTGTGACAAGGATTTCACTGACACATCATGCAAGCAGAGTGTTTCACGAATATAACACCCCTGTTCTTCATCATGGGTTGTTACTTCATGCCCATCACATGCTTCAGTTTCAGGAACCATGTGAAGAAGTATGGTTCTGGTTGAAGTTTCCTTTCGGTAGACCTCTAAGGTGCGGTTAACTCGATAACGCTCGTCCCATGGGATGTCTGGAAAGATACGGATGGAGCATATAGTTCTGGTAGTAGACATGCGCAAAAATTTATTAGGTAATTAATTAACAACTTACCAGTTACCGTACAGATGGACACTCTTTCTGACATAACAATGATTTCGTATTTGGCTTGGAAATACATAGGAGAACCGGAGCATTGTTTTACAAAATATGTTGCTCAGTATGTTGTGGGCAAGCCAACCTCCTTTTTGGGACAACTCAACCGTGAGTTCACATTTCGAACCAACAAATGCAGAGGAACATGTTACATTGCAGCAGACAATGAACTAAATTTATTAGGGTTGTGGCGAAAACTATCTTCAAGTTACGTCGCAACTACTGCTACAAAAGTGAAATATGACATTTTAGCAAGCTTGCGGAAAACTATGCTAGTGTTTTCAAACAAGAACTTGGAGTGTGCACCAAAGTTCGAGCTAGTTTGAATGTCGTACCCGAAGCAAAGCCAGTATTCTGTCCTAAAAGAACAGTAACCTACTCGGCCGTCCCTTTGTTTGACGCAGAACTGAATGGCTTTGTGCCATTGGGTGTGCTAACCAAGGTTAGTTACTCAACCTGGGCGACTCTCATGGTAATTAAGAATCCCAGTTGTACAGTACGTATTTGTAATGCTTTTTCAACTGGACTAAATGGTTCACTTCAGCATTAGCAATACCCATTGCCGATTTCGGATGATTTGTGTGTGCAGTTAAATGGTGGCAACATATTTACAAAAATTGACCTTTCCGATCCTATTTACTAGTCGAAGTTGATGAGAAAGTAAGACAATTTCTTTCCATTAATACTCTTAAGAGTCTATATAAGTACAACAGACTGCCGTTTGCAATTAAGTGTGCTCCGGCAATTTTTCAATAAGTGATGGATACAATGCTAAACGGGTTGCCATTTTGCTATGGCTTACATGCATGACATAATAATAGTAACCGTTTCACTTGAGCTACTTGAAATACATCGGAATGAACTGTTCGACAGCATCAAAAGTTTCGGATGTACTCTGCGAATCGAGAAATGTGCGTTCTTCATGTCCCGAATGTCGTTCCATGGTTTCAATCATCAATGTCAGTGGTCTTCGTCCTGATGCAACAAATAGTATGGCAATCCAATAATTACAAGTTCCAAGGGAATGGAAAACACTCCAGTCGTCTTCGGGACTAGTTATCTATTACAATAACCTTGTCCCTAATATGTACTTGATACGGATTCCACTAAATGAACCCTGGAAAAGTAATGCAAAACTGATGTGTCCACAGACTTGGCAGTCGGCTTTTGAGGTAATAAGATGTATTTTAACTTCGGATCTTGCACTTACACACTATGATCCGAAACTACTCATCATAGTGGCTGCCGATACTTCAGAGTAAGGGATTGGAGCAGCACCCTTGCAGCAGTGTGCGGATGGTAAGCAAAAAGCGGTCAGTCACGTTTCACGCAAGCTAACAACAATTGAACGGAATTACAGCCAAATTGGAAAAGTAGGTTTAGGAATTATGTTTGCCGCCAAAAGTTTCCTGTTGCATTATCGGAACTTCATGCTGTGCGCTGATCACATGCCCCTGCTGTCTATATTTCATACAAAGAAAGGAATTCCTGTTCACACCGCAATGCACTTACAACATTGGGCAATAATACGTCTTGGATACGAGTTTAACATTAAACACATCCGTTTGCAATGGTCTGGCCAGGTTAACACCTTTTCGCGCCTGATTGCTAACAGAACAAATTCGCAGCCACATGAAGACACGGTCATCGCATCATTTGAATTTAATGCTGACCTAAAACCCATCTTTAAGGAACCCATACGACAATTACCACTTTTGTACACTGACATTTGTGAGTCTACGCGATCAACTAGCTGTTTACTACATGTTATCTTTTAGCGTCGCAACGGTTGACCAAGAATTCTATCAGACACTGAAAGTAACCCATATTTTGTACGTAAAGATGTTCAAAAAATAGTGAACGACTGTTTAATGCTGGCAGACCGTATAATGATCCCTAATACTTTCAGAGGAAAAGTGATTCAAATTCTTCAAGCCGGGCACCAGGGAATTACACGAATGTAACCACTTGCCAGATGTTCTACATATTGACCAAATATTGCTGAGGATATTGCATACATTGTCCGTATTTGTTCAAAATGTGCCCAAGCTGCGAAGGCTCCCATCAAAGATGACCGTCATCCTTGACCAAAACCAACTGCCCTCCGTATGCGGATTCATGTGGAATATGCAGGCCGACTGAACAATCAATATTTACTGCCCCTTGTTGTATCATACTCAAAATGTCCAAAACAGCTCATGTCACTTAAACAACAACAGCTTCAGCAGTCCCAGCTCGTCGTCGTTATTTCGCACAGTTTGGATCTCCAGAAATAATTGGCACTGGGAATGGTCTACAATTCACATCGAACGAGTGTAACCGCCTTTGTCAATCCATGGGTGGACAACATATGACTAGTCCCATTTATATTTCACATTCCAATGGACAGACTGAGAGGTTTGGGCATAGTTTCAAAAGTGCTCTGTTTAAAATGCAAAGTGTGGGAGATATTGATGCAAAAAGTTGGATGTATTCTTACGCATGTATCGTTCAACACCAAATACTGTTCTCCCGAACCAGCAATCGCCGTGGAAACGTTTTATTGGTCGACGTTTACGCATACCGTTAGATGCTATGTTTCCATCAAAGGAGACAAATGAACGTGACCAGAAAATAGCAGATCAGTTCAATCCTAACCACGGTACTCGCAAAATACCTTTTCACCCAGGTGACCCAGTTTTTGTGTAAAACTTCAGGGATGTACATAAACCTTGGATTCCCGGAATTGTCAAGGCAATAAAAGGAAATATCCGGTGTGAAGTGAAATGTCAAAGCTGATTGAATACAAGTCATGTGAACCACACCAAACATTGTTATACACCCGAACTAGTTCAGCAAAATGACACTGCAGTGAATCCATTACACATTCTTTTAGAAACATTTGCTTTGCTTAGGCCAATGTAATCACAACCAGAGCAATACGTTGGTGTGAGCACAGCAGTAGAACTGGAACGAAGACATTCCATACGTGCACGCCCCCAATTCAGCAAATGTGTCATTCCAAGCAAAAGACCACGTGCGTAACATTTTATTTTTAACCGGGAATGATGGTAAAGAGATCACGTATGTCAATCAGACATGCAGCAGGTAAAAATCGACCGACCTCCAGCGAACCTGTTTGTATGTTAGCTGGAAACTTTCAGCCAACCACACGGCACTTGGGAATCGATTGTTTTCGAGCACGTGTTTGTAAGAGGGAGGAACTGGACCGCTTTTTCCTTCCAGTTAGTTGTAACTTCCGTTGTGCGAATAAACGTTTTCAAGCAGTGTCACTTCTCCTTTTCTTACTCAGTGAGTTATAACTCCTGAGACCATTGGTACGGATCAACTGGAAAATCTTGTGATATTGTCTTACTGCTCCCTCATGCTCCATTGCTGGATCCCCGGTGGCCCACCAGGCTTCCTTGTCAACGCGTACGCTCAGCTTTGGTTCACGTCTAATAGTCCGTCTGGTCACATTGTGCTCAGATTCAGCCGGAAGGCTTCTTCTGGATTCCTACAAGTTCAACGACCTCTCGGATATCCAGTGACTGGTGGGGTGAAGACTGATGGTACCACAAGCGTCGTGCATTGCGACCGAAATCCTATTCCATTGAAGCCCAGTGTTACTATTTCGGTGCGCAGTACATCTGGGTAGGCTTGCTTGACCGAAGCCTGGGATAATTTCTCAGTTAACAATCGGGGTAGACGCTCGGTATGTTTCCGGGTAAAATTCATAGAAACCGACAGCGTAGCAAGGCATGCTCAGAGCTGACGCAAGTACACCAGTGCGAGCGGCAGTCCAGGATGGAACCCCGACACCTGTAACTTATGGCAGTGTGGTCGATTTGGGTCCACCGCTAGCCAGGTACAGGTGAACGCCAAATGCCAGTTCGGGACGCACTGTGTCTGAATGCACTGCTACTAAGAAACAGTTGGTACTCCGCACACATCTGTAACAGACGCTCGCCGTTGTCCATGCGGTAGGAGTTAAGCTCTTAATTACTACGCTGCTGTGCTTCTGAAGATTCCAGACGACCTACCTGTACATTCGTTTCCACTGCATATACTACGATATCTGAACTGGTAGCAGTTCGTAATGGCTTGTTCAGTTTATGGCAGCATCAGAAATGCAGTCAGTGAGAGATTTATTGGAAAACACAAAAAACAGCGTTTTGCACTACTTCGTGAATCGACCTTAGCTGTTGTCTTCAAACGGGTTTCTAACAAATAGCTATTCACGGGATTCCAATCAACCAACGATGACTTGGCCCTGGAGCTCCAAATGATGCTCACACCAATTTGATCTGGGATTGCAGCATCATCGTCTCAGGATGAGTGCAACCAATAGCGAGTGGACAACCCAGGGGCAGTTAATTCAACAACTCCATGAGAGATCATTGGTCCTAGTTTCCGATACGCAACACACGTCAATGCCCAGTTGTATAAGGTACGTGCGAGTTCGACCTGTTAGCCTATTTGTCGTAGAGTGCGAACGTTGAACGGCGCCGGGGAAACGAGACAGCGTGGTCTTATAACGGACTGTTGTCGCTAGGCATCCAGTGAGTAATGGGGAAGATGGCTTCAGATGGTTCAACTCCAGTGGCATTATCACCACTGGGAAGTATAGAAGGTTGGTTAGTACTGGGGGTTCGGGGAGAAGTAGGAGAAACAGTTGGAACAGTATGAAAGGCGGCATCGGCAGTAGCATGTTTTCGCTTATCCGCCCTGCTGTAGGCAACAGAAAAGGCGACTTTTGACAATCTGCGCGACCGCCGGTGCATAATCTAGTTGATTTTTAAGTAACATGACATTGAGGGTAGAAAGTATTATCTTCATAGGAGAATGACAAAGGCCGTGCTAAAAGCAACCATGCACTTTCCGTTAACTGTTGCAATCCATGAAGGCTTTAGAGCGATTAATGGCATGATACGTGTTTTGATCGCAGGTTGCAAAAATGCAGGTTATTCATATCGACGAGATGTGTTGTGTCACGTACTAGGTGACTCGTCTAACTGCGAAAATGGCGTCCAGTGTGCCAGAGTGCAGCTAGTTCAGTTGTGCGAAACATTAAACTTTGTCACTGTGGATGTAATTTGAGCATTTCAGTCAGAAGCCGGAAGTAATAAATGTGACAATTAGCTTCTGAAGTGCACAGCGAATGTAACCGCTTGGAATTCGTGAATTTGTCCTCCAATTCAACGTTGGACAATTGTGACTATCCCAATGCTTATATACAAGGAACGCGATACTAGTATCTGGTGAAATGGTAAAAAGGTTCAGTGACATAGTCTTACGTTCAAGTATGATGCCAACCAGCAATGCTGTAAAATAAACTATCTGGTACTCGTTGTGCAAAACTCCTTGTGCGAAAATTATTTACTTGAGGAATAATGATGTACACTACGGGGTTTCGATCAATGTCTGACCTTCCATTAGCAACTGTTGAACTGCGCTCAGCTAAACAAAATTCCCAAATGCTACGAAGAGCTGAACTGCCGCTTCGAACTTTCGGAATCTATCAGTAGTGAGCTGTTCTTACTCCCAGGATGTATCCCCGCGTAACAGCGACTCTTTGCGCTGAACTGCAAATAGCGTGGTTGACAAAGAGCCACTCACACTGACGTACAAGCAACATTTCCTGCATTTGGCGGTGGTGAAAGTTTTGCCCTGACTGGAGGCAGCATAGATGCGTGAAGTTCACACAATCAACTCAGTGCAAAGTACACATTAGTTTTCGATGAAATGGCTGATGGTTGGGGACACTGAAGTAAATGTGTTGAAAGCGACCACGATGAGACAACTGAGGGGATCGCTGGGAAGAACGTTTGCACATGTGGGACACATTGCACCAAAGTGTTGTTGGTCATAAAAAGTAACGTTAACATTTCCAACTCTGCTTATCGGGATATTTCGACCGTTATAGTTGTTATCGAACAATGAACGGTACTAAAATTGTCGCCCCTGTCACATGCCGCCCGGGGCGGACCGCCCCACCCCCCAGCGCATTGCAACGCCTCCGGTTATTCTAAATGATAGAATAAGTTTCTCACGATCCACCAACATTATATCCGTGCCTAACACCTACTGGACATGTCAGAATGACACACATTTGAATCACAAATCACCATTGGGCATTGCAGCTACCTCTAGCAGTTATCAAGTTGTAGGATATTTGCTGGGAACTTGATGAGTACCTAAACAAGAATTGTTACAACTACTCAGTGCGAAAAATATTGAATCGCTTACAGTATTAGATTGTGTGATACGCACTTGGTTTTGAGCATACTGGTCGGAGTGAAGGTTATGTTGGTATTATTAATACCTTCTAACGCCCCAATTTTCCTCTGCACTTTCTTTGGATTATGTTATTCTCGGAAATGACTGTAGCCCTTACAATGCAGTGGACGTCAAGCCGTAATCTTTGTTTATATCTTTAATACACTTAGTATTGAATTCAATAAGCTCCACGCATGAACTTTCAAGTGTATACATCTGTCTTCCAAATCGTTCCTTATGCACAGCTACCTAATCCGATGTTATGACATGCTGCGAGCATAGATGGCTAGCATAGTGCAGTTTGTCGTCGTTCGGACACATGCATCGTACCCTCTTAGACTGGAGCCGTACAACCGCTCCTAGATCAACATGCGCTATGGGCACTGAAGTGGATTCAACGTAAGTCTAGTTGCATTCATGGTGGTTGACAATTGGTCCTGCCTTGAAATTATTTATGTCAAATCATTATCCTGTCGAGGCAGCTATGACGAGTGGTGTTCGTCGGCTACGCTAGATGCTGAGTATATGTCAGCTGAATTGGGCTAGACGCAGCACAAATGCACTGATTAGCGCTAGTCCAATTCACTTTATTGCCAATCTCGGTGTTACTGAAGCAATTACAGCGAGCTGACAATACCTGTCAAAACGCATGGTCTGGGCTGTGCGAGTTAAGGTCCTTGGACAAAACAACTTGTACTTTGCAACCTTGCTTCAGAAACATATACATTACAAAGACGTGAACGGACTCGCAATTAGATACAGATATAATTCCACGTGTTCAGCTCGAGCACTTCGCACTCGGTATATTACGCAATAAGCGGTTGAGGGTATGCGAGGGTTCTCCGAGCTGGTTGATTTGGTTGCAGACGTCTCATCGTCAGGCTAGACGACATCATCAGTGCGATTTATGCGAGCCACTTGAAGATCCAAGTGATTATTGATCACTTGACCCGAACGTCAGGAGTCTATTGGTCCACGTGAGCTGACCGTGTAGTCAACTCTAGCTAATAGTACGTAAGCGTTGACTACACGGTCAGCTCACGTGGACCAATAGACTCCTGACGTTTGAGTCAAGTGACCAATAATCGCTTGGATCTGCAAGTGGCTAGCATAAATCGTACTGATGATGTCGTCTAGCCTGACGATGAAACGTCTGCAACCAAATCAACCAGCTCGGAGAACATCAGCATACACTCATCCGCATCCCGAGCTACAAATACTTTCACGGATTTGTAATAAGCGGTGCATTAAAACGTACCTGGATGTCTTAGCTGCGTAGATTGTTACCCCTAAGTAAACAACGAGCATATACTAAAGGGTGAGGAGAACGAAATGAAGGCAGTTCACCAGTTAATTTGGATTCGCAGTGATCAATGTTCGCAAGCTCTCCGACAATCGTGCTTACAAATATGAACAAATTTATACTACTTATAAATAGATAGTAACAAAAGTACACAAATAAATCAAAAATATTGCTAGAAATTCGTCACATCTGGACTCACTCAGTCAGGCATTACACTCCCGGCGAAGCACTGTATGCGCGTTCCATCCTTTCGGGTATTGTCAGCATTGCGCATTCCATCTGAGCCTGATAGGGCCCGAACCCACTACTCGACTGTTGCCACTCTGTGATCGAGACCTCTGAGCTACGGGGGACAGCAAGGACCAACTTGACTCAAGTTACTAGGTGTGATATTGCGCAGCTCACTATCCCCTGCCTTGCATGTTACTGCCGAGGGGCAGGGTAGCCACCTCGCGGTGTGTGCTGGCTGTCTGAGTGAGTCTAGATGTGACTAAATTCTACTCATAATAGTCATCTCCCCCTACTACTCCTCTGTAGTCAGCTCACAGACCAAACTGCTTATGATGTCATAAGTTAATTGGCGGCTTAAGTTTGGTAAGTTCGTCCCTTGGTGAGGTGCTTTCCTGTTCTCTGCACGGTAGTACCGTGCAAGTCAGTGGATAGTGAGCGGCGTTATGTCACATCTAGTAACATATTCAAAATGACCTTACTGTCCCATGTAGCTCAGTGGTCTCAAACACCGACTGGCAACGATGAAGTTGCGGCTCCGAGCCCTATCAGGGTCAGATGGAATACGCACTGCTGGCGATTTTTGAAGGGATGGAGCGTGCGTCCAGCATTTTCCGGGTGTGTGATGGCTGTCTGAGTGAGACTAATTGTGACGAATTTCTACCTATAGCATTCAACTCCCCCTACTACGCTTCTGGAATCAGGAACTTACATTCTCAGTCACAACGATGAATTTGGAATGCATGATTGGTATGATATTCGTTGGCTCAAATGCTCCTCAATGTTGTTGCATTACCTTGATGGTTTACACGAACTTCTCGGCTAACTTAACTGTCACTGGTTTCACCATATTTCTGATGACGACTCGATAAATCTATGTGTGTATGCAATTTACTCGATGCTACTTACATCCTCATCCTGACAATCGATACTGGCTAATGGGAATCTAGACTATTCAAACTGAGTCTGGTTAGTTGTTAGTAGATGAAACTCTTTGAAGTAACTGAAATGATTGGTTCCTCAATGGCTTGCAGTTCAAACACGCGTTCTACCAGAAGAGATAGCAGGTGAGAGTTGCGGATTCGTTTAATGTCTGAGAGTCAAAGGCCGCAATTTACAGATAAGTTATCGCGATTAACTTCCAGGCAGCCAGTCTCCCATACCTCAGGACTGGCAATGAATGCTTCCTTCATCCCAATGGCACATGTCAGTAGTGCACCACGCCGTTTCCAACAGGAACCCAGCCCTTGAGCTTTAGACGTCGGCGTCTTACGTCACTAGGCTATGAGTGACGGGTTTGTCTATGTAGGGTAAGCCAACTGTGAGACAGCTTGGTTCATCCTCCATTTCCAGTCATATTACCAATTTGTATATCCCATGGTTAGAGGCTAGAGCTACGGCTCCTCATGCAACATCTGTGAGCGGCATTGCAGTTAGGTGCTGGAAGCATAGCATTTTGATGTGCTAATTAGCAGGGGGATGGACATAATTCTAACGGATTATTCCAATTTTATATAAATAAACGACTAAACGGCTTGTTCCTCGACGGTGTGAGGCACAATCCAACTAAGTTGCGTGATCAATCTGTACACCGAGATCGCATAAAATAGTTATTTGTGAATGTGTTGTATAAGGAATCCCAAATGGGTTTTTGAAGTAATTGGCAGTTTGTGGATATCAGAGTGCATAAGAAAATGGGGAAAAGAAGAGTTGCAGATTTAGCCAGAAGTTCAATTAATATACTACAACCAACCATGGAACCATCCACAGGCGATTTATTTGGATGCAGGGATTTTCTCAATACGTTTCCCCACACTTCCATGCTCCAATCAGCTGTGGGCAGGTGTGACACTATATCACATAACTCGTCACCTGTTTGATAAATGTATTTTTATAAGGGCTGTGTTATGTAGGCATTATGGGCGATGAAGCCTCAGCCTGATCCGTTATGCGGATCATGCAACTATGGCACATTTTTGTTATACCCTAATAAGTCAGAGGCAATATGCCTTTCATGGGTATAGTTTTTATCTTGAAAGCTGTAGTCCGTCACCTCAAGAGATCAACTCACTTGTGGCCAACAAGGAACTAACGAAGAAGAAAACGCATGGGGAATTAAAAAGCATACTATTAATAACTGCCTTTTGCAGCTAGGCCAATCACAAGTTACTGGGAAATCGTGGTGAATAACAACGACGGTTGGGTTAACAGCTCGATGATTAAGTGCTTTTTTACTCCAAACGTGAGCAGCAAACCTAATGACATTGGTTTCCAGTTATGGTTGCTTAGATTTTGGTGCGATTCAGATCGACCTGCGGATGGCCGTTATCTTTCCAAAGTATCATAGCATAGCTATTTCACTAACCGAAAGCCGTCTGGACGACGAAAAATGTTCACTTGGGGGATGGCAGCTGAATCCTATCTTAATCCTGTACAATTTGCTTTTACCTCCACGTACTTGTAGGAAATGTGTACGAACCAGTCATGGGATTCAGTTTTCTTAGTAAAAATACATTCCTACTTCATTTATTTCAGCAACGGGTCCAGTGCTCGAATTATTCGTGACTGAATTCGATGGGAATTGCGGTCAATGTTAAGATTACGCGTAGCAACCCTTTCATGGCAATTGTGCTTCAAAATGATCACACTAAACAAGCGTTAAACTCTGTGACAAACGTTGCCCGTTCCAACGCCGTGGCTAAGTGCTGATGATTTCAGCCTGAATCCCACCGTCCTACCTTACATAAAAGATGAAAAAGTATATTCTTGATGTTACACCAGGCACACAAAAGAAGACATGATCAGTTTTGCCCAAGCAGATATGCGAAGATTACAATTTGATCAAAGTTCACGCTTCTAAATAAATAAATAAATGTGTATATCTACCGACAAACGGTACACGGCCTCATAAGCGGGAGCGATCATTTCTATAGTGAATAGGCTTCATGGTTTATGCGGCGTAAATCAAGGTAGTAAAGGAAAGTTAAATAATAGCATTTCGAATCATGATTTTTTTTCTCGGGTCCTAGATCCGAGCACCTAATAGGCAAAAAACTACTGATATTTGTATCATCATTTTCTAGTTTGTGGAGCTCAAGAGTAGGTGATAAATGAGAGGTGTAGCAATCGTAAATAATTTGCTTATTTTTCATTTTCACGCTTACCTATTTCTCTGCGGTTGTTGTACAGCTTTGTTTTAAGTAACTGTATATATTTACGCTTGTTCTCGAGCTCGTCTCCCGTGGTTCTCCCTTGGTTACCACTAGATAGTTGCGATTGTGCGAAACGCTGCCTACTCTATTCACGATCGGACTCTACGTACACGTACACTTCGGCATACCTCGCAATTTACGATAGTCCGACGCTAAGGCACATCAGGATATTTTATATGTGAGGTAAACCTGACTGACTAAGTATTCTCATTTACCGGTTCCTCCATAGAGGGGATACTTGGCTGCACAGATATGATTTGGTATTGTAGGTAATGACATGTAGTGGGTAAGTTAGTTGTAAGTGAATATCTACTCGTATGTTTTTTATACCAGCTTCTGTCAAAGTTTCTAGTGTTTGCTGTGAATCAAAGACATTCGACACATTTGTTATAGTGAGGAAGATCTGTAGGGAATTTCGAAATGTGACATAGCTTACACTCATGCGTATCTGTGAGGTTATTTGTTCCACAGATCAGTGTATCTCGCTAAGAAAAAATTCGATCGAGTTTTATGATTTGCCAGCTTTGTGTGTATCAAGTAGCCGGCATTATGTGTGGGGTAGGCTGAAGTCTTCCCTAGTTCAAATGCGGTGCTGTCTGCGTAAATTCGTTGGTTAATAATGTTGTAAAAGAGAACGAGGTTGTTCTTTAAGCGTCTCAGCCAAAGAGGATCCAGTTGAAGTTTTCGACAATAATTCGATAATTCTTTTGAATGTCTTTCTGGTCTTGTGTCCGAAATAAACAAGACGAAATTTTCGCACATTGTCACGAAAGTAAATCAAATCCTCAACCGTGTATGACAACACTGGTAACCATAGCATTGTTTCACTTAAACCGAGGTAAAATAATGCTTGTAAACACAAAAATTCCGTTATCAGTAGTGTAACATAATTTTCCAGCAGCAACGGCCGAATTTAAGACCCCGCCTAGCAGAGTTGGAGCTACAGCGACGATAGCTGAGCTGCAGTGATAACCTGGATGTCCTAACATAGAGCTCCAACCGCAGCGTTCTTTGTCTACTAAATTTGAATCATCTACTCAAATCCATTGTACATGTTTTATCAGGTAGAACCTGCTCACATCTGTGATGATGTCCAACTCCTCCTACCTGAGAAAGTCCTTTCCCCATAACTACGGTTAGTTAGGGCCTGCACTTCTCAAAGCTGAAAACAACCTTAGATAGTGGCTATTATTCTATTTAATCCCAGGTTATGGAGTTTACAAATTCTCATTTTATATTTATGCCACCGACGGCACTTCATAGGCGAAAGCAACTTAAACCACGTTGCAGCATGGCAAATACTTTTCAAAGCATGAAAGCGATGGCATTCTTCAGCTCGACCGTGAGACTTCTCAGCATCTGTCCTTTCTTCGCCCAAATGGATGGTCAGACACAGGTGGTGAAGTGATTTGATACGTTCCACTACCAAACATTTGAGCACACATGCAAGGGTGTTAAGCGGAAACGATCTGCTTCCGGTACTTCTGTATTGCTTCTTGAATACACTTAAAAGCGTTCTGATTCTTGTATTACAGCACAAAAAACAAAGCTAGATTCCTGTGAGGCACTGCCATCACTCGCAGTCGTTTGTAGAGTAGAAATAGGGTGCCCGAGTTCTTTTAACGGGAGCATGTCCCAAAGACGCGACCTCGATACACTTGAATCTCTACAACATCCAGCAGTCCCTGAGATTGTATAGTGGTGAATATCGACGTAAGCGAGGAGACCTAATCATGCTTTACTTAATACTAGCGAACCCAACACATCTACGTCGTAATCTGTTGCATCTGAGTCAAAATACTAACCTGAGAGGCCATCAGCTCAAACTGGCTACGCACTAGAGTCGACTTGATTGTCGACGAAACGTTTTCTCCCTCCGTGTGTCCCGTGCCTGGAATACCCTTCCGACTCACGTTATCCGTGACCCTACATTAACGTTATTCTACAAGCGCCTTGATGAAAAATTTCCAACTTACATTACTTGGTATAGTCCGTTCCACTTGGAGGACGAAATAACGCAAACCTAACCAGATGCTTAACGGCCCTCTCCGCAACGTGGCGCTGAGGATACATGCAAAAGTGTCCATATGAGTAGTCTGGATGTACCTAAACTGGATTAACGTGCCACATCTGTCAAAGGAAGCAACACACGAGTGAGCGTTGTTGTTGCCTTTTTCACGCATTTACTGAATTATAACGGTATTTTATACTATTTTGTTTGTGCGCATCCCTTTCCCATTTTAAACTATCGTTAGGCAGTAGGGCAGATAAATCGATGGACGCTAAATTAACCATTAACTTACTCGGGGATCCTTTAAATTTTGATGTTTACTCCAAACATCCTACGGG
>OX104067.1:16442495-16489289 GCA_944474145.2 Dicrocoelium dendriticum | reverse complement strand
CACCTCTTGTTCCAGCTTGTCAACAGTGCATATTGTTCTAGCTGTTGAACAAAGTCTTCACCAGACCTTGTTTGTACTTTTTAGGGACAAAACTGTAGAGCTTCAAGTACCGTCCCTTCCATGTTGGCTTGCGGTAAACTGATCTGCGCACTGAACCGTCACTCCTACTTTCGATCAGGATGTCCAGGAATGGCAGTGTATCATGCTGTTCGTGCTCCATTGTCACTCTAATGTTTCGGTATAAGCCATTCAACTTAGTAACTATTTGGGCTAAATGATACTCGCTCTCGCAGATTAACACAATGTCGTCCACATATCTACGAAACAATACTGTTTCATTGATCTCGTCCCTGACTTGATTCTCGAGATAGGCGACGAAAATGTCTGCTAATACCGGTCCCAGTGGTAGTACGCACTTGTAAATATGTATAGAAATTTTTTTGGTATTAAATCGTGCGATTCTATAAATGTCAATATTGTGGCGCATTAGGTCACCAGGAGGGACACTGTGTCCGTTTGTTCAAGCAGCACAAATCAAGCCGATTCAGAAGACGGTCAAATTTAATGTCCACTGCATATAGCCATCATGGTAGACATGCCCAAAAATTTATCATGTAATTAATTAGCAACTTATCAGTTACCTTACAAATGGGCACTGCTACTGACGTAACAATGATTTCATATTTGGCTTGGAAATGCACAGGAGAACCGAAGTATTGTGTTACAAAATGTGTTGCTCGGTACGCTTTTGGCAAGCCAATCTCCTTTTTGGGGCAACTCATCCGTGAGTTCACATTTTGAACCAACAAATGCAGAGGAACATGTTACATTGCAGCAAGCAATGAACTACATTGATTAGGCATTGAATGAATAGATGAGTTACAATTATAGGTTGTTCCAATCAGTTCCGTTTGTGGCTCACAAACTCAGCATGCGAAATGTATCTTCAAGTGACGTCGCAACTGCTGTCACAAAAGTAAAAAATGACATTTTAGCAAGCTTGCGGAAAATTATACTGGTGTTTTCAAACAAGAACTTGGATTGTGCACCAAAGTTCGAGCTAGTTTGAATGTCGTACCCGAAGCAAAGTCAGTATTCGGTCCTAAAACAACAGTAACCTACTCGGCCGTCCCCTCGGTTGACGCAGAACTGAAAAGCTTGGAGCAATTGGGTGTGCTAACCAAGGTTAGTTACTCAACCTGGGCGACTCTCATGGTAATCAAGAATCCCAGTTGTACAGTACTTATATGTAATGCTTTTTCAACTGGACTAAACGATTCATTTCAGCCTTAGCAATACCCATCGTCAATTTCGGGTGATTTGTTTGCGCAGTTAAATGGTGGCAAAATATTTACAAAAATTGACCTTTCCGATGCCTATTTTCTAGTCGAAGTTGATGAAAAATTAAGCCAATTGCTCTTCATTAATACACTTAAGAGTCTATATAAGTACCCCAAACTGCCGTTTGCAAGTAAGTGAGCTCCGGCAATTTTTCAATAGGTGATGGATACAATGCTAAACGGGTTGCCATTTTGCTATGGCTTACCTGGATGACATAATAATCGTAAGCGCTTCAGTTGAGCTACATCAAACACATCTGAATGAACTGTTTGACAGGATCAGGAGTTTCGGATGTACTCTGCGAATCGACAAGCGTGCGTACTTCATGTCCCGAATGTCGTACCATGGTTCAATCATCATTGTAAGTGGTCGTCGTCCTGATGCATCAAATATTATGGCAATCCAATAACTACAAGTTCCAAAGGACTGGAAAACACTCCAGTCGTTTTCGGGACTATAACGTTGTCCCTAATATGTACTCGCTACGGATTCCACTAAATGAACTCCCTAAAAGTAATGCAAAATTGATGTGTCCACAGGCTTGGCGGTCGACTTTCGAGGAAATAGTACGTATTTTAACTCCGGATCTTGCACTTACACACTATGAGCCGAAACTACCCATTATAGTTGCTGTCGATACTTCAGTGTAAGGGATTGGAGCAGCACCCTTGCAGCAGTGTGCGGATGGCAGTCAAAAAGCGGGCAGTCGCGTTTCAAGCAAGCTAACAACAACTGAAGGGAATTACAGCCAAATTGAAAAAGTAGGTTTAGTAACTATGTTTGCCGCCAAAAGTTGCCTGTTGCATTGTCGGAACTTCATGCTATGCACTGATCACATGCCCCTGCTGTCTAGATTTCATACAAAGAAAGGAATTCCTGTTCACACCGCAATACATTTACAACATTGGGCAACAATACATCTCGGATACGAGTTTACCATGAAACACATCCGTTTGCAATGGTCTGACCATGTTAACGCCTTTTCGCGCCTGATTGCTAACAGAACAAATTCGCAGCCACATGAAGACACGGTCATCGCATCAGTTGAATTCAATACTGACCAAAAACCCATCTTTAAGGAATCCATACGACAAGTACCAGTTATGTACACTGACGTTTGTGAGTCTACGCGATCAACTTGCTGTTTATAACGTGTTATCTTTTAGCGTCGCAACGATTGACCAAGGATTCTATCAGACACTGAAAGTAACCCATATTTTGTGCGTAAAGATGCCCAAAAAATAGTGAACGACTGTTTAATGCTGGCAGACCGATTGATCCCTAATAATCTCAGAGTAAAAGTGCTTCAAATTCTTCACGCCAGGCACCAGGGAATTACACGAATGTGATCACTTGCCAGATGTTATACCTCTTGATCAAATATTGCTTAGGATATTGCACACATTGTGCGTAGTCGTTCAAAATGTTCCCAAGCTGCGAAGGTTCCCATCAAAGTTGACCGGCATCCTTGACCAAAACCAACTGCCCTCAGTATGCGGATTCATGTGGGTTATGCAGGCCGACTGAACAATCAATGTTTTCTGCTAATTGTTGATTCATACTCAAAATGTCCAAAAACAGCTCGTGTCACGTAACCAACAACAACTTCAGCAGTCCCGGTTCTTCGTCGTTATTTCGCACCGTTTGGATCCTTAGAAACATTCGTCACTGATGATGGTCTACAATTCACATCGAACGAGTTCAGCCGATTTTGTCAATCCATGTGTGTACAACATATGAGTAGTCCCGTTTATATTTCACAGGCCAACGGACAGACTGAGAGCTTTGTGCATAGTTTCAAACGGGCTTTGTTTAAACTACTGCAAGGAGTGGGAGATATTGAAGCAAAAACTTGGATGTATTCTTATGCATGTATCGTTCAACACCAAATCCTGTTCTTCCGAATCAGCAATCACCGTCGGAAGCTTTTATTGGTCGACAAATGAAGGTGACCAGAAAATAGCAGATCAGTTCAATCCTAACCACCGTACTCGCAAAAGACCTTTTCACCCAGGTGACCCAGTCTTTGTGTAAAACTTCAGGGATGTACATAAACCTTGGATTCCCGGAATTGTCAAGGCAATAAAAGCAAATGTCTTGTATGAAGTGGAATGTCAAAACTGATTAACTACAAATCATCTGAACCACACCAAACATTGTTATACCCCCCAACAAGTTCATCAAAATGACACTGCCGTGAGTCCATTACACATTCTTTTAGACACATTTGCTTTGTCTAGGCCAATCTAATCACAACCAGAGCAACGCGTTGTTGTGAACAAAGCAGTGGAACTGGAACGAATATATTCCATACGTGCACACCCCCCAATTCAGCAAATGTGTCATTCCAAGCAAAAGAGCCTTTGTTAACATTTCATTTTTAACCGGAAAAGATGGTAAAGAGCTCACGTATGTCAGCCTGACAGGCAGCAGGTGAAAATCGATCGACCTCCATCAAGCGTGTTTGTAGGTTAGCTGGAAACTTTCAGCCAACCACACGGCACTTGGGAATCGATTGTTTTCGAGCAAGTGTTTGTAAGCGAGAGGAACTGGACCGTTTTTTCCTTCTAGTTAGTTGTAAATTCCGTTGTGCGAATAAATGTTTTCAAACAGTGTCACTTCGCTTGTTTTTACTCAGTGAGTTATAACTCCTGAGACCATTGGTACGGATCAAATAGAAAATCTTGTGATATTGTCTTACTGCTCTCTCATGCTCCATTACTGGATCCCCGGTGGGCCATCAGGCTTCCTTGTCAACGCGTACGCTCAGCTTTAGTTCGAGCCTAATAGTCCGTCTGGTCACAGTGTGCTCAGATTCAGCCGGGACGCTTCTTCTGGATTCCTACAACTTCAACGACCTCTCGGATTGTCAGTGACTAGTGCGGTGAAGACTGGTGGTACGACAAGCGTCGTGCATGGCGGCCGATATTGTATTCCACTGAAGCCCAGTGTCACTAGTTCGGTGCGCAGTACATCTGGGTAGGCTTGCTTGACCGAAGCCTGGGATAATTTCTCAGTTACCATTTGGGGTAGACATTTGGTACGTTTCCCGGTAAAGTTCATAGAAAACCGACAGCGTAGCAAGGCACGATAGAGCCAACGCAAGTACACCGGTGCGAGCGGCAATCCAGGATAGAACCCCAACACTCTGTAACTTATGGCAGTGTGGTCTATTTGGGTCCACTGGTAGCCAGCTACAGGTGGACACCAAATGGCAGTTCGGGGCGCACTGTGTCTGAATGCACTGCTACTACGAAACAGTCGGTACTCGGCACACAGCTGTAACCAACGCTCGCCGTTTTCCATGCGGTAGAAGTTAAGCTTGTAATTACTACCTTGCTGTGCTTCTGAAGAGTCCAGACGACCTACCTGTACATTCGTTTCCACTGCATATACTACGATATCTGAACTGGCAGCACTGCGTAGTGACGTGTTCAGTTCGTGGCAGCATCGGAACTACAACCTGTGAGAGACTTAGTGTAAAATACAAAAAACAACGTTTTGTACTACTTCTGAATCGACCTTAGCTGTTGTCTTCAAACGCGTTTCACACAAATAGCTATCCATGAGATTCCAATCAACCAATGATGACTTAGCCTTGGAGCTCAGAATGATGCCCACACCAATTTGATCTGGGATTGCAACCTCATCGTCTCAGGATGCGTGCAACCAATAGCGAGTGGACAATCCAGGGGCAGTTAATTCAACAATCGCATGATGAGCATTGGTCCTAGTTTCCGATACGCAACACAAGTCAATGCCCAGTTGTATAAGGTGCGTGCGAGTTCAACCTGTTGGCCCATTTGCCTTAGAGTACGAACCTTGAACGCCGCCAGGGAAACGGGACAGCGTGGCCTTATAAGGGACTGTTGCCGCTAGGCATCCAGTGGGTGATAGGGAAGATGGCTTCAGGTGGTTCAACTCCAGTGGCACTATCGCCACTGGGAAGTATAGAAGGTAGGTAAGGATTGCGGTTCGGAGAGGAGTAGGAGAAACAGTTGGAACAGTAAGAAGGGAGGCGTCAGCAGTAGCATGTTTTCGCTTATCTGCCCTGCTGTAGGCAACAGAAAAGGCAACTCTTGATAATCTACGCGACTGCCGGTGCATAATGTAGTTGATTTTTGTGCATATTGTCATTGAGCGTAGAAAGTATTATCTTCACAGGAGAATGACAAGGGCCGTGCTAAAAGCAACCATGCACTTTCCGTTAACTTATGCAATCCATGAAGGCTTTAGAGCGATTAATGACATGATACGTGTTTTGAACGCAGGTTGCACAAATGCAGGTTATTCATATCGACGAGATATGTTGTGTCACGTACTAGGTGACTCGTCTAACTGCGAAAATGGCGTTCAGTGTGCCAGAGTGCAGCTAGTTCCGTTGTGCGAAACATCAAACTTTGTCACTGTGGATGTAATTTGAGCATTTCAGTCAAAAGCTGGAAGTAATAAATGTGACAATTAGCTTCTGAAGTGCACAGTGGATGAAACCGCTTGGAATTCGTGAATTTGTCCTCCAATTCAACATTGGACAATTTTGACGACTGCAATGCTTGGATACAAGGAACGCGATACTAGTATCTGGTGAAAGGGTAAAACGGGTGCAGTGACATAGCCTGACGTTCAAGTATGATGCCAATCAGCAATGCTGTAAAATAAACCTTCTGGTACTCGTTGTGCAAAACTCCCTGTGCGAAAATTATTTACTTGCGGAATAATGGCGTACACTATGGGGTTTCTATCAATGTCTGACCTTCCATTTGCAACTGCTGAACTGCGCTCAGCTAAACAAATTCTCACGTGCTACGAAGCGTTGAACTGCCGCTTCGAACTTTCGGAATCTGTCAGTAGTGAGCTGTTCTTTCGCCCAAGGTGAATCCCCGCATAACGGCGACTCGTTGCACTGAACTGCAAATAGCGTAGTTGACAAACAGCCACTCTCACTGACCTACAAACAACATTTGCTGCCTTGGGCGGTGGTGAAATTTGTGCCCTGACTGGAGGCAGAGTATGTACGTGAAGGTTACACAATCAGCTCAGGGTAACGTACACATTGGTCTTCAATGAAATGGTTGATGGTTGGGGACACTGAAGTAAATGTGTTAAAAGGGCCCACGATGAGACAAGTAAGGGGATCTCTGGGAAGAATGTACGCACATGTGGGCCACATTGCACCAAAGTTTTGTTGGATGAACAAAGTAACGTTAACATTTCCAACTCCGCTCAGCGGGATATTTTGACCGTTATAATTGTTATCGAACAATCAACGGTACTAAATATGCCGCCCCTGTCACATGCCGCCCGGGACGTACCGCCCCACCCCCGGCGCCTTGCTACGCCTCCGGTTAGTCTAACTGATAGAATAAGTTTTTCCCAATCCACCAACATTATATCCGTTCCCAACGCCTACCGGAGATGTCCGAATGACACACATTCGAATCACAAATCACCACTGGACATTGCAGATATCTCTAGCAGTTACCAAGTTGTAGGATATTTGCTGGGAACTTGCTGAGTACCTAAAATGATTTGCTACAACTGCTCAGTGAGAAAAATATTGAACCGCTTACAGTATTGGATTGTGTGACACGTACTTGGTTTTGAGCATACTGCTCGGAGTGAAGGTTAGGTTAGTATTATTAACACATTCTAACGCCCCAAATTTCTGCTGCACTTTCTTTGGATTATGTTATTCTCGGATATGGCTGTAACCCTTACAGTGCAGTGGACGTTAAGCCGTAATCTTTGTTTATATCTTTAATACCCTTATTATTGAATTCAATGAGCTCCACGCATGAACTTTTAAGTGTATACACCTGTCTTCCAAATGGTTCCTCATGCACAGCTACATAATCCGATGTTACGACATGCTGCGAGCATAGATGGCTAACATAGTGCAGTTTGTCGTGGTTCGGACACAAGCATCCTACCCTCTTAGATTGGTGCCGTACAACCGCTCCAAGATCAACCTGCGCTATGGGCACTGAAGTGGATTCAACGAAAGTCTAGTTGCATTCACAGTGGTTGACAATTGGTCCTGCCGTGAAATTATTTATGCCAAATCATTACCCAGTCGAGGCAGCTATGATCAGTGGTGTTCGTCGGCTACGCTAGATGCTGAGTATATGTCAGCTGAATTGGGCTAGACGCAGCACAAATGCACTGAGCAGCGTCAGTCCAATTCATTTTGTTGCCAATCTCGGTGTTACTGCAGCAATTACAGCGAGCTGACAATACCTGTCAAAACGCATGGTCTGGGCTGTGCGAGTTAAGGTCCTTGGACAAAACAACTTGTACTTTGCAACCTTGCTTCAGAAACATATACATTACAAAGACGTGAACGGACTCGCAATTAGATACAGATATAATTCCACGTGTTCAGCTCGAGCACTTCGAACTCGTTAAATAACGTAATAAGCGGTGCATTGAAACGTATCTGGATGTCTTGGCTGCGTATACTGTTACCCCTAAGTAAACAACGAGCATATAATAAAGATTGAGGAGAACGAAATGAAGGCAGTTCAGCAGTTAATTTGGATTCGCAGTGTGATCGATGCTCGCGAGCTCTCCGACTATCGTGCTTAGAATATGAAAAATGCATACTACTTATAAATAGATAGTAACAAAAGTACACCAATAAATCAGAAAGATTGCTGGAAATCCGCCACATCTGGACTCACTCAGTCAGCCATTACACTCCCGGCGAAGCAATGCATGCGCGTTCCATCCTTTCGGGTATCGTCAGCAGTGCGCATTCCATCTGAGCCTGATAGGGCCCGAACCCGCTACTCGACTGTTGCCACCCTGTGATCGAGACCTCTGAGCTACGGGGGACAGCAAGGATCAAGGTGACTAAGTTACTAGGTATGATATTGCGCAGCTCACTATCCCCTGACTTGCAGGTTACTGCCGTGCAGTGGACAGGGTAGCCCCTTCGCGAGGTGTGCTGGCTGTCTGATTGAGTCTAGATGTGACTAATTTTTACTCAGAATAGTCATCTCCCCCTACCACTCCTCTGTAATCAGCTCACAGACCAAACTGCTTATGATGTCACAAGTTAATTGGCGGCTTAAGTTTGGTAAGTTCATCGCTTGGTGAGGGGCTTTCCTGTCCTCTGCCCGGTAGTACCGTGCAAGTCAGTGGATAGTAAGCGGCTTTATGTCACACCTAGTAACGTATTCAAAATGGCCTTACTGTCCCATGTAGCTCAGTGGTCTCAAACACCGACAGGCAACGATGGAGTTGCAGCTTCGAGCCCTTTCAGGGTCAGATGGAATACGCACTGCTGGCGATTTCTGAAGGGATGAAGTGTGCTTCCAGCATTTTCCGGGTGTGTGATGGCTTTCTGAGTGAGACTAATTGTGACGAATTTCTACCTATAGCATTCAACTCCCCTTACTACGCTTCTGGAATCAGGAACTTACATTCTCAGTCGCAACGGTGAATTTGCAATGCACGATTGGTATGATATTCGTTGACTCAAATGCTCCTCAAGGTTGTTGCAGTACCTTGATAGCTTACACGAATTTCTGGCCGGCTAACTTAACTTTCGCTGGTTTCACCATATTTCTGCTGACGACTCGATAAATCTATGTGTGTATGCAATTTACTCGATACTACTTACATCCTCATCCTAACAATCGATACTAGCTAATGGGAATCTAGACTATCCTAACTAAATCTGGTTGCTTGTTAGTAAATGAAACTCTTTGAAGTAACTGAAATAATTGGTTCTTCAGTGGCTTGCACTTCAAACACGCGTTCTACCAGAAGAGATAGCAGGTGAGAGCTGCGGATTCGTTTAAGGTCTGAGAGTCAAAGGTCGCAATTTACAGATAAGTTATCGGGATTAACTACAGGCAGCCAGTCTCCCATGCCTCAGGACTGGCAATGAATGCTTCTTTCATCCCAATGGCACATGTCAGTGGTGCACACACTCCGTTTTCAGCAGGAAACCAGCCCTTGACCTTTAGACGCCGGAGTCTTACGTCACTAGGCTATGAGTGACTGGTAGTCCGTCATTTCGGGTAAGCCAACTGTGAGACAGCGTGATTCATCTTCCATTTCCAGTCATATTACCAAATTTGTATATCCATTGGTTAGAGGCTAGAGCTACGGCTTCTCATGCAACATCTGCGAGCGGCATTACAGTTAGATACTGGAAGCGAAACATTTTGATATGCTAATTAGCAGGGGGATAGACATAATTCTAAGGGATTATTCCTATTTTATATAAATAAACGACTAAAGGGCTTATTCCTCGACGGTGCGACACACAATCCAACTGAGATGCCTGATCATTCTGTACACCGAGATCGTATAAAGAAGTTATTTGTGAATGTGTTGTATAAGGAATCCCAAATGGCTTTTTAACTAAGTGGCAGTTTGTGGATATCAGAGGGCATAAGAAAACGGGGAAAAGAACAGTTGCAGATTTTGCCAAAAGTTCAATTAAAATACTACAACCAACCATGGAACCATCCACAGGGGACTTATTTGGATGCAGGGATTTCCTCAGTATGTTGCACCCACATTTCCATGCTCCAATTAGCTGTGTGCCGGTGTGACACTATATCACGTAACTCGTCACCTGTTTGACGAATGTATTTTTATTAGGGCTGTGTTATATAGGCAATGTGGGCGATGAAGCCTCAGCCTGATCCGTTATGCGGATCATTCAACTATGACACATTTTTCTTAAACCCCAATAAGTCAGAGGCAATATGCCTTTCATGGGTATAGATTTTAGCTTGAAAGCTGAAATCCGTCACCTCAAGTGATCAACTCACTCGTGGCCAACAAGGAAGTAATGACGAAGAAAACGTATGGGGAATTAAAAAGCATAATACTAATAACTGCCTTTTGCAGGTGGGCCAATCACAAGTTAATGGGAAATCTTGGTGAATAACGACGACGGTTGGGTTACCAGCTGGACGGGTAAGTGCTTTTTACTTCAAACTTGAGCAGCAAACCTAGTGACATTGGTTTCTAGTTATGGTTCCTTAGATTTGGTGCGATTTAGATCGACTAGCGGATGGCGGTTATCTTTCCAAAGTATTATGGCATAGCTATTTCATTAATCGAATGCCTTCTGGACGACGAACAATGTTCACTTAGGGGATGGCAGCTGAATCCAATATTAAACCTGCACAATTTGCTTTTACCTCCAGGTACTGGTAGGAAATGTGTACAAAACCAGTCATGGGATTCAGTGTTCTTAGCAAAAATACATGCCTGCTTCACTTATTTCAGCAACGGGTCCAGTGATCGAATTATTCGTGATTGTATTCGATGGGAATTGCGTGGCAACCCTTCCACGGCAAGTGTGCTTCAAAACGACCGCACCAAACAGGCGTTAAACTCTGTGACAAACGTTGCCTGCTCCAACGCCGTGGCTAAGTGCTGGGGATTTCAGCCGGTATCCCAACGTCCCAGCTTTACATAAAAGATGAAAAATTATGTTCTTGATGTTACATAAGACATACAAAGATGACATGATCAGTTATGTCCAGGCAGATAGGCGAAGATTACAATTTGATCAAACTTCACGCCTATAAGTAAATAAATAAATGTGTATATTTACCGACAAACGGTACACGGCCCCGTAAGCGGGAGCGATCATTTCTATAGTGAATAGGCTTCATGGTTTATGCGGCGTAAATCATGATAGTAAAGTTAAATAATAGATTTTCGGACCATGGTTTTATTCTCTCTGGTCCTGATAGGTAAAAATTACCGATATTTGTAGCATGGTTTTCTAGTTTGTGCGGCTCATGAGTAGATAATAAAGGGGAAGGGATACTAGGCTGCATAGACCCAGCATCGGGTATTGTAGGTAATGGTGTGTAGCGGGTAAGCTAGTTGTAAGTGAATGTATACTCATGTCTTTTATACCAGCTTCTGTAAATGCTTCTAGAGTAAGGAAGGTCTGTAGGGAATTTCGAAACGTGACACCATGCACTCACGCGTATCTGTGGGGGTAGTTTGTTCCACAGATCAGTGTTTCTCACTAAGAAGAAATTCGATCCAGTTTTATGATTTGCAAGCTTTGTGCTTATCAAGTAGTCACTATTACTTGTGGGGTAGACTGAAGTGTTCGGTAGTTCAAGTTCAGTGTTGTCTGCGTCAATTCGTTGGTTTAGAAAGTCGTAGAAGAGAACGAGGTTGTTCTTTAAGCGTCTCAACCAAGTAGGATCCAGTTGGAGTTTCTGACAGCGCCCAATGACCAGCTTGGGAACTGCTCGTTGGACAATTTCCAGAGCCGTTCTGTCTTTACTTCTCAATTGGTTGTGAACGATAGTACAGTATTCCTGAGTCGGTCGTACTAGTCTTGAATGACGTAAGTCACGCTTCAGATAGGAAGAAAGTTCTGGTGATATATCCGCAAATTTGCCTTGCTTTTGCATCCAGATAAAGCACATGTTCGGAGAAATTTTAGGAGTTGGAGTCCCGAACTTAATCAGACGTTGGGATCACGTTTCCAGCAAGTGTGATAGAGCCCTTTGGGGATGCGGCATCTGTACCCAACTACTTGGGAGTTCACTGCGGAGAACTTCATTAATATAGGTTCACTAGCTATATTTAGTGCGGATAGGTCTTCACAGATGTTCCCCAGGCACATTTGTCGTTGGTCTGGCTGAAATGCGTGGACCAGTTTGACGTCATCTGCAAACAGAAATGGGTGTCCATGTTTTATCAGGTCGCATATGTTGTTCGTGTAGATTAGGAAAAGTAGTGGTCCGAGCACACTTCCCTGGAAGACGCCGCTGGTTATTTGTTTCGGTGTAGAATATTGCTGACTGATTTTAACTACCTGGGTTCTACCGTGTAGATATGAGTGGAACCAGTTTAGCAGAGGATTTCCAATTCCATATGACTAGAGCAGACAGCAGTGGTTTGTGCAGCACGCCATCGAACGCCTTTTGCATGTCCAACAGAATTTTAATGATTGCCATTCCTCTGTCAATCTTAGTCGTGACCTGATAGAGGAATTATGATTGCAGGTAACGCAGGAGCGATTTGAGAGAGAGCGAAGCTGTGAGGGGTTGATCAGATCCAATCTTGTAAGATATTGAACGCAGTTCTTCTTGACTATCCACTCCAGGGCTTTGGAAGCAGCAGAGGTGTAATTTATTGGGCGGTAGCTTGACGTTTCATTTCTCGGGCCACCCTTATGCTTAGGGATTATAATGCATTGCTTCCGTTGAGTTGTAAAGCAGCCGGTAGTGAGTGAGAGTGTGAAGATGTTTAATAACAATACAGCGAGATTTTTTCCTCTGAGTTTTATAACAGTTGGGGAGATGCCATTTGGGCCTGGACGAGTTGATGGTTTTATGGATGCGATGGCATATTGCACCTCTCTTAACGTCACATGGATATTGCGGTATAGCTCGGTCGTTGTTTTTGGAAGTCAATTATGAAACGGCTGATTGTTGATGACAAAACAGGAGGCAAAACTATAGTTGGTAGCGTCGCATATACAGGCGATGTCGCGCATTATTGAACCATCGTCTAGAGTTAGTTTCAATATCTTGATGGGGTTTAGGCTTCCTTCTTTTGAGTAGCTGCATCAACGTATGTACTTTCTCAGGATTTCTGAGTAACCGAATTTCTGCTTTGATTTGGGCCGTTGGAATTAGATGTTGTATATGTAGCATATTCTCGTGTATTTGTAACAATGTTGCGAAGCTGTTGCCCCTGCTGTATGGCGATTTGAGTTTCTTTAGTTTGATTTTGACTTCGTACAGAAGCTTGAGTTCACCACTATGTTCATGGGTATTTCTCCATACAGTAGGTGCCAGTAGACCCACAACAAGGGCAATATTGTCCATAAACTCATTTGTAGCCACATTAGGGTTGTGAATTAGGAGTGACGTATTCCAGTTCATGGTACTGGTAAGTTGATTTAATGACTTCCAGTCCACACGATGGAGGTTGCGAATGGGTTTTAGTATTTTACTTGGTCTTTTAAGTGATTCAATAGTCATACGCAAAACACCTTGTTGTGTTCACGGCCAGATAGTGGATTATCAATGAATATATAAACGTAATAGATTCCCATCATGATTACAAGGTCTAAGGTAGTGGCACTTCTGGTTGGCTCCCTAACATGCTCAGTCCAGCCATTGAGATGAATGCATGAGATGATTTCCTCAAACCCCGTTGTGCTTCCAAGTGTAGACAGCATCCAGGTAACATGTGGCCGGTTGAAATCTCCACACAAATGTGTAGACTTCTATGTGGTGCTGGGAGCAGCATTGACCAAATCGATTAGTTTTTGGTTTTCACATTGAGTGTTTCGGGTCAGCCGATAGATACAACCCACTGGAAGCAGTAGATGGGATCACTAACCATAAAGTATCAGCTAAGTCATTCAGTATAGGTTGATCGGCGGGAATTGCAGTCAGGTTATTTCGAAGATATATGCCAGAGCCACCACCACGTTTGTGTGAGCGATCCTTGCGGAAAAGTTTATAGCCTAAGAAGTTAAGCTGCGAAGCACTAATTTCTGACGTGCACCAAGTTTCCGTCATAAAAGTAATATTGGGGGTCTCATGAACATAAGTCTTGAAAGGAGGTCTAATTAAGTAAAAGAGAACGAATGTTAATGACGACAGATTTGAAAGACGTTGTTAAATTGCAATACAAGTGGTAGGTAATTTTTGTTTCTTCGTCATTGCATCTAAGGCCTATGTGTTGTGAGGTAGCTGCGGCACACTAACCTCTACATCCTACTGGATTGAATGAAGTATATACTCCAGTAGTTTGCTTATTCTCTGATTTATGATAGCACGTGATAGGGGCTGGATTGCTGGGGAGGATATGGTGGGATACGATAGTCTAAAAAAGAACTTACATCCGTAGTATACATCGGTGGGAGATGCTGACGTCTACAAAATCGTTTTTCTTCTGCTGGTGTTGTTGTCTATTGTGTAATACAGGGGGTGGTGGTGGGTGAATTTTGGATTGGGGTAGATAGGGGTTGCACCCTCTTAGCTGTAAGTCCGTGTGGTCTATCACCAATTTTTTGCTATTTCAGTGTCGTACACATTAGGGTTTTGCCAGCTAGAGGTTGCGGGCTTTGGAATGGTAGTCAGAGACATTTTGCGCAAGTATTGGGCCAGCTCTTTGCGATTTATCCCGACAACAGTGTCGGTGTTGCATGTGGAAGATTGAGAACGTACACCTTTGCTCAGTTGGCCTAGCTGCATATCTCAAGATTCTTGTAGTGGTCGCTTCAGACCTACTGAGCTTTGAGTATTTATGGGAGCAATCCTGGCAGGGTGTTTTCCCCTAATTTTGCCTACACCTCGGTTGGTCGGCGATATGCCATAGCTTACATCAGTCGGGTCGGATTTAGATTTGTTTTTCGTGCTGCCAACGTTACGATCTAAATTTGTGTCTCGTTCTTGATAGGCCTCAGGTAAAGTTACTGTCAACTTTTATAAAGGCTCGCGGCTTGGAAAAGGGACAAAGGAGTTGGTTGTGCGGTCAGCAGGTGTCTGAGTCGTTAGATTTTCAAGTTGCTTGGCATTCCTAGGTACGGACACATCACTACTGACGTTTGAGAACCTCTCCTGAGGCCGCTGAAGAAGAAGATGCCCGGCATTGACCATTTTAGACGACGCGGTTAACTTATCAAGGTCGACGTTGCTGATGACAGCGTCAGTACTGGCTTCAATAGTAGGAACATGGGGTGTGATGAGCGGAGGAACTTAGTTTCATTGTTAGTCGCATTAGAAGAGGCGTTTGATTGTTTGATCATAATGTTGTTAAAATTAGGTTGTGCAACAACCAATCTTTTACTGCGCACAACCTTGGATGCGCTCCTATCGTCTGGAAACTGTAGGAGTATCGGACATGTGGTCATGTTTTCCTTTGTCCTCAGTCTGTGGCACTGACAGGAGACTCCATCCATATTGCATGATTTTAAGAGGGTATTTGTTACTCTGTCGATGTTCAGTTTATCAGGCAGGTTAAAAATGATAACATTATGCGATATACGGAGGCGTTCTAGCTTTTCAGATGTAATTGAGTCTATATAGTAAGGAATCAGCTGTGCTCAATCGATCTATCATAACAGTGGCTGAACCTCTAAGCAGTTCACAGAATGATAGGACTTGTTCCTAGTATGTGCTGAATTCATGAAGCTTGCATTTCAGCGTGGTTACTTCTTCATCAAGGGCTATAATCCGGTCTGTCGTGTCAGTCGGAATTATGGTAGTAAAGTTGCAATGGTTTGTAGCTACATCCACTTTTTTGGAATTTGATGATGGACATCCCTTTTTTAAAGTAATATCGGGTGGGGTTCTAGCAGTGCTGTTAGAGGGTTTTATAGTCTTTGTTGGTTTCAATTTCAGCCTAAGGAGGGAGCTTCTCGTTTTCACGTTGTTAATACGCATTTCTAGTGGGTACTCGGAAGAATGTCAAGGTGCTGAGTGAACGAACAATAAGCGTTAAGGTTGAGTAGAAATACAACGACAGGGGGACGAAAAAAATATGGCGCAAACCAACTGGTTTAAATTTCGGGTTGTTTTCACTGACGGGGCAGTTCTTTGGTTTCTCTGTCACCCGCGCGGCTTGTTCGTTAGTCTCGTTGGTGCGTCTATGTGCACGGCTCTATGCAGTACGCTCTCGGGCGGATGGTAAATGACGATCTGACGTTAAGGTGATTCGCACACATGTTGTAACAGGCACTTACACTTCAACTAGGAATTTTTAAGCTGGATGTATTCCATGCCACTTCATTTGGTTTGTTCTGCGTACCTGATAAGCTTCTCCTATCTTGCACACGTCGCTAGTGCGTAACTCCATCCCGTGATAATTTTTAAACAACTTTCGGACATTTTGTACTTGTCGCGGATCCGCTTATAACCAATTTACTCCATATGCTCATTTGGCGAGTATCTATGTCGTCATATACGTTTACTTTGTACGATATATTTTATTTGATCTTGGCATTTCAAATGATTCGCTGTTGTTTGACATTCCAGGTGTGGCTGCGCTTGATGTGCATGTTGACAATGTGCCTACCTGTCTATTATCCACTACTTCATCCATACTGGCTCTAGGAGACAGTTGGTCGTTGCTAGAGGGGACGGGATGCACGGTCCTTGTGGTCGTGCTAGGCTCAAAGAGTGGTTCCATGCACTCAGTGTGGAGCGGACTACGGTCCAGCCACCGCCTTGTGTGCGCTTGATTCCCCAAATACAGCGTGCTTGTGTTTGCCTATGAAGGAGTGTGGGCCGGCTCCGTTGATGAAACGTGGCTCCTATCCGCATGCCTCCCGGTCTTATTCCCTCGGGTTTACACTGGGTATGGGGTGTGTGGTTGGAGCTGTGTGGTGCAGCGCAAGCCACCCATGGTCCCTCTGTAGGCGCCGGCATCCTGTGGCTGTCCCCATGGAGGTCGTAATAACAGGCCAATCCGAAACCGGATGCCGCCAACCATGTGACACGCACGCAAGGTCGAGTGACTCTGGGGTGAGAGAAAACTCGCGTCTATTTATCGACGCCGTTTAGGGTCGGTTGTCGGTGAGATGTCCACACGACAGAGCAGATTTCCTAATCGTATTAGGAAATATGGCTCCAAGTACCGCCAAGAGTTACAGATTGCGATGGTACGGAGCTGGCCAAGTAATTGTTGGACTGAGCTGGTAATTCCGATCCGAATGATTGGAATTTGGTTGGTGTACGTTGAGATGAGTAAGGAAAAATCCACTGCAGACAGGGCGCAGAGTGATTTAGAAGGTTTTGTAGAGTTTTTGCAAGAACCGTCAGATTTCCTTCAGCACTCGTTCCGATTATGGAAAGAGGACGCAAAACGGGATTAAATGGTGTATGCTAGTCCGCGATCCGTTGAGACTGCATGTAGAAACCAAGGAGTATCAGAGTTTCGGTTTTACATCTGCCGTCAGTCACGCGCACAACGCGAGTGAGTGGATTCGTGAGTTCCATGACGGGAGATGTGATTACGATAAACATTCGACATCATAAGTTGTTTCCGTGTTGATGCATCCAATTCTTTTGCAAAGGTGAAGGTGTCGATAAGCGTGAATGATGATATAGATTTTTATCGGAAGTAAATGTGGTTTCCGTAACTCAACTTGTGTTTCGGTCAGTTATATAGATTTGCCGTCGAACTGATTGCTTGCCCAACTATCTGTAGTCATCTGTCGTCCACTGTACGTTCGTTCGTCAAGTTCTATGGCGCCGGATCGCCTTGAGTCGCTTGAAGTTCCTATCCACCTCCGGTTGAGAGAACCGTGAGCCTCCTGTGAGTGAGGATAGGAAACAATGATTGTGGACCATTCATAGCTTTTGCAAAATTCCTCCGGTGTCATCCAACAAGTCTCCAAAAATTTCGAAAGGACGGGAAATGAACAACGGGCAGCTGAACAGACAGCCAGACCTAAATGCAGTGGAAATACTACTTCAAGAGTGAACGACATGTAACAAAACCTTAATAGTTGAAGCATTGGGTACTGTGTAACTTTGTCGCCAAAATGTTGTGTATACTTGTTCTTACAACGAATAAGGAACGGGGGTAATCGAAAAGATGCGAGATGGGGATGGACGCCTGTTTACAACAAAGTGCAAAAACATTTCATGAAGCAAAGCTAACGTAAAACAAGTGTAAACGAGGCTAATATACAGCGTCCCGTAGGGTGATTAAGCCATACTAAGTCGCCAGAAAAGAGCTACTTCAGACTAAATAATAGAGTGCAAGTTATGGGGCTGGACGCCTGATTGCAGCGATGAACTGAAGAGGTTGTGGCGGGTCAAGCGTACATCAGCATCAGTGTAGATGAGGCCACGGGGCTGCTTCGCGCATTGTGATTCAGTCAACCTAGCTTGCTAGGAGTCACTGTCATGCTGTCGCTACCCCATAAGTGAAAATATGTGTGAATCCAGTCGGAGAGTGCAGTGCTGAGATGTCAGCATCTAAAGATCCTCTCACTTTAACTTGCATCTTCTACCATCGGCGGGGCTTTTCGCTTCAAGTACAGAGCAACACAAGAGCTGCCATCGACCACCCTAATCCCCTTACACAAGCAGAGAGAATCCAAGGTTTGGCCCCTTATTCATTGTGGCAACTACCATCAAATATCTACAACTGCTTTGGACACCAACCGTACCACTCATCTTCGAACTGTCTCCTGGAGGCCAGCGGCACGCCCTGTCTCTGTATATATACCTAGAGGACGTATATATGCGTCGCCCGCATGCTTTTCTAATGCGGCGTTAACATGGTCCGCGGTTGGCTAGTCCTAGTCTGGCTTTCTTGGTGCTTGTATTCTACTGACCCCTGGTGCAGGTATGATCAGATACTATTGATGCAACAACTGTGATCCGATTACAAGAAAGGAGTAAGGGAGTCGAATGGCTTAGGAAGAAATGCATCACCATGCGGGAAACGTCAGCAGTACGCATCCCATCAGACTCCAGTTGGGCTCGAACCCACCGGCGTAGCTGTAACTAATCTGTGGTTGAGCAGATTGAGACATGCCTGACATCAACGACTGTGGTAATTAAGGTACCAGATATGATGTAGCACCGCTCAGTATCCACTGACGTGCACTTTAGTGACGTGTAGAGGACAGGGAAGCCCCTCAACAAGCGACGAACTTATAAAATGTAAGGCGCTAACAAACCTATGGCGGCTTAAGGAGTTTGGTCTGCGTACTAATTACATGAAAGTAGTAAGAGGAATAGAATTCTATAGGAAGAAATGCAGCACACATGGACGCAGTCAGATTGCCCGTACTCGTCACGAAAAGAGCTGTACAACACTTTCATGCTTTCGGGAATCGGTAGCAGTGGGCACTTTATCCGACCCCTGTGGGGCTCGAACCCGTAAGTTAACTGTTGCTAGTTAGTGGTTAAGACCACTGAGTACAAGGAACGTCAACGACCGTCGTGCCTAAGCTACTCGATCTGATATCGTATCGCAGAAAGAGAAAATGCAAGTAGTATAACTAAGGAATTCCTGTAAGTTTGCAATGCAGCAAAACCAAAAGACTGCTGTCACTACATTAGCTTATAAGCGGAGCTTTGAAATGGGTACTTAGGTTTTCACTGATAACTCCTTTATATGATATGTAATTTGGATATGTGAATTTGTATGGGTATTTTGACTGACATGTTGCTTGACTTGTCATCAAAGTTGGTGAGATATTCTTACTATCCGATCAGTTGAAATTGAAAACAATGGCTTAAGCAAGCTTTAGTGAAGCTTCACCGCGTCAACCGGATGCAAACCCTGATAATTCTCCCCAATGATATGCAGCCGTTCCTAAAAGTTGATAGACTGTTTGCTAGAATAAAATCCATGCACTCTTTGCCCATTTTGTTTTTAATTTTTTGAACTTTTAAATATTAATTGATGCCAATTTCGTACTCTAAAGTCGACAGAATAAAGTATGAAAACGCGCTAATCCGTGCATATAAAGTTTATCTTGTACTGACTAAAACCATGCTTGGCCCCAGAGGGTCCTCTAACTGCGTCTTATATATATGTCATAATCTGGACATCTACGACAGCTGCTAAGCTTCCACCCCGATGAAACGCTGGATTGCAGAATGCTGTATTTTGCTTCATGCATTTAAGATTTCACAGGTTGACTTACCCATTAACTGAATATGCTGAACGCCGGTGAGTCCCTTCGAATTACTTGAAAATCTCACTTGTTGACACTAATGATGATCTAGCTAATATAGTTGTGCATGCCGTGCATTGGATCTCCATTATCTCCCTTCTAACGTGATTTTTTGGATAATATGAGGCGAATTCTGACAATAATATTAAACTGGATCGTTTATTTTAGATAATATTTATTTCCTGGCAAAGCGAGGGACTTTTCCCTCTTGGGGACAAACCCCATGTGCACAGCGACCACGCTGACCTCAAGTGTCCAGAACTTGTTTTTGGCTTGAAGTAACTTGGAAGCGGATACCGAGCGGTGCTACATCATATCTAGTAACTTAATTACTGTTGTCGTTGTTGTCATGCATATCTCAATCATCTCAACCACAGATTAGTTACAGTTAAGATGGTGAGTTTGAGCCCAACAGTGGTCTGATGGGATGCGTACTGCTGACGATTCCCGTACGGCAAAGAGTTTCTTCCTATGCCATTCGACTCACCCCTTTGTTGTAATCGAATGTCAATTGTTGGATCAAGCCTATCTGAATCTATCTGAGGGTCTTTGCTTTCCTTAGGATCGCATTGGAGGGCTTTGGCAGAGTAAATTGAGTCATCCAGGCCGTTTTCGATCAAACAGCCTCTCACTCACACCCATCACTTCCTCCCAATTCGTACTCGCTGATTCGTTATCATTGTACGGGCGCGGACACACTGTGAGTGGAGAGGTTACAGACGTAATCAAGGCCTGGCTGGCTTCCCCTCCTTACAACTACCCGATACGCTATGGCTAAGATGATATGAAGTCCTGCAACTAGCAGGAGGTCACACATCAAATGGCTTCCCCTCAGTACACTAAGGGTAAGGAAGTGCTGAAATCAGCTTGCAAGCGAGTGGCATATGAGCGTCAACCGCCTAAATCTCAAAGTGATTAATTAAAAGCGATGATCACGGCCTCAAGTAGATCAAAAAATCGATGCGATGCTTGAACCGTTATCCAGATCATGAGTGATAACAAGCCCCAGCGCAGTGTTTGACTCATTGGTTTTATCGAAAGCGCTGTGATGACCAAATCGAAAAGACTATGATTTAGCCAAGGAATGGGACTAGTAAATATACTGGTTCGAGACAACGCGCGTAAAATCAAGTGCAGATACGTGAAGGAAAATGAAATCGGACACAGCGGACAATATTTGAGTTGCTACAAATGACGTGGATAGATAAGGCGAGACAGGAGTGAACGTCAGCACGGTGACTTAAAGAGCATACGAGTGTTGCGCCGGATATAAGTCAACATGGCCGTTGTGTTGTTAGGGTGGTTACAACAAGTTAGATCAACGTAAAATTAGTCAGCACTGAACTTTTACTTAAAGGTAGCAATTATTTTTTCGCACGCTACAAAGGGCAAAAGATCAGCTCCGTTTACCAAACGAATGAACATTAGGTGGGTTTCTAGAACATGCAGGGACTTTAAACTTCGCATTGAACAAAGGAAAGCTGAGGAAGACGGCGGGCCACAGCACTTAGACGGGTGGGGTTCACCTGAAGTAACCGCTGTCACTCAACCACATTGCGCAGGTAACAGCAGTCAGATATTGACGGATAAACAACCAATGAATGAAAAATACCTTGCATTTGTGTGGAGAAGAAGTGTCCCCTGATCGTCAATGCTATAAAATATCCACCATCGAATATCACCCCTGGGAACTGATTAGAGTGCACCGTCATTCCGGAAGAAACATCCATTGGTAAACGGCAGAACTATGCCGATAGACGCGACAATGGCGACGAAAAATCGACCACGAGTCATGTGCTACAACGACGCAAGGGGAAAGCAACAGCTGTGATGCAGGTATATGCATCAGTTCACTCTTCAACCGAATCATTTCAACACACAGTTGACCATTCGCAATAGTTAATCAGCTAAACCAAAGCCAAGATAACAATGTTCACTAAAATTCTACGCAGTCTAATGGCGCAAATGAGTACATATACCAAACTGTTCCACGGACTCTAACGGACTGTCACAGATGAGAATGATGGAATCACCAACGGGATGAGATTTGACAAAATATATGGTAGATAGCACAGTTCTGAGTATGCACTTTTTGGATCTGTACGCGCTTACGCCGTAGTTAGGGCGTCGCAACGGCCCGGGAAATGACGTTACGATTGCACATCTCAAGTCGTCTCTCCATTTAGGGTTAAGATTATGCCATTTCATATGTATAGGGATGGTGCCGCGGTGGCCACAGGCTGCCACTTTGACTGGAATGGTAAAGCGACGTGTTCGTCCGGTTGGTCAGTTGATCTACCACGAACTAGATTTGCCCGTCTTGCACAACGGACTCATTCTGGTGCAGATCAGAACGCTCTGTAGACGTACGTTTGGGTTCCACTTTACGCGGAAGAATAAGGAGCTCAAGGTGGCAATTTAAACTCCCCAAAAAACCGTAGTTTAAATCCAACGAAACGCAGTCATGTGAATACCAATGAATCAATCTAACTCCTATGTAACTATCGAGGATATAGAAAGCAAACATGCAATGTGCCAAGTTAATAATATGTAAAATGGCACAGAGAATTTCCAGTAAAGTCGGAACTACCAGTTCTGATATACCGTTTATATAAAATGTGTGTGACCGAGACGGAATCCGATCTTACGGTAGTTCAAGTCGAGTCAAAACAAAATAAGCTGTTTTTTTGCATTCATCCCGGTAGTTCACAGGCTACATAGCACAACCTAGTCCGAAGAAGCAGCAGACGCGTTTCGCCCCATTGGGACTCCTCAGTGGTGCGCATTCCCTCTGTCGCACATCTGCATGAAGTGGGTGCAATTGGTGGAGTAAACACGCAACACACTACACACATATGGTGGGACGCCATGTTCGGACAAACGGTTGAGCATTAATGATCTATCGAGGCTTCAAAAGCGTTGGTATAATCGAGGAACAGGAGCCGTGAGCTCTTGCATGCATTCTCCAACACAAACGCAACGCAATACAACAGCAAAGGAACAGCATCCGGTGTAGAACACGCTGGTTTATAGGCAAACTGTTTGATATCATCTGTACGATTACCCGTGAAAATGCGAAGTATCGGTAGTTTTTCCAATACCTTAAGCAACACGGATGTGCACGCTATTGGCCGACATTTCCGAGATCCTCTTTTATGCATTGGTGTTATTTTGGATGGTTTCCAAATGCCGGGGATTGTACCACTCCTTTAGCATCGATTGATCATCTCTCTCAGAAGTGTTGTTAAAGCATCTGCGCATTCTTTGAGAGTGACTCCTGCTAGAGCATCCGGTCCATCAGATCTTTGTGACTTCAGCATTGTGAGCTCCTTGTAAATACTTGTAACAGAAATAACATAGGAGGCTCAGTAGTGGTAAAAGACGGCTGGGTATGTACGGGAGGCAATGAGAGCTGAATTCCGCATTGAGTTTATCTCGATCCTCGGTGATATGAGTTCTGAAAGAATTCTTTCCGGAGAGCTGTCCTAGAAGCCTTCAGAGGTCACGGCAACTGTGCGCGCCTAAAACACTCTGAAGGTAAAGCGGGTATAATCATTCAACTTCAGCTTTTATAGCTGTGGACAGACGGGGTAGTGAACTTAGGTTTATAATCGTGCTCTTTCTTCCAGCACAGTTGCTTGTGCAATGAGAATAAACATCTGTTATTTCGCAAATAAATTGTCTCAATGGGACAGCACAGAGTAAAACAGATGTTTATGCAGGCTGTGCTGTGCTAGCATTTATCTAGCAAATCATCACTTTTGAAAGGGAAAAATCTGCTAAAGCCAGTATAGATTAGAGTTTTCGATGTTTTCTGCTGAGCAGTTGCGTCGTTGAACAGTTCTGGATGGTCTTTTTGTCAGCGCAGTGCAGTTGGCCTTGGGACATAGCTTTACTATGGAACGATCGGAATTAGCAAGAGGTGCACGCTTTTGTGTAGCAAATAGTTGGAGTTTGTTAGTAACAACTAAATCTAGATGCGCCTCGAGTCTGATGGGGAATTGCACGATGCTTACTAAACCCATGGTAGTAATGAAAGTTATGACACACTTATTTAACTCGCCGGCGAGAACACAGAATTAACATACTAATTTTGGTTGACACTCCAAGTCAAGGTGGTCTGCAAGGTTGCGCAGCTCTAAGAGCGTTGTGTTCGGAGCTACCTACACGTGCCCAACTGCCAGAGTTAAAAAAAGACAGCTCCGAAACCTTGGTTTACACTCTAGTAGGTGACAGCTGACTAAACTTGTTGAGCACTCTAAGAGTTTCGAAACCGATTTACACCAATGTAAGTCATGACACCTACTCCACGATGTTGGGAATCGCCCGGACGGTCGGATCGAATGTGGTGGTAATCATTAGGATTAAGGATAGTATCATCAATGTCAGAACGTAACCACGTTTCTTGCAACATCACTATACCTAGATGTATGAATTCCTTCTCTGCAAACAGTTTGCTAGATCAACAATTTTCCCCAGTAGTGATCGTATATTGCTGGACCGCATCAGAAGATTTTGCGCCTTGTTAAAGGGACGTACCTTGAGTCCTAGTTGCCGGCCAGCATGATACTATTTCTTATTTCCTAAGACATTCTTGATAATTCTTTCGAAGGTCTTTCTGGTCTTGTGTCCGAAATAAACAAGAAGCAATTTTCGCACATTGTCACTAAGGCAAATCAAATCCTCAACCGCCTACGACAACATTGGTAACTATAGCATTGTTTCACTTTAACCGAGATAAAATAATTCTTGTAAACACAAAAATTCCGTAATGAGTAGTGTAACATAATTTTCCGTTGGTAACAGCAACGGTCGAATGTGAAGGCTCTGCCTAGCACATTTGGAGATACTGTGAAGATAGCTGAGCTGCGGTGGTAACCTGTATTCCCTAACATAGAACTCCAACCGCAGCGTTCTTTGAGTGTCTACTAAATTTGAATCATCTACTCACATCCATTGTACAGGTTTTAGCAGCTAAAACCTGCCCACATCTTTGATGATGTCCAAATCCTCCTACCTGAGAAATTCCTTTCCACTTGACTACCGTTAGTTAGGGCTTCCACTTCTCAAAGCTGAGAACAACCTTACATAGTAGTTTTTATTCTATTTATTCCCAGGCCATAGAGTCTACAAATTCTCATTTTGTATTTATTCCACCGACGGCACTTCATAGGCGAAAGCAACTTAAGCCACGTTGCAGCATGGTAAATACTTTTCAAAGCATGAAAGCGATGGCATTCTTCAACTCGACCGTGGGACTTCTCAGCAACTGTCATTTCTGCGCCCAAATGAATGGTCAGAAAACGGTGGTGAAGTGATTTGATACGTTGCACCACCAAACATCTGAGTACCCATGCAAGGGAGTTTTGCAGAAAAGATCTGCTTCCCGTACTTCTGTATTGCGTCTTGAATACACTTAAAAACGTTCTGGTTCTTGCATTACAGCGCAAAACAGAAAGCTCCATTCCCATGAGGCACTGCCATTACTCGCAACCGTTTGTAGAGTAGAAATAGGGTGCCCGATTTCTTTTGACGTGAGCATGTCCCAATGACGCGACGTCGATACATTTGAAGCACTACGACGTCGAGCGACCAAACTAGTTAGGGGATTATTTCCTTCCTTCTACCAACGTAGAGTGCAGTCCCTGAGATTGTACAGTGTTGAAGATCGACGTCAACGAGGAGACCTAATCAGGCTTTATTTAATGCTAGCGAACCCAACTCACCTACGTCGCAATCTGTTGCACCTGAGCCAAATTACTAACCATAGAGGCCATCAGCTCAAACTGGCTATGCACCAGAGTCGACTGGATTGTTGACGGTAGGTTTTCTCCCTCCGTGTGTCCCGTGGCTGGAATGCCCTGCCAACTCACGTTATCCGTGACCCTACATTAACGTTATTCTAAAAGCGCCTTGAAGAAACGCATTCCAACTTGCATTACTTGGTATAGTCCGTTCCACTTGGAGGACAAAATAACGCAAAACTAACCATGTGCTGAACGGCCCTCTTCCCTAGGTGGTGGTGAGGATACGTGCATAAGTGTCCATGTTAGTAGCCTGGATGCATCTAAACTGGATTGACATGCCACATCTGTCAAATGAAGCAACACACGAGTGAGCGTTGTCGTTGCCTTTTCCTTTCTCACGCATTCACTGAATTCCAACGGTACTTTATATTATTTTGTTTGTGCACATCCCATTCCCATTTCAAACTATCGTTATGCAGTAGGGTATTTAAATCAATGGACGCTAAATTAACCATTAACTTACTCGGTGATCCTTTGCATTTTGATGTTTACTCCAACCATCCTACGGGATGTGTCAAACACATGCTTGTTTACGCGTGATAAATCATTGTTCTTTGTTCATACGGAGCATCTGCTCCTCTGTGGATGAGAGATATTTCGTTGTGTCCGAATCTAAGAAGCTGTGTGTAACTACACGAATAGCCTCATGCATTACATTGTTTGTCTATACCTATATCCAAAGAAATGTCTGGGCCTGATGGACAAAGACCGTTTACTCGTGTAACGAATGCGCACACATGGATACTAGGCGGTATTAACGTGAAGTATTTCAAGAGAGGACCATATTATAGACGAAATGTTGTTACCTAACTGAAGCTAGTTGATCCGGATGATTGATTGTTATTTTGCTATTGAATCTTGGCCATACATATACAGTACTGATGAGACAACGTCACCAGGAACTTCTGATTTGTGTTAAGCTAACGTTTGCCAATATATTTCTAGATAAGACTACGTTTGATGAGTCACCCAAATTACTCTTGGGATTTTGTGCTGGGGAGATATGAATGACCTTTACAAGTGGTTTCACTAAGGCCAAGAAGCGATTTAAACTGAGCAAGCTTGTCTATACTGTAGTCAATAAAGTAACTGCAATCTTGTATGATCGGATCATTGCTACAGGAAAATATGACGCTTTATCGACCCATCAAGGAGAGTAGGAGAGATTAGTTCATGAGGATTTGTTTGGAATAACTGTTAAGTGAGTTCACTTTTTGCGCATATTATGTGAGCAAGCCAATAGCTTGCCACTTCCACAATATCTGTGGGGATTGGTGACGGTATTGGTAGTGCCGCGTGTTAACTTTATCCCTGTTTTACTCCAAGTTTCCACTGAGATTGCAGCTGAGACCTGGGTGATTCGGAGGTGATTCGAAAGTTCTTACAAAGGCATGGTAGCAGTCAGGTTTATGTTGTTCAGTGATGTTCGTGGGCCGTTTGTTCGCTAATGAACTACGAAGCCAATTCAAGATTTAGGTTGAACAGGGCATGATTTTGCTGAAGACGATTACCATATTGGCTGTAGATGTTGAGCACATAGACTACTAATAAGTAGTTTCAATTTAAAGCTGCATTTTGTCTGCTCATTGCGCCTGCACCGAGCCAATCGGCCGTCCGGTAGTTAAGAGGCAAAATCACTTGCTAGATACCGGGCAAATTGGGGGAATGGAAATTGCTTGTAGAAAGAACAACAACTAGAATTGGAAACAAACGTACATTAAAAAGCTCAGCTAGTATGTTTATTTTGAATGCCATAGCGGTAGATCAATGGCGTAGCAACTAATTTTGCCGCACGCGCGATGGCAATATTTTCGCCCTGAGTGAGCAGAGAACAGACGCGTGAAGGTTGCACAATCGGCTCAGGGTAAAGTACACATTAGTTTTCGATGAAATTAATGATCCTTTGGGATACTGAGGTAAATGTGGTAAAACTGACCACCAGTTCACTGTAAATTCCCCAGCCAATTGAAGTCGTTACGAGTTTAAACTCAGCCTCAAGGAAAGATAGTTCATCTATACACTCACATTCATGTGACCGGGTGAGAGATAGTTTGAGATAGACGAACATCTACTATTGGACACTTGACAATTTAGGGCACTCTGCTCTCATCTGAAGGCGTGACCCTTGGTTCCCGATTAACAGAGCAAATAAAACAAGACTTCTGAGATAAACTATGAATTTGGTAGCTAAAACCGACAGTATTAAAAAATGTCGCTAACTATATGGGGTGGCACAAACTATTCCGGTCGCGATGCTGTAATTATCTCACACTGAAGTGCATTAGCCTTCGAATCATAGGCCTGAAAGCAGAGGCAAGCATTGGATTAGGCGGAAGACAGAAAACTTTGGCGTTGCATTTACGAGCAACAAAATCTTGCGTTACCAGAGAACGCTTGGTGGTGGTGCAGATTGCGTGCGATTTGGCGGGTGCCTACTCGCACTGGACACTCGTATTTAGGCATGCTTGGTTACGGTAAACCTACACGCATACTAGGGGCATACCTGAGCTTAGCAGTCCCACGTGACCATGGCGGTTGGTGCGTAACCTTTCAGACATTTGTATTGCTACGTGAAATGTGAGTGCGCGGTGTTTCCACGAACCTCATCGCGGAACTGTTCGCATATCGCTAGGCAGCCACATGGCTGCGTCTGAATGAACTAGCCGTTGGGAATAATGACATGGAGTCGCTCACACGTGCAGCTGCCGAGAATCGGCTGACATGGAATTTGGGCTAGTGACAATGTAGGAACGATGAGAGCTTGCGGATCGCGGTGCGTTTCGGGATGCGGCATGCTCACGGACAGCAATGCTGAAAGGCCCGCGTTTCGTGGATGCAGCGATTAGAAGCAGGGTGAGTTCGGGTGTACTGCACATTGGCAGCCTCGCCGCCGTTGGGTGACATGCTTGATAGGTGGTCCTATAGTTCACTCGCTGATTGCATTATTGCGCCGTTCGACTGAGCCTGCTCCTGTGGAAGATTTAATTTCGTTGCCCCACGGTTCCAATTGCGGTTGCTAAGATATGTATGTGCCTGAGTGAGTCACCCAACCCTACTTAAACATGAGTTGTGTTGATGCGAAACAGACCGCATGTGGTAGGCCATTCCAAAGACGACGCAGACGAACAGAGAAGAGGTTTCCGCAACACTCCGGGCGATTATCCTATTCTGCCCGTTTCAAGGAATTATCTCAAATAGGTATCATTGCTAAACTGCAGTAAAGAGCAACATACATGATTTGGGTAGCTCAGGATATTGTGATCATTAGCAACTTGTCAGGTAACCAGCAATACCCGTGATTCCGCCTCTTTTCATTCGACACATTAAGCGATTCAATAATGCACTTGTAAACCAAACCTTAGGTCTGCTCCAGATTAGTGACATGGTGCAACAGTTTCGGTTGCCTTGCTAGGATTACTTGTTCTGGATGGTGGTCCCCAGATTGTAGGGTCATTTCCGTTTGCTCAGAAAATCCCATCATCTCGAACCAGTGAATGCATGTCACCTTCGACCATAGCCAACTGTATGGTAAGCGTTTTCAACCTACTGGGGTAGAAGCTGTGGTATCGTATGCAGAGTGCCTTACATGCGGCTAATCACTCTACCTACGAGAAGTAAATCCTTCAGATGCACAGCTGTGGAACGGATTGAGCACTTCTTGACGAATAAGCCTTTTTATCAGCAATTTATTCTAGTATGTCACGACGCTGGAGTCTATTCTCTTACCGGGAAAAATGTCTGAGACTGATACGACATAGTACGACAAGAGCATAGCGGAAAAGCCAATCCCATCGCGACGCGACTGCACCTTAACTTGATGCGATGGTTTGCGTACCTTCGTGACTTCTTGAGCTTTGCTGTGTGGCACATTCTAAGTGCCATCAGGACTGCTCATACCGAACGTATCAGCGAGTAGGGGTCGTAGTAACTCAGTCTCACAATCCTCTTCGAGGGTTGGTAGAGGCCCATGACCCTCTTCCCTTAGAACAGCCAAGAGAGACAACCGGTTTTGGAGTACAATGAACAGTGAACAATGATTTGTCACGGGATAAAAGCAATTGCTTGACACGTCCCGCAGCATGGTTGGGGTGAATATGATGAAATGTCACAGCTCGACTGGCATAGAACACGAATGGCACGCATTGGCTCTGACCGCTCGGTGCTTAATGGTCTGCTACTGCCCACCTCAATCCAGGCAGCTCCTGGTCAAATAGGTACAAACCCACCAATTCCCACATGCGATTGGCTGCGGTAGCAGGTGCGCAAGATGCTACTATCGAAAAACATGTGAAATGCCCTAGATCCTCAAAGGCTGCATCTGACAGGCCTCAGGCAGATCCCCATGCGACAATGCAATCACTCTCTCCAGTTGCACTTGCTCCCCACTACATTCTGGGTCAAGCTATTGAGCCACAGGCTCCGGGTGGAACCACTCAAGTGAACCTCCATATACGTGACCGCGTTGTGGGTCAGAGTGTTGAGTGAAAGGCGACGGGTAGTGAACCTCAACCAACAACCCAGTTTCGGAATGGGCAGCCGGAGAGTATAATCTGCCCTCTCGACCCCGCTGCCAACACTTCACCTCTACCCTACAACTCTCTTCTACCCCGTCTATTGTGCAAGGGACTGTCACTGACCTCATAGCTGAAGTTATCAAACCCAGATTAGCATTCCTCAATGGTTCATTTGACGTCCACGCACCGTTTCAGATCGGCCAACGGCAGCACTAACTCTCACTGTGCTCTCCCTCGGTACTGGTGTGTGGTGTGTCTCCGAAATACATATAAAAGATAACCGCATCGTGACGAATCTTCCACATCCTGGTTCCGAATCTGCTGACAACGACCACAGTCTCCGCGTCTCTGGTGATACTAGGTAAATAGCTCAAGATTATTATGCTTTCGTTATCTCCCTCAGCAATCATGTAGAATGTAACCTACTCGACTGGATACCAGTGTACAGCAATATATGTGCTATTCGACTTCGAAACTCTATTGCGGTCGATAACAAGTGTCTGAGGATATCGTGAATTTTCAGCGCTTCTGTTTATGCCCCCAGTGACTGCAGTTCTGAGAGTATGAAAGACAACTTCTATCCTCAAGAGGATGTAATGGGACTGTGATTGTTTCTGGTGACATAGACGTCATAGTGGGTGACCTTTCGGACTCTGTTCAACACCTGGAAGTCTGTTTCGGGGTGCATGCACGCAGAACAGACAGTGGCGATCTATTCTTACAATTATGTGCCGACCGAAATGTGCATATTGGCAGCACTGCTTTCAGACATTAAAGTCCACATCGTGTCGCATGCGTCCACCGAACCCCTCGATAACGTGGACCCAAATTGACCCTGTTGCTGTAGGCCATCCAGGGCGCAGCACAGTTCAAGACCGTCGGTCAATTTGGAGTATGCACCTGCGTTCCAACCATGCTGTATTGTGTGCACGCCTGGCACTCACATTTCCAGCTTCAAAGTACGGCCCGACATCTAGGCCTCGCATTTGGGACTTGAACTCGCAGTCTATAGTTCCACGGTATCATGACGAACTGGCGCACCATTGATCCATGATGAATGAGGTTGGTGAGCTTGGCACACATTGGGATCCTCACCAATGTGTCATGCCAAATGCTTTTAACATCGCCAGAAAGTTCGGACTCCATGGCAGACCTGGTTTAGTATCAAACGCCGTTCACACATGCTTGATATCAACGGTACCGCTGTGACTGATAAGGGTCTGCTTATATTCGACCGCGCACTATTACACCCGAATCTGGAGCGTACGTTCCAAAAGAAGCGATAACATTTAGGGAGGCTATTGCGACTAGCACCGTTTTGACACTGGGATAACAGCTCAAGTTTACTTATGCACTTTAGACCTGCAAGCAGTTGATCAGCTCATTGGCAACCCTGATTGTTCTGTCTAATGAGAGAATAGGAATACACTGTGGGAGCCGCCACGTGTGGACCCTGAAGAACGATGAACACTTATAAATGTATGGGCGGTCGACATGTGTTATGCACGCGACCATTTGTGCTTGGACACAGGAAAACAGTGAAACCCAACAAAGCTTGCTGAGTGCTTCGGCACTCGGAACGTCTAAAGGACGAGCTAATATCGTATTGGTCAAAACTGATAGCAGAACACTCCAACTGAGAATGTCCACGAGTAGGTGGGAAATATGCAATACTTCGTAGTCGTGGCATAGTTGATGAGGAAAGCAAGCATAGTAATATCGTGTATGTATTAGTACGTCAAAACCACTGCAAATCGAAGTCCGTGGGAATACACGATATTAATAATGCATGCTAATCAGATTTACTTTTGAGCGTCTATGCAGCCACGTATATGCAGTGCCGGCTTGTAAGCCTGAACGAAGTAATAGCGAATCAAGGCGCTTACGAAAGCGGCACTACTTGTAACGGTCAGTCTTTGAAATTTTGTTTTCTGCGGAATTGCCGAAAGTTCAAAACCTGCTCGAGTATATTGATGGCCACAAACCGCATGAAGGCACCTCATCCTTGGATATTATTTGCATGCGATTTGTCCATAAAATGTTACGAAACTGGGTAGCTGATTCTTATTGGACAGTCAGTACAAGTTTTTCACTCAATTTCCTAATGCCACCGCCTTGCACAATTTTTGGGATTCAGGTAGGACAACATGTACCGGCTTTGTCTGTATACATTTATCGACAGAGAGCAACTGAATATACCTAGCATCCATTGCTCAATCCACTTGTAATACGTTTAGTGACCGTCTAGGTGTGGAGCCAGAAAGTACCTCCAGGTGGAATCCACTTCGATGGACACGCCCAGTTTGAGATGCGTTTAACGAATCTCTATAACTTTACTACATGAGACTTCGCATAAATCAACTGCTGGGACCGCAGTTTACGTACAACTTTTCAAAGCGTTGATCTTGTGAACTTGAGTCGGGAACATGTTTTCGTTTGCTTGCCACACAGGTGAGCATAGAAAGGGAGACGGGTAACGTTTCTCATCTGTCAGTTGTCGTAGTCCACACCCGGTGATATTTCATCTGGCAAATGAGGGATCCAGTTTATACTCTTTAATTTTCAACGCTGCGTTTTGTGCACGTGAGGCGATTGGGTGCTGCCGAAATGGATATCTGTGTTATGATACGCGTGCCTCCAATAAGGCTGAAAAGCATAAAGACCGTCTCTCTTCGTATGCCATTGAATAAAGTGCTATAATGCAGAAAGCAATCGGCTGGTTAAAACATGAGGTGCAGGTTCAGCTCTTCTGTACGAAAATTATATTAGCACTTTCTGTATATCCCTAAAACTGAACACTAAACGGACTTTGTCCTTCGAGTACAACTGGACCAATTGCAGTCTTATTGGTCTTGAGGTAACTGCACATTACCTCAAAGAACTGCGAGCGGAAACCGTGTTCTAACCGCGGCGACACCGCCAGAATAATCGAATAATAAGTGACATACAGTTAGGCGATTAATTGGGGGTGCGTTGGGGCAACATCCAGACCACATAGTCCTCTACATACGCCGTAAAGCACTAAACAGTCCGTTTCTTTCTCGCGTGTCTTGTCAGTAGTGCGCATCCAGCAGCTCCAACAGGGACCGAAGCAACTAAAGTCAACTCAATAAAGGCTTGGTGTAACCGAGTGGCCACATTTTCTGCATTTTCCAATAACTACCGCGGATGGACTAAAGTAGCAAAATTAAAACTACGAATCGTATGGATGGAAACCTGACACGGGATACACAGTTGTTACCCTAATACTGTCCCCACTATGCACGTAATAATTTCCGTTGACATTATGAATCATTGGTATTGGATTTCGATTGAAGGTGGAATGTCGGATTGAAGTTTCTCAATCAGGACGCGTAGGACGCGCAGTATCTCAAAGATGTTTTCCAAAAGATAAACGTAGTACAGCGCTAAGTACATTGGCATAGTTTTAACCAGAGAAAATGTCAATAACATCTGGTAAAAACTGTTGACTCAGAGGAAGACAAGGTGAGAGCGATGTTTCAACACAAAGGCAACGGCTGATTTATAGGCTTTAACCGTCAGCCAGCAGCTTATACCATTGTGCCAAGGCGGACAGCGGCGGACCATCATGATTTAAAGCTAAACACTACTGATAAGAAAGTTACGAATATTGCAAAGGATAAGGTTAACCCCGAAAACACGTCTTCCACTGAGAGTAGCTATGGAACAAAAAAGAAACCATGGTTTGATACGGGTTAAAAGCTAAAGCTTAACATGTCCCGAAGGATGATGATAATGAATATTCAAAGAATAGGAAAGAATTGTCAGCAAAATTAGATTCACAGTGGTGAACTCATCGCGGTATTCGTAAGTGAAGAACATTGCATATTTTGGCACACTCAAGTTAGGTGAGTAGGAAACTAGTTAAGAAAGCTAACTGCATTTACCTGCAAGGATACAAATCAAAGGAAAATGGTCCAAGAACTTACAGGTCCCAGCAAGTGAATATGTTTTTTGATTAGAATCAAGAGAAGAAAGCAACGACACCACAGACTTCGTGGTTTCCCGTCAAATACCCTAAGTAATCGCTGTGGTAAATGGTTCCGACGCTCCATTTCAGGTGAAAGTCAGGAACATACTCGACTGTCGCTTGGTGCAGCACTTCATTGTTTCTTCTGGCTTTCATCCGGGAATTCAAGGTCTTCATCAGTTAAGGCATAACGAATGGAAACACTGAGTACCAAAGCATCCCATTAGTGGACGTGTGAAGTAACTACCCACGTAAACGCAAGCGGATGCCTTTCAACAATCGCCTCATTCGGTAACTCATCGAGCATCAGTCGTGAAACATGGGCCACGGTCGGTGGTGGTAATTGAACCATCGTGCCTGCCTTATGTGACACTCGTTGTGTGAATGCATTGCGAGCACTAAACTAAATTCCTATCAAGCCATACCTGCACATGGACATTTTGCGCACCTACCTTTGCTACGTCAATCACATTGCCTCTCATTGGCGCCGGTTCATCGACAGACCCTCAAATCGATAGACAGGCTAGTCGGGGCAAACTTAACAGAATGGCTACCACTGCTTAAGGACACCAGCATCGCTCTCTTTCAAGCGTCAAGTAAGGATTGTGGCCTAGGGGTTCCGTGCCTTTCTAGTGTGATCCAATTGTTTCGGAAGGACCGCCTAGAACGTCAGCTTTCCCTTTCCCGACCAGTCACCAGCAGGGCACTATGTGAGCCTACGACGGATTGCATCGAGCACCGCGCCATGAAACCCGTAATCAATGGAAATCAACTCGTCTTTGGCAAAAGTGACGCAGACAAAGCATGTAAGAACACACTGCTGCAATCTGCTGACGGATCCTTGCTCTGGAAGGTAATTATGACGCAAGCTTCTCACAGATGGATAAAAACCCTAAGAGAGATTTTCCCAGACTCTACAGCAGAGGAACCCAACATCAGGCAGGGTGCTGTCCATAAAACTCGATGTTCCAGGGGACGACCACCTCCAAACCCAATAGATCTTCCATGCCCAGGCACTTACGGGCAAAACGAAACACCTTTTCACGTAATGCAGTCTGGTGCCGTAACCCACAGTGCTCGTTGTATGCCTCAATGATAATGTGGAGCGACTAACCAACACCCTTCGTCGAAAAGGAGCCCAAATCGTCCCGGAACCCCGCATTCCAGCAGCATCACCGCACATCAAGCCGGATTCAATCGCCATCAAGTAGTCCAGAGCACTCGTAATGGACGTTACAATATGCGACACCTACAAAATGATCCGTAACTATCAAATAAAAATTGATAAATGCGACGAAAGTGCTCATGTTGGAGCCATAGTCAGTTTTGGGAGCTCTGAATTTCCCCCGTCATTAAATATCATGCATTATCCGAACAGCAACAACCATCCGGGTCATGTATTCCCAGCCTCCGCCAAGCAGGTTTCGACACTGGGGTTCAACAAACATGACATTTCCGATTTGTGTGTGTGTGTGTGTGTCTACCATGAGAGGACCCAATAAAGTGTACGACACCAATATGCGGGGTGCAATGTTGCAAAACATCTCACACTAATAATGTGCCATCACACATTTTCGGTAGCGATTCCGGTTATTATTTGCGTTTTAACTGATTACCGTTACATTGTCAAGCCTGAACATTTGCCCAATCTCGGCGAATGTATGTAATGCCCAGGCCTTGGACCATGCATGAAGTTGCCGAAAATATATGTTCATGGACCGGGATTCACGTTGACATGGACCTCGCTCAGTGCGATCAATGGGATCATAGCGGAAGCAAATGGAAATTGGGTGTGGCCCGCATTTTCTCAGGCGGGCAACACCAAATTTCCATCTGAATCGCGACTGCATACCACCCAGTGAGGGTATTTCGTAAAATCGGTGCCCCTACCATTAGGTGGGTGGACAATGGCTACTAAACTTCACTTACTGAGGGCTCAGTGCACTGCACAATATTCTTTAGATGCGGATCATCAATACATCGGCGTATATAGCAAAATGTGTTAAATTAGAGCAAACACAATTGGAGCAACCACCAGGTCCCCACAACAACGATTTGCAGAATGCAGCTTCAAGTGCTCATCAATCTCAGTGTCTTGCTTGCCAAACAAATGTCACTTCCGAGCTGCATCAACGACTGCCACCAGGGCTTGTCACATGCTTCATGTAAAATATGTTACATTGATGCACATTCTTTTCGTGTTCTCGACTGCCTGCGCCGGACCTAACGTGGGCTTAAAATTCCATCGACTTCTCGATACAAGTTGGACTATGGTGGGAGTTGGAGTGACTCTAGGTACCACCGATCACATGTACTGGGACACGCACACGCAGATTAAGGCAGATGTTGCTTTTCCCTCTGTTGGCATTGAATCCAGAGGGGAGAGGAGTCAAGTAATTTGGGCCACAATTATCTGCATCAGTTTGCCGTCGTCCACAGAATAATGCTGCCGATATACAACGCACAATGCGTGAAGCTGAACCGGTGTCCGTCAGCTTAAAATGGGCATTCAATGCAGCCTTTCCCCATTGGACCGCCGCAGTTTTCTTCACAAATGATGATTGGATCACAGGAACGCTACAGTACACGATCCATTTGCTTAGCTTGATGGTGTCACCGTTAATAATATCGAGGATGCAAACTTTGAAATACTTGTATCCAATGCATTAGTATACCCTGATGACTTAGTGCCCCTAACTTCACCTAACTCAACATTTTTGAACAAAATAACATGCATTTCGAGCTTTAGATAGTTACATTATCAAAAATGCATCGTTATTCATTCGCTTCGCTTGCATGCAACTTGCGTCCCAAGGCCACATTTTCAGGATTCTGCTATCAACATTATTGTTATGATTATCTGTTACCGCCCGCTGCCCGCATCTAGCAAGTCTAGACATGAGTTCTGCCTTCGCCATTAGCCTGTCCTTTAGAGCTACTGTTAAAAGATTATTTGTTTGAAAACCCTCGACCCCAACCGATTTCCGCCCAACCCATGTATATTGTCTGTGTTTATAACTCGAAGAGGCATTAGTTACATTCGCTTTGTGTGGCATAATTAGATTTATCGTGGGTTGGTTGTTACAGACGGTATCTCAAATATTCAACCCACCTGAGCATGTTTGTCAACAAACAACGTTGTATTTTCCAGATCAGCCGGTAGTCATTATCAGTTGTGTTGACTTCATTTACCTTCATTCGACAATCTTATGCAATTTGCAATGTCGAATGACCATGGGGTCATTTGATACTACTTAGGACCTGATTCGTTAGATTATATATATATATATATATATATATATATATATATATATATTGGCTGACTGCTGCACTTAATCATGCCGTAGGGACAGAAAATGGGGAATAGGGTGAAGTAGCTATAATAATTATTATCGTGAGCACTTTTCAACCGACTAGGTTCTCAATCGGGGACAACTTATAGTGATGGATACTGGAAAATGATTTACGGTTACTAGTGGACATTCGGATGGGTCGAATGGAGCAATATCCTCGACTTCAAAGAAAAATAATACGTGTCATTGGTCACGAGTCTACTGAATCATCTGATGAGAGTGTGCCAACAAATGGACTGCTTTTCCCATCGTAAGACTTCTTTTGACGTCCAACTGTTACGTCCCGCACCTTCTCTAAAGAACTTACACGCAGCCTCTCGCTACGATTTGAAGTCCGTTGATAACACGAAAGGACCATACTGTAGCGGACTGCGCATGCATTGGGCGTGCGAACGCAGCTACTGTACATTTGGCTGTAGAGGTCGCAACTCGCCTCTTCCCTCCCACCATAAGATTAATACTAGAGTACGGCTCGTCCGCTTACTGTCCAATCATGGGAGACGCACAGAAGATCGACGAGTCCAACACGTTGCCTCCATGCTCATTTTGAGATTCCGAGGATTGTCGTACGAAGATTGGTGCGTGAAACTAGGCCAATATATCTTGTTCTATCTTGGGCCACGGTTCCTAGCATCGTAACATAGCTCGGTGACTTCCACATGTTAAGGCCGCTGGCTCGTTGTGCGGAACACTTTCAAGATCAGTTCAGCTGGCCCCCTGCTCCCGGACCTATTCTGTCTCAGGTGATGTAGGACGAGCCATGAACGCTTAGTTTAGGGCCACCGTCGGAGACCGAGGTCCAAATTGCGATCACAGCCCTCAATCGTTTTCGTACCGGTGGCCCAGATTCCCTCCCACCTGCACTATTTAAGGATGGAGGTGAGGTCCTCTACAAAGCACTGACCTCCCTATTCGAACGTATCTGGAACGAAGAGAGTGTGCCGGCTAATTGGATTGTATCGATTATAGTGGCAATATACAAGATGAGCAGTCACACAGACTGTTCTAACCACAGGGGTATTAGCCTAACGCCAGTTGTGACAAAATTACTGGCCTCGATTATCGTTCGTCGCCTCACTGCGGAACGGGAATCTCGCATTAGGGAGAGCAGGCCGGCTTCCGCCCAGGACGTGGTTGTATAGACCATATACTCACTTTGCGGCAAGTGTTAGAGCAGCGCCACGCATACCGCAGACCCACAATAGCTGTGTTCCTCGACTTCAAGAGTGCATCGGTTCCGTCGATAGATCGATTCTGTTCGAACTACTTGCGTGGAATGGTGTTCCCACGAAATATGTGAACATTCTTCGTGCTCTATACTCGAACACTACAGACCTCGTCAGGGTCTATGGTGTCCTATCGGATAGCTTTCCGACTACAAGTGACGTTCGTCAGGGTTGTCCGATTTCCCCACTTTTGTTCAATTTCGTCGTGGATTTTGTCATGGAGTGTTCCCTGACGGAATCCAACGATGTAGGCGTTGAAGTGCTGCCTGGTGAAACGTTAGTTGACCTAGATTATGCGGACGATATCGTCTTGCTTTTCGACGATTTTGCGGCGGCACAATCAACCCTGAATAGCCTGTCCAGAGTGGTCCCATTATTTGGTATGCACTTCGCACTTTCAAAGTGCAAAGCGTTACTGCAGGACCACCAGCCGTTTGATGATCCCTTGATGCTTGCTAACGAGGAACTTGAGGTGGTTGATCAATTCACTTATCCTGGCAGCTGCATCAGCAATGATGGGCGCATAGAAACTGACGTGAGCTCACGCATTGCAAAGGCCAGAGCTGCCTTCTTGAACCTGCGTCATCTTTGGCGACAGAAGGGAGTTTCCCTCCGTCTGAATTGCGGTGTATATAAGGCCACAGTGAGGGCCGTTCTGCTCTATGGTAGTGAAACTTGGCCCCTTCGGTCTGAAGATCTGAGGCGCCTTCAAGTCTTTGATCATCGTTGTCTGCGTAGTATTTCTGTAGTCGGATGGAACCAACGTGTCCGCAACGATGATGTGCATGGGCGAGTACCTAGTAGTGATAATCAAGCTAGCTCCCTTGAAGTACAGATAGCACAAAATAAGTTACGTTGGCTCAGGCGCGTGCTACGTATACCGGGTCACCGCATCCCTAGGTGGGCCTTGTTCAGTCTACCAGGTGCATGGTAGCGCAAGGCTCAAGGGGGACAGAAGTTGAGCTGGCAGCGGGAAATAAAATGACTGACGCCAAACTGGGTGCTATTGGTCCGTCTCGCCTTCCGGGCTGGAGTCCACATGACTCACCTTGTGCTTGGTTCGAGACTTTGCAGGACATGGCTTGCAACCGACACCAGTGGCGCGACTGCTGCCATCCCCTAGTCAGGTTGCCTGTTTAAAGTGTGTTTGGTACTGTTATCTGCGGGATAATGGCTGATTAAGACACAGGGCAGTGAAAGCCACAAGAAAGCTATCTCGCCGTTGCCGCCTTATCTTTGCACGGTAGCTAGGTGTGTGAAGGTACGTCTTCTAAACAAGGTGTTGGCGCCTTTACCATGAATGTTTGCTTAGGGCGTAAATGTTTACAAGTGAGTCCCTCTTCTCTTCATTTGCTTATCCTTTATTTCATAGGTCCTCATGATTTTATGGCAGCGGGACATCAGTTCAAATGGATGATGTACTGCTGTTGTTGATGATAATGATGAAAGCCACTGATCCAATTTCGAACACCATACAGCACACGCGAACACCGATACAAGCTTCCGATGCCGGATATAAGTTGAGTACCCAACCTCCTGTGCTTCGGACGGAGAGTGCTCATGGTTCCGAAGAGTTTGCCAGCACATCTCTTTGATGCCAATTAGGTGTAGCGGTTCAACAAGTTGTTGTTTTTACATCTCACTGCATTTCGATTCGGAGAACGATTGCACACTAGAAATGACATATTGCATTTGTGAACGCAGTGAAACTGTAAGTCAGACATACTAGGATGCTACGTGTGTAGTTGAAGTGCAATTACATTATTTCGGGTGGCCGATACGTTTCATAACATTTTTTGTTTATATTCCGATGAAATTCTGTGGATTTAATTTTCTACTTGCTCAAACCACACAGTATTCAGCTCATCTTCCGCGAAGTTGGTTACGTTCCAATACAAACCATCCTTCCTCCACGGACCAATGTGACTTCAGGCGTTGGTCTAAGTTACGAGAACATTTATTTAGATTTTAAATCATTTCTTCTCGTCTTTGCAATACAGGAACTGATGTCACGGGAGATTTTATCCAGTTAGCACTAGTCCTACAAAATATAGCTCTCATGGGAACAAAAAGCCCATTGGTACGGTAATCATTCCTTCTTCAACACCAAGCAAACTGTCGTCCGCAACTGGCTCGGATAGTGTGTGTGTTTGTGGACAAGCGGTGGATGACAATTGTGAGCCTTGTAGGCACCCCCATTGCACGCTCCCTGCAAAGCGTGGATGAAACAAGAAACAGCATTGAAATTTCGTGCTTCTGTGTATGTATAACGTTCCGCCCAGATGTGAAGCTTCGATACAGTCATCTGATATGCATAGGTGGGCACTGTCACGTCGGCGTCAGTTTACTCTGTTCAAAGGACCAAAGTGCGGACCACCACAAGTCCACTACCACTAGTTACCTGGTCGTGTCCACCCACCAACATGGCTAAATACGAGGCCATTAATTCCAAATACATCACACCTCGTCCACGAGACATCACAGTAGCAACCGTGGGGATGATGGTACGGTGGACTCACTTACGCACGCTCTCACAACCGACAGTTGCCCTTGCTTGAGCAGACACGCCATGAGGGCGCCGTCGTGACTGTTCCCACTCTGGGAGTAATGGTTGCGCTAACAAGCGCATTCACGTCTGCAGCTGACATGCGACCGCACGTATTCGTGGTAAAACGGGGGTTGGCTAATCATCCATCAGCACACAACTCGAAGAGTACCCGGATGATACATCGTACTGACTACTCGTATTTCCCTTCGGGTCATTCTGTGACAAGACAAACAGCAGTGATTCAGACAAGAACAGGCCTGGCTACGTGGATTGGTATCCTCACTAGCTCGATTCACAGTGGCGTGTAGCGAACATGTTCGATTGCCTGTACACGCAGAAGGCGAGCGATGTGTTACGTGAGTTGCGAACCACGTTGATGAGAAACCAGGGATGTGTGGTGTCACAAACACGACACACACACACACAATGGGTTGTCGTTGAAGGACAAAGAGCAGGTTAGCAAGCGGGTGTTCGCTCGAATGTCATCACCAGATTAGCGGAACTTGGCGAATGGGGTCCTTTCGAGACACACGCTGAGTGAATGGATTGCAATCTCTAATATATTCCGTGATTCGCATTGAAGTGAACTTTACTGAACTCGACCACTGGGACCATGACTGATGAAGCGGATGGATATGGGTGTTGCAAGCTTGAAAGTGTAGGTGACTGTCGGGTAGGGAAAAGACCTGTTCCTATAAGGATGGGACGGTTACCAAGTCGACCAGCCGGGCAGTAGGTAGGTTGGATGTGTACCAGGAAATACTCGCCGTGACAGAGGAGGACAAAGCCGAAACCATGTCAACGTGATGGTTGTGCAGCAGGGAACAATGACAGAGCAAGCTGCGGGGCTTATTTATCAAGTCAAACTCGAGAGCAGCATACAGTTAACGATTCAGCAAACCGTCTCTCCCTATTAGCTGTCTAAGCTCCGTTCGTAGTTGCGGCTCCAATCGTTCCTTGATCAGTGGATCTAGCTGCAAGTTCCCCAGCGTGCGCGTGTTTCCGGTGCTTGAAAGTGTCCGTTCCGCTGCAGCAGGGAACTTGGAAACCATGAACTACTTTGCTTCCTTGGCTAAGTACTAACTGAACCTGCTACCATGAGCGCTGCTAGTCTCTGATGACGCAACGGCGTTGCTGAAACCGCTCAGCTTGGTAGTGAAGCCCAACTGGACAGAGCAACTAACAATTAGACTGCTCCTACTCTAACTGGAAACGTTTGGGGTCAACTAGCCATCAATTTCCTGCTGCGACTCAATGTACCGTTTCACCACTATCAAATAAGATGTTATGCAAGAAAATTACTGCTGGTTCCCTATCAGCCGGTCCGTCGGCGGAAACGGATTTTAGCCAAAACATTCTACGCTAGATGCCAGTTGAAGTGACTGCATAATAACTTTTCGTGAAGCATTCCACTATTTGGCTTCGCTCTCTCTTATGAAGAAGTCTCCTTCTTTGGTTCACTTGACCTTTTACTATAAGTCCACGGGCAATACCAATACATGCCTGTTCTCAGTAAAATCCCCAGGTGGTCAGATGTAATCTGCGGCTCCATTCCACAACATCATTCTGTCAACTAGCCGTCGTCTTGACCGAAGTCTATTCTTGGCGAGACTTCGTCTGCAGTTGAGAAGCGGCCATTCGTCGTAAATGTTCTATCAACTGGGATCTCCCACGCCTTAGCCGATTAACCAAGCTGCCCTAACGCCTGTAATCCTAACATGCTATTGCTTTGACAATCAAAGCAAGATTTGGAGAGTATTGGATTGATGCATCTGAATGAAAATGGAAATTGTTTCGTCACAACCGCGCTCAGTGTAACAGCGAGCGCACATTGGGAAAGACACGGGAGGTTCGTTCACCATTTTAAACATCTTCGGCATGACATTTGATTGGTAAGGAGCCAGAACCTATGCATCTTCGTCAATCCCATTGTGTTATTGGGAGAAGGTTGCCTGAAGTCAAATATTTACAGTCAAGTAAACTGCACTTAGTTATCAACTGGACGGACACAAGTTAAATAAGGGTTCCACTTGCCGGAGTATTTCATGCAGAGTTGACGCGAGTTGCCTAGTTTCCTACTCTTGATGTTGCGGGCGGGATACAAAGCGACTTCACGCAGCTGAGCTTTACAAAACGATGTAAAGGTCGAACTGGGGTTAGTGCGTTACATTCCACCAAGTAGCCGCGCGCTAAATTTTGCGTTAAGCTATCCATGTGTAAGTGTGATATATCGCTTCATGTAGTCGTATATAAATCAATCTTATTGTAAAAAGTAATTTTGCGCTTTGTCGAAACTGCTAGCTGCCATAAGGCTTAGTATGTCTATAACCATTACAACATAACTCCATATGTATAAGCAACATAATGTTCGGTTGTATTATCCGGTAATGGTAAAACAAAACATTCTAAGGATTAAATGGCTGTCAACATGAAATACATGTGTGCATATTGTTGCATATAATTGTGCCACCCACGTGCTCACTACTACTGTGCACACCCTACTGGCTGGCAGCATTTACAGACGTGTGTCCGTATACCCATTAGTCACTCATTTACTGATATAACCTATGCTACATTCTGCGGTATACAACATTTCGGATAACATATAGTCTGGATACCGTTGGTGAGACGTGTTTAGATTAGCAAACTCCGGCCACCAGCCAGCTGGTAAACACTGTAACTTCTCTCAAATGATGGCATCCATTTCGATTGCAAATGTCACCATAGATCACTCAAGATGGTCTGTGACGCTATCAAGTTGCATACAACGGACGTAAGCGCACCTAAATGCTGCCGTTCATTGAGTGACGAATCGGAAATCAACCGAAAGCATCCCAATCTCTGTATTCATCTGTTATGCTATCGGCTGATTCGGGATAAATTACTGGACAAACAATATGCAATTCTACGAATGGTTTCATCTGCTGGATGCAAATTGTTGTGTTAAGGATTATCTTGATAGATAAATGGACGTAGAAGGATTCCTTGAGGGGGAAGTTGAATGTGATAACGACGCATTTGATTGAAAAAAAATTTATAGTTTGCACTTGCCAGAATGTAAGCATAAGCGACTGGATGTCAACCTTGGAATGGCACGTCTAAGCCATCGTTAGCAGCTCAGAAACTTCGGAAACGAACTTTCTGTGACCATCTTAACCTATCCACAAACCGCATAACAAATTTACTCAGACGCAACCTATAAAACTACTGAGGCAAAAGCTCGACGCTGGAGATCGAGCGCATCTAGTTACGCTGCGCTTACCAGGAAATCTATCCTTACCAGACAGATTTAACCCCTTGGATGGTATTTGAGTTCCGCGGCAATATGCTTTTACGTTGCGGACAAGCTTTTCCTATTTATGACACGGAAATGAGGAGGGCGGTATTGAATTCACCTACCGTATACAGTAGTCAATTCCAGACTGCCGTTATAATGAATTCGACCTCCAGAACTTTCAAGAAACAATAACTGTTCATTGCTTATGTGTTGGTAGCAACTGTCTCGATGTGTTGGTATTTCAAACCTGACCTTTGTTGACATTACTGTGTCTACTCATTCCAGCTCATGCAAAAGTTCTGCTTCAAAAATGCTCGCTGATTCAAGTCACCCAGTCTGAGTGCAAATCAACTTCCACAACTCGACAAATGTACAGATTTATTTACGCTCCTACAAGGGCTTACCACTCATCCGTAATCCCATATGTGGCGCGCTTTTTATGCACACAGACTTCAGCCGTTATGGAGTTTAGAAGCAAAAATTACAATGTAACAATATTTCTGTCGTTGCTGCTTATTACATTTTTTGTATGCTGTTTAAAATGCTGTAGGCGTGTGTGTGTGTGTGTGTGTGTGTAAAAGCTGAATTTCCCACCCGCGTTCATAAAGCTTTCTTGAATTGAAGTGAATGGAAACGATAAAGCCAGGGAACATCTGCTTGCAAAAGATGAATATAAAGATACTTGGAAAACAACAGGTACGGTGGTCAGAAACAGTGGAAATGTCGTGAAACAACTGAATCCCTGTCGAGCCGATACTTTTTCAAATGCACGCCACGCGATCAGTTCTTGACTCTTACCCATTAACATACACTATTTCACAAGCTACTGATGCAGTGAAAAGTATGAAAAAGTTATTGCTTGTAAGCACAGACAGTCTACTTACTATAAATATGACTAGATCGGACCTAATGCAGGTGTATACAGATTGGCTGTGCTCCAACGACCAACACCTCACCTTGTGCATTTTCGCTTCTGTTTTCGCCAACCGACAACAGCCCCCTGATGCTCGTAGCTCACCTGGTTAGTTCTCTGAACCATATGGTCATTCTTACGTCATACAGTTTATTGTACCGAAAGTGCCGTAGCATAGGGATGAGTGGAGGCGGTGCGCCCCGAGCGGTAGGTGACAGTGGCGGCATTTTTTGCACCATAGATTGTCCAATACCACATTATCCTGATAAGCTGTGGGTCGATTGCTATTATGTTACTCTTCATGAGCAAGACCATGTTCGCGCCACGGGTCCCACTTGTGCAAACGTTCTTCCCAGCAATCTCCTCACTTGTCTCATTGTGGTCACTTTGACCACATTCACTTCAGTGTCCCAAACGATCATTCGTTTCTTCGAAAACTAATTTGGACTTTGCCCTGAGCCGATTGTGTGACCTTATCGCGGCTATTCTGCCCACAGCCATGGCGAAAATTTGGTCACCGCCCCGGATGACAAAATTCTTTGCTACGCCACTGGGTACATCCCTATGATGACGCACAGAAATGTGTCATTACATTACATATTTTGATGACACTTTGTAGACCAAGGTCTCGTTTCGTTTACAGGTTGCCTCGAGTAAGGTTTACTAAGTCTATTAGAGAGCAATTAGTAAACGTTCACAAAAGACAAGTCAGCATTTTTCATCACGGCTTACGTGTCCACGGTTACAAATAAATTTTGGCTCATACTTTAAGTATTATGTGTTTATTTTAATACTGCATAGCCCACTGTAGCTAGGAAATATCCTTTTTGTATGAGCCCGCAGTCCGCTGAACCACCAATTACCATAGATGTACGCGTTTACGATGATCAGTTTTTTTACTGGTGACCTTATCTCCTACACCAGATTAAATAACACTCAGCGATAGTCTGGTCCACTGTAAATTTTCGTGGAATCACATTCGCCCAACTCGACCTCACTAAGTACCAGTCGTCTCACTTCAGAAACCAGACGTACCTGAGACTAAGTCCGTAACTACTCGAACTATGTCTAGCAATACTTGTGCACGGCATGATTTGGTAGGGTACCCCTCCAAATAACTGAGTGCGTCCATTGGCCTGACCCGGAACTTGGCGTGCTGAGGCAAA
>OX104067.1:16380216-16442010 GCA_944474145.2 Dicrocoelium dendriticum | reverse complement strand
GGCTACGCATGCCTGGTCACCGCTTACCTAGGAGGGCCTTGTTCAGTCTACCAGGTGTAGGATGGCGCAAGGCTCGAGGTGGACAGAAGTTGACTTGGCAGCGGGAAATGAAGTCACTGACGACCAAACTGGGTGCCGTTGGTCCGTCTCGCCTTCCGGGTTGGAGTCCACGTGACTCACCTTGTGCTTGGCTCGAGACTTTACAGGACATGGCTCGCAACCGACACCAGTGGCGCGTCTGCTGCCGTCTCCTAATCGGATTGTCTGTTTAAAGTGTGTTTGGTGCTGAGTTATCTGCAGGGTAATGGCTGATTATGACGCGTGGCAGTGAAAGCCGCAAGGAAGCTGTCTCGCCAATGCTGCCTTACCTTTGCACGATAGCCAGTTGTTTGTGACGGAATGTTGTCTACACAAGGTGTAGGCGCCTTGACCCTGAATGTTTGCTTAGGGCATTAAGGTTTTCAGGTAAGTCCCCCCTTCTCTCCCTTTTCTTATTCTTTATTTCATAGGTCCTCCTGGTTGTATGGCAGCGAAGCATCAGTTCAAATGGCTGATGTACTGCTGTTGATGATGATGATGACCGTCTTTCATCACTCAGTTTAGTGCTGAGAAAGAGAAAACATGTGTGCCCACGGTAGCAAAAATGAAGATAATCCTGCAATTGCCATTCAAGTGCGACGACGTATGTCAGGTTTTCAACGCCGATTGGAATCCGCAGTGGTGCGCGTATACCCTGCGGCGGAACTAGTACTCATCTACACAACGAATCGTATCCCTACTCCATCGGTTAAACCTCCGCTGTCGCTGTCCAGCCGTTCACGCATCCTTTACCAATTTACATGTATTTGCAAGACCGAATATGTGGGCATGGCAGAACGACACTTGAGGGTGAGGGTCGACCCTGGCCTTGCCGTGGTAGCAGGCCGGATACAAATGACAAAGTGACATGAATGTAGTTGTGTACAATTTGGTCAATTTGCCATTTTAACTGCGCTCCTTTCATGATGCCATAAATTCACACGTCTGTAGTACGCACTTGAAAATATGCGGAGAAATTTTTCCGGAATTAAATCGTGCGGCACTCTTGTGTTAACTTTTCGGCTAAAAATGTCTTCGGGAACTAATTGTTTCAATGATAATAATAATAATCTAATAAATTCGTGGAGAATGACCATTGGTTTGTGAAACGCAAGAATAAATATGAGCGTAACGCGTAAGGCAAAGAATTGTTTTCTATGTCTTTCTCATCAGGACTAGTACAGAAACAATAATAATAATAATAATAATAATAATAATAATAAAGAATGTAGAAGCCGGGTACGTCGGGATACGTGTGTGATTCGCTGGAACAGCTACATCCTAGGAATATGGCTACAGAGAAGGCTACCTAATGTCATACACGATATGTGAAGGGCCCAAGCGTAGAAATCATGAAAAAAATGAACAAATCGTCTCGAAATGACGCAAAAGAGATGGTCGTTTCACTCACTTCTCGTCGTTCACAAAATGCCACAGATGGATCTGCAAATAACGACAGTCAACTTGAATTTGTTGAAGTCCATACTTTCCAAACGTCTGTAAGCGCACGCTCTCCACCAGAGTCTGCACGCAGATTTGGCAAACAAGTAAGAAAAATAAGATGGGGGACGAATCGGGAAGATTCTGAACTTAAACCACAAATAATCGCAGAATCACTTAAGACTTGTTAGGTGACTAACATGATGACCAATACGATTCTTCCAATAACCCCAAGTAAACTCACTCAGTGTGGATCGCAAACAAACAAGCGCCCAAGTCCACAAATGGGGTAATTCGATGGGATGAAAAACTGGAGTTCGTTGTTCTCCAAGCTGAGTGCGTTGGCCGCGAAAAAGTTCCGTTGCCACACTAGGCAACAGCATCAGTGCCAACTTGTCTGGATACCATTAACACCTAGAGGGGCCGCATTGCCTTCACTTCCACGCATAAGCTACACCTGCAGTTGAAGGACAAACTCTCTGTGGATGTCACCTCCTTCTGTGTATAACAATTTACCTGTTCCTGTGCGACAAGTTACATAGGTCGCGCCAAAAGACGTTCGCTTGAACACGTCGGCGAACAACACTCAGCGGGGCTAAGCCGAGAATTGGACAAGATATTCATCACCGTAATAGGCACACAACTAGTCCAAACGGATCATCCTGTCGTTATCCCAAAACCTTTTCGCCTGATTTATCGTCTGAAGAGCGTCCATGCTCAACTGGGCATCAATAATGAACAGCAATATATCACATCCAGTAACTTAATCACAACTGTATTTGCCGTTGCCCGTGGTTCAGTGGTCTTAATCACAGACTGTGGACAGTCGAGTTCGAGCCCCACATAAGTCAGATGGGACGCGCAAGGTTGACGATTCCAGAAAAGATGAAACGGCAGCACAGTGGTTCTCCGTGCAGATGATGGCTGTCTGACAAAGTCAAGATGTGATATATATATATATATATATATATATATATATATATATATATATATATATATATATATATATATATATATATATATATATATATATATATATATATATATATATATATAGAGAGAGAGAGAGAGAGAGAGAGAGAGAGAGAGAGAGCCAATGAACTGTCGGCGGAATACCACAATACATGGGTAATTGCAAGAAAAAAGAAAGAGGGGAGAAAAAGCAATCCAGGGAAAAAAGTATCACACCACGTTCGCAACTGGACAAGATTCCGGCTCATGCCTGACAGTGTATCCAAACAGGTGTACTCAATGTTCTTGGGCACCCAAGCTGGAAGTCTGGAACACCACGTCGTGGCTAATTGCAATGTCAGCTTCTTGACATCAAAGACCCAGGTTGCATGATGGCCACCTCCCCGTCGCTTCCATCCAACGCCAACTCATGCTAACAGAGTACGGCGGGACATACGGAGGATTTGCCCGAGCCACCGGAGCGCAAGTGAAAAAATTACGTGGCTCACTGATGAGCAGAGACTGTCGACTTGAAAATCAGAAGTCGAACGTCACTATTGCTAAAGCGATGCTCCGGAGGCAACGTTGATCGAAAACAGGCAGTCTCTGGATATCACTCGCTTAAACGGGCCAGATCTCGAAGCCATACAAGAGCACTACTCGTACTGTAGCGTTGCAGACTCGATCTTTTAGAGAAAGGCTGAGATCACAGCGGAGCCAGAGAGGTCAGACGTTGGCAAAGGCTACTCTGGCGAAGCGCAAATTGATGTTATCCGTCAATCTACTCCTGTTGATGCGACCCCTGAAGTAAACGAATTTGTCGACTACTTCCAAAGAATAACAGGAAAGGGTGATGGTAGGGGGAGCTTATAATCAGTCCTGGAGGAAGTGTACTTGCATTTTGATGGGACATAGGTCATTGCGAACTGGGATACAAACATCACACACATGCCCTGGAAAGATTACGGCGATGCCGTCAGCATACTCCTAGTGAGGAAGCCGATCACCCGGAAGTAACCCTATGCCACCAGGTTCACCGTTTCCAAGAGCACTCTCTAATAAATCATATATAGCAAAGTTGAACAAAAAGGGTGATGTGGAGCAATCCTGTCTCACACCACCAGGGATACTGAAGGGGGCGAAAGTCCACCATACATCTGCAATCGGCCAAACATTAGAGAGTAAATGGCTTGAAGTATGCTTACATAATTCACGAGCATTTCGCTTCTCAGCACATAACTCCAGAGAGCAGCTCTGTCAAATGAGTCAAATGCTGGACGTATCTACAGGAAGCAAACGATGGTAGACCGGCTGAAAGCTCAACGGTGCCCGGGTGTCCGGCGGATCGTAAAGATGCGATCGATACATCCCCGACCTGGGCGAAACCCAGCCGGTTCCTCACGTGCTGTTCGCGTATTGGACTGAGACTCTGTAAAAGTAGGAGCGCCAGGAGTTTGGACGCAACGCAGAAGAGGCTGGTCCCTCAATAGTTTGCGCAATCCGTTCGGTCGCCACTTTTGAAGATGGGCCCGATGTCCACTAAGGCCCAATCGGATGGGATGATTTCTGTTGTCCAAATCTCTTGAAGAAGGGTAGTCAATTGATAAAGCAGAGATGGTTCTCTATCATGGAAAAGTGCCGGAGGCAATTCGTCGGGACCGAAAGACTTGTGATGTTTCAGAGGACGAAGACCATAGGCAACCTCAGCCTCAGATGGTGGAAAGGTTCTTACGCACCAGGGAACACCGTGGATACAAGAATAGCAAGTTGAGGGCAATGGTGGACAGTTGAACTGCTGATAGATATGTGATGTGATGACCTTCTAGTTATACCGACTCCTCGCAATAGCGGAGGAGATCGCGATGCGTTGTGTGTGTAAAATGCTAGTTAAGTCGTTGACTTTACCGTGGCCAGCACTGTCCGTACAGCTTTCGCCTGGTCACTTTGACACCTTAATGTTTTGGTAAATTAAACCACCCTTACTTAGTTTAAGTATATATCTGGCCAGACGAAGTATAACCGAAAATGAGCGTGCTTGCTAGACCGTTGTTTAATGACTGAAATGGAAATTATTCACCCACTGAAGCGAACTGAGATGAATTAAGAAACACGAGGAAAACAAGATCGGAACGTGCGGAAAAAAGTATCCCGTGATATTGGTGTAGACAAGAGCTTTTGTAAAGAGGAAAAGGAGCGGGCAATCCTGCTATTTTTAACAGCCATGTGTAAGCAGTCGAAGGCTAACATGAGACGCAATGCCGGAGGAATCACGAAGGTAAATTACCAAAGGGAGCCAGTCGCAATCTTATAGCTTCATAACAAGAAAGATGGTAAAAGTGAATGATGACGAAAAGTGGCTAAATACAACTTAACCCGTAAATGCATAAAAGATGCAGACTTCGGAGAGTCACAAGCTATAAGCAAAACAATTAAACGACGGAGGCGGAGATGAAAAAGTGGATCACCTTAAGTCCTATTTTGACCACTCCCAACAAGAGAGATTCGCGATTACCCTCCACAGAGTCGAAGATGTCGACGCGCTGAGTGAACAAACGCCGTAAATGTGTGGCAAGGGAAGGATCGAGCTCCGTGGAGCGACTGACTAATCCGGTGCTGGTGGTTGAGGGTCGACCGGATCTGTCGAGGAAATGTGAGGAACCACTCGCATGGATGCCAGATATAAGACTTCGACTGGAACGGGAATCACTTAAGCGATCTCTGCCTCGAGTGTTAGAGGGAAGGAGTTGAACGATCTGAAATCGAAGTGATAGATATGCCGGGAAAGTAGAAATACATGTCACTTATGAAGGAAAATATGATAACTTTACTCACGCATCTCAGATTCACCCAACCCAGATAGTGTAATCCCCAGTCGAGAAGAACACCATACGACCGTTTTGTCCTACCGGAGGTCCTCACTGATGAGGCTTGGGCGTTGTCATAGCTGGCTTGTGCGCAGTTGAGACGAATCAGCAAATTTTATAAAAAAAATTCTCCTACTTATCAGTAAGACGATAAGTGGCGAAGTAAGTCACAAGCATCATTATGGCTGTCGAAAATCGGCATAGTGAACGGATGATCGATCCAATAAAAATGAGAGAGCACGAGAAACCATGCTAACACATTTCTCGACCGATACAATGCGATTGATAGAGAGACTGATGAAAACTAACGGCGTCTTTAGAGTCCAGTAGCCCCTTTTCAAGATGTACGTACCAGGTTAAATGAAAAACAAATAGACTCAAGCCCTAACGCAGTGACACTTAGGTTCCCACAGTTCCAATGTAGGAATTTCAACGGGATTGTCGACGAACCGAATGTGTACTGTGACCGATTGTTGCAAATTTGCATCGTGACATTTGGGCGGCTTCAAAGGGGGAATAAAACGACAGGCGAATATTAGGCGAATGCAGTTAATGAGGTGGTAGCCACGATTTTCGATATTTGGACGCAGGATGGAAACACCGAACTCCGAGCGCATGAAGACGGGACCAAGCGCGTTCTGGTCAGGTGACGAGAAGCAAACCGGCGCAGGCATCACTGATCCAAAGGACTACGGCTGAGTCTCATAAAACGGGGCCTAATGTCAACCATTGCCGACATGAAAAAACGAGCGCTACTGAGCGCTACTCTGAACTAATGATCATGGCCATAGCCACCAAACACCAAATGCCCAGTTCTCTATCCAGATCAATTTAGCTCTATCTGACGAGTCCAAATCAGGACGAAACTGGTCGGTCGTGGAGTGTAGTGTTGGGAGAAAGCAGCTCCGAAACTCTCTACTACGAATGCGGTCCCAATAATCGGAATGGCAGAGGCTGACTTCAATGTCAATCGAGGCCACAAATGAGATTGCGTGTCGCAGTTAAGACACACGGCAGGTACTTCAAGAGCCAATAATGAACTTCTAATCGCTGTGTCAAACGCTACTGTGGAGCTCCAACTTAGTGTCCATCACGAAAGCTGCCAACCACTGCATCGGGTTGCTCTCGCAACGCAAGCTATCTCAATCTAACGAGTCTAAAGCAGGAGAAAATCGGTCCGTCGTGGAGTGCAGTGTTAGGAGAGAGCAGCTGCGAAACTCTAAAAACGAGCTACCTGATTTATATCACAAAGGTTGTAGCAAACTTGCATGGAATGTTGCAGTGCTCCCAAAAAGAATTATCTCTTAGTAAGTAGTGTTATGGAGAGAATGGAGCAGTTAAGGAAAGAATGGCGTCAAAGTACATGCAGGCACAGCAGACAAATGATGTTTGGTCTCGCTCCTGGTACTGCAATGGCGAAAATTTCAACTGAACTGCATATAGACGGTGACTGCAGGGAGAAAGGTGAAATTCAACGATGGTGTCGGTTTTCACGTGCTCGCCGAGCTTACCAATTGGGTTCCAAACGAGGTGATTTGCTTAGTGCGTTATTGTGTCGAGTGCAGTCTCACTGATTTGGTCGTCGATCTGTGGCCCAGGTGTAGGTGACTTGTGAATTGACCTCGATTTGTGCCCCCTAACCTTCACCCGTTTGCTCGAGTTCTCTGGTAGACCTGAACGATCCGTGGGATTGATTCGGCTTGCTATTTCCAGTAGTTCTGTTAAAACTTTGTTCGGTTACCAAAAACGGTTTTCGAGCCAGAGCCGGCAAATGCAACAATAATGTATCGCCATGATAAATCAGAAGGACGATTACCTCAACCCGACTAGTGACGGAACAGGGTATCTTACGAAGAAATCAGCCGATGTGTACATAAGCGAAGGAGCCGTCACATGTCAGGAGCTGTGAGATTCATTGCTTGACGACACACGGAATCCAGTAGGATCGTCACAGCTAAACCCATTCATACAAGCACCACAAACCCAAAAAAGCCCTTGATGGCAGCTTCCTACTACTGCAACTCCCGAGCAGGGTACATCCGCCGGCTTCTTCTGGATCCGCTTCCGTGATCTCACATGCAGAAGCCACCGATTTAAGTAATTGAGCTATGTGTGATGGCGCTGAACCGCATTGACTGATAACTTGATGGGATATAACGCAATTCATCCTACACCATCATTATGAACGTGTAGAGGACTGGGCTGGCCCCTAGAACAACGACTTCCCTTGCCAGCCGCCAGCAATTGGGGTGATGAGCCATTAGGACAACTATTCACTGTTTGAGTACTCGGGGAATGTTGGCGCTTTGAAGAAGACTCGTCGCAACTAGATCGTCGAAAAGGCAATCCGAATACGGGAAATCGCTGATTGGCCACTTCGTCCTTCTGCGGCTCGTCAGTGGGACGCATCTGTCGGATCCCCTGCTAAGTCCAAATCAACAACCTTGCACTTGCAATCAAGCGACTGAGTGCGGTGTGGCAAACCTCATAAAAACACTGAAATTCCTTTGCTACTCTAACACGATGTCCAACTTAATTAGCTAAGCCAGCCATTATGTGGGCATACGGGTGGAAATCCCTTACGATAAACAGAACTTTTGGAAAAGAGAAAAACCTGTGTATAAACGAGGAAAGAGAGGCTGTAACACGGTTGTGCCGCAACAAATCGATGCAATGGCCGACTCAAGACAGATGGACATTCCAGCAAGAACTGACGTCGGGGATTTTCTGAGTAAACAATATGATGGAGATAGGCTGTTCACGCGATGTCTGGAGATCTGAATGTGTCATGTTCATACGCAACAAAGAGTACTTCGTGGTGGAACAAACGAAACACGGTGTTTAATCGTGAGTTAGTCGAGGTTAGTGTGTTCACTCTGCGGAAGAACTTTTAATGGATAGAGGAGAGAATTATGAATGAGATAACCTCACAATAGAAATGATGATGCAACCAGGTAGGAAAAAATCAACAAGTCCTAATGCGATGTAGCACCGCCCTCAATACGGTATAATAATAATAATATATTAACAGCCGTTTAAAACAAGTAAATGAAGAACGTAGACTATGTACACTAAGTTTCAATACGAATATCTAGTGAAGTACGCACTTGAGCATCTAGTGCGGCTATATCGTCCATCAGTCGCTTCACCACCGAACGCACTGAGCGAGGCTCCAACGTTTTAAGCCAATCACGAGCCTCCACACTTTTTCGCAGAAGTTGTGCCAAGCTGGTACCCTCGAGGCGGACGAATGCAACCAGGAGACGAGTTGATATGTCAAGAAACAGATCGCTCATTTCTTTGGATGAGATGGGTTGGGTTTCCAAGGAGAATTTCCAACAGCCTTCGGATGCAAGGCGGTTTTCGGTGGATTTGGAGTTTGAAGGAGTAAGCCATGGCTTGCTTCCTGAAAGGTAACAAATTAATAGTTAGCTTGGGAGAAAAACCAACGCATCAGTGGGCAGGTTGATAACTATTAGTGATATGAAACCAGTGGGAGGGGTTGATCAAATGATAGGCAAAAGAGAGGACAGAAAACATAACCGCGTATGTTGGAGAAAGGACACGGCAGGTTCAGGCTACGAGTAGAACAAAAGGTATCCTGTTCGCTGTAAATGTGGGACAAATAACGGTAAAAAGCACCATAAATCAAAATGATCAACAAATAACTTGTTTGTGGTATCCGTTGGACGTACAAACACAAGCAGAAATGTAAAGACGAAGATTGTGCACAAAGTGAGTCCCTAGTAACATATTCGTTGAGTAATATACATTAAGATGCAGAAGCTTTGTTAGTAAGTGTCGCGCAGAATAAACTAAGTTTCGAAAGCTACCGGCAGGTGGTCGATTAGTATAAGTTGCAAAAGTTGCACACCATCGCTTGCTTCACCAGACTACGCAGCGCGGGACAAATTTGTCCTTTCTAACGTCAGTGCAGAGGGTACGGAATCTCAGACCTCGACGTAGTGAGTCATTCTCTCTACGATCAAACCGGCGCGTCCTGGTCAGTACTCACTGTGCGAAGGTCTGTCATCTTTATCTCCTGAGCGGGGGACTAGGGGGTGTGCGTCAATCGTTGTGCATCAGCCAGTCAGTCGGTAGAACTTGAGAGTGTGTGCGGCTAATCGCGACTAAGTTTCCGGGGTTGTTGCAATCAGTCGACGGTTCACCTTACGGACAGGGCACAGTTCGCAAGAGCAAGTTACGCGTCGGTTAGGCGCGAGCGAAGCTTGATGCGTCGCGCCACTGAACTAAGCCGAATTGGTTACTGGCGTCCCCAATCCAAATCAGGGGGCGACGGCATGACATATAACTGGGTTGTCATGTAATCCATAGGTCGCCGGTTCAAATTTACCTAGGTGTGTACGACGTCACAGTATCCTAGTCCGTATGCAAATAGTGGAGATCGCGTGCTAGCGATTCGTCAAGACAGCATACCGATGTGTTTCAAGAAGAAAACATACCATATCATAGCACAATACACGTTAGATAATAAACAGACATCAGCTAATGTGCTGTAAACAAGAAGAAAACAGTGCGTTAGATTGAGGATTTGGATGATGCCAACGCGTACAATAATGAATTGGATCAGACGATTCAGGAGACAAGAAGAACAACGTGAGTGGAAGCATGGTAGCCCAACATACCAGCTGCAAGAATCTCTTCTGCGAGACCCAACAAGTGACCAACAGTGCCCGACTGACCCCAGGTAAGACAAAGCTTAGCCAAAAGTAGAAGGATTGGGCCCGGTACTCGACCAGCAGCAGTCTGTGAAACGGAAATATCACACAAAATTTCAACATGGAGTGTATGGAACCGAGGAACGAATCGGTAAACAATGCTGCCCAAACGAATGGTAACTGACTGCAAAGAGCATGAAATCAGTATGTATGCAGTCTAGTAGTAAAAATAGTCTGGAAAATATAGAACATCGGAATCCACAGCGCGTCGTAGCTCATTATTAGTATTGCGAACTAGGGGCATTACCTTGGTACATTAGTCTGTCGACGATATAGCTATCCCCTATTCTACCTTTCCTGAAACAGAAGCGATGTTAGTTTACCTCATAACGTGTCCAAAACGCTTCCTTATCTCAGAAATAACAGGTATGTATAAGAATGAGGCTTAGGGTGAATCTCTAGTTGGTCCCAATATATGCTTTCACGCCATCGATCTATTCTCGGTAGGTAGAATGTGTATGGGTAAAAACGGAAAGGACGCATCAAAGAATAGAAGACACACAGACTGCTGTGACCGATTTATCGCAATGGCACTTCGAACCCAACTTCAGCCGACAACAGGCTAGCAGAACAGTTGGACTGCAGTGAAGAGGAAGCTGAGCTTCAATGATAAAGCTAGCATTTGAGAAGACTTGGTGACTAACATGTAAAACCACTGTTCGCCACATTGAGCTACTTTCTTGATCCAGAATAAACCATTAGCGAATGGCTTTCGTACAGTCGATGGAATTTCAGTCGGACAAAGACACATCCACTATTCACAATGTAGTAAGCGAAAGGATCCGGATGGAGTTGGGAATAAAGATTGCATCGTTACACTATATGGTCGCAGAAGCATATCTTGTTTAGATAGAAGGTTAAGGCGAACAGTCGCAAAACAGAACCCCATGGATGACAACATCCGGTTCCGGATTTGCTTGTCACTGCGGCCTCCATAGGACAACCACAGTTCACTAAAATATTGCGACGGTTCACAACTGGAGAGGTTATAAAGCAACTGCCATGAAGATATATTGATAAATGACAATATTTAGATACAAAATTTCTTGGCTGATTGTGATAACACCATTGAACGCAGCATAAATACCACATTTTAGTTAATCTGGAAGGCAACTGAACTTTAACGAAAGATATTGCCAATAATGTAGCATATCAGTGCGGATCAAGAAGTTCTCTGCCGGACACAAAATGAATCCAGCTACTCAAATCATTCTTTGTCGTTCTTCAACATAATTCCCCATAAATTGAGTGCACTTAGTCTACCGTTGGCTAAGTACCGCTATTCCTAGGTGGAAGATCCAATGCTGTCCCAGTAAAAATAGGACAGGTTGCGCTATATCTCAGTTAATTTGCAAGTTTGTACAATCTGCCTCCGTCCCCCATGGCTCAATGGCATAAGTCGCTGGCTAGTTGCCGCAAGTTGCCAACGATCACGGGTTTGATCTCCAGCAGAAGGCCGAGGGATTGCGCACCACTGACGAGCCCTAATAGAGCGAAACGAGCGTCTGGTGCTTTTACGGATAAGGGGTTAGACTATATGGCCTCTTAGGTGCTGAGGTGAACAAGTGAAATTTCATCAGAAACTGCTTACTCCATAGAAACACGAAGTGTTTTATAAAAGAAAAACGGGACATTTCATAGTCCATTGGTTTTACCTCGGCCATATCCTCAAAGAACTTGAGCAAGAATTTGAGGTAGCCAACAATCAATCGCTCGCGTAGTTCATGAAGACAAAATTGCTCGCTGAAGCGTGTACGAGCAACAAATGAGTTTTCCGAATTGACAAAAACCTGAAAAAAGGAAAAAAATGCGAGACGGATTGCAAGTGGTCATAGTTGATGTGCGGAAATAAAGGTTAATGGTGAGTGTTTATGTCCTTATCAGTGAGTGCTTGGACAAATAGATAAGGAAGGACAAAAGCAAGGAGGCAACACCTGGCTAGCCGAAATGCCTCCCGTGGTGCTAGCTGGGTGGTTCGAGTTAGTCACGTTCCAGCGAATGGTTCGGCGGCAGTAGTCTATCAAGTGCTGAATTTCCGCCTGGCAAGCATGCTCCCTATAAAAAGTTACAAATGTCCGTTTAACAAGACCTCGACGCGGCGGATGGGATTAGCCACTAAACAAAGTCACTATCACTTTTCTTTCCTAAGGATATTTCCCATTTCGCGAACGTCACCATCCAGAGAGAATTTCTTTGATCCCTTCATACGACGGCAAACACAGCGAACAAAATCAGGAATTCAGAGTCACATTAACAAAATCACTGACCATGTCTAAGTACCGATCATATGTGCTTGCACTATCAGAATAAGGCCTTCGCAAGCGTGCCTCACACTGAGGAGAATAAAGCATTTATTTATTCACTTAGGGGAGGTCTAAAAGACCACAGTAAATTGAGTCGACCGTGGGATACAGTTTGCGCAACGGAAGAGGTTGTTTAGTATCTTCAGCGCGAGAGCGCAAAATATATCCTTTGGCTCAGCAGGACTGTGCCATGGTTGTGACACCACGAGAGACGCGATACCTCGTCTTCCCTTACGTATAGTCTAAGTCTCGTGACGACGCATATGTGGATACAAACCGTGAACCAGGGGAAATCTAGCAACGTAATCTGTATAGATTACAGCAAAGCGATTCATGAGGTGAAAATATGAGGTCCATTATTATAACTGCCTCTTGGTTACGCCACGCTCTGACGACCTGGTACCATCTCCTCTAGGACGGGCTTTCAGCTGTTCCCATACTCACTCTCGAAGGTGCACAACCTGAACAAGTAGATAGCTTCGTCTATCTTGGGAGCTGTTTCTGCAGAAGGCATTATCAGCAAAGCAGTTTCTCTTCGCATGGCTAAAGCTCGATCAGCACTTGCCAATCTGACGCACTTGTAACGTCATCGCGACATCTCAATCTCGCTAAAGAATCGTGTTTACAGCGCATCTGTTCGCTCAGTGTTGTATGGGAACGAGTCCGGGCCGATTCGTATGGAAAACATGCGTCATACTTCTGACTTTGATAATGGTTGCTTCATGAGAATTCCTCGTGTTTGGTGGCAACATCGAGTTACCAGTAATTACGTTCCACGTCGCATCGTGGGCAATGCGAGTATTCCCTTCAACAAACTGGTTTTGCTGCGCCAGTTGAGATGGGCCGCTCACCTCCTACGCATTGCACCTGAGCATCTACCGCGTCGCGTTCTAGTCGCTCGTCAAGGACCTGGCTGAAGGCGACCGCGTGGTGGTCAGCTTTCCACTTGGCGACAGCACATGAAACCGATGACGTCGTGTCAAGCCGCTGCTGGATCCCTACGTATTCCAGCATGGGACCCAAAGATGAGCAGTGAGAATGGCTTAACACTCTTGAAGACATGGCCCGCAACCGGAATCAGTGGAGGAATTGGGTACAGAAATTTAATGATTCATATGCTTAATCTTTTAAACATAGAAAATGACAAAAAAGAGAAATCGGTGGTTGCAAAACAAACTAAATGGTTTGTTCTACTTTTTGTCAAAATGTTCCTTCCTTCCAAAGGCATAGTAGCTGAAGTGTGTTGCTCAACTTCAACTACTATGCCACGATGATTATAACGCGATGACTTCCCCTCATCCGCTAGACTCCACGATTTTTGTTGGCCATGATATCCAGTTGCTAGACCGTTGAAATTACGTACATACATATATGCGCTTCGCAAATTCAAAGTGCAGTGTTGCAGCAGGAGCCACAGCCAGTTGACGACCCGCTGACCATTGAGAACGACGAACTCGAGGTAGTTGATCAAGTAACATAACTAGGCAGCTGCACCAGCAACGACGGGCGCATAGAAACTGAAGTTAGTTCGCGCATTGCAAAAGACAGAAATGCCTACCAAAACCTGCGATATTATTGGCGAAAGAAAGTAGTTGCACTTCGAAGGAAAGGCCGGTATCATCATCCATCATCAAAAACAGTACATCAGCCATTCAAACTGATGCTTCGTTGTCATACAACGCAAAGCCTTGCGTGCATTAATGCTCAGCACGTACTCAAACCAACGCAACATATTCAGCCGTATTGCTTGACCTCACGCACTCAGCTAACGGCACACCACTCGTTTGTACGCTCCATTGTTACTGATGCGGTACTACCATCCGATGCCAGCAGATCCTCAGCTTGATGGGTCCAATTCTCACTCCCATATAGGAAAATGTTTTACTTCAGCTTCACATCATCATTATCATCAACAACCACAGCATGTCAGCCATTTGAATTGATGTTTCGCTGCTGCACAACCATAACGACCTACGAGCGAAGAATTAGAGGGAGTAAAAGGGCCCTTACCAGAAAACCACAACGCCCTAAGGAAAATTCCAGGGTCAACGAGCCTATACCTTGTGTTAACAACATACTGTCGCAAATAGCTGGCTATCATGCAAAGCTAAGGCGGCATGGGCGAGACAGCTTCCTTGCGGCTTTCACTGCCTCACGTCATAATCAGCCATTACCCCGCAGATACTCAGCACTAAACACACTGAACACAGGCAATCGGACTAGCAGACGGCAGCAGACGCGCCACTGGTGTCGACCTTTCAGACGGAGGGAAACTCCCTTCTGTCGCCAGAGATGTTGCAGGTTCAAGAAGCCAGTTCTGGTCTTCGCCATGCGCGAACTGACTTCCGTTTCTATGCGCCCATCGTTGCTGATGCAGCTGCCAAGGTAACGGAATCGACCAATCACCTCGAGTTCCTCGTTAACAAGGATCAAGGGGTCATAAAGTGGCTGGTGGTCTTACAGCAACACTTCAATTTGAAAGTGCAAAGCGCATACCAAATGACGGGACTACTCTACAGAAGTTATCCAGGGTTAACTGTGCCGTTCAAACATAGTTAGAAAGCAAGAGAATATCGTCTGCATAATCAAGATCAACTAACCTTTCACCAGGCAGGAGCTCAACACCTACATCGTGAGATTTCGCAAGGGAACGCTCCAGGATCCAGTGCACGACGAAATTGAACAAAAACGGGGAAATCGGACAACCCTGACGAACACTATTTGTGTTTGGAAAACTATCTAACAGATCATTGTAGATCTCGACGCAGCCTGTAGTGTTCAAGTATAGAGCTCGTAGGATATTCACATATTTCTTGGTAACACTATCCCGCGCAAGTATTTCGAACAGAATGCATCGATCGACTGAATAGAACGCACTCATGAAATCGAGGAACATAGCTATTGTCCGTCTGCGGTATGCATGGCGCTGCCACAGAGTGAATATATGGTCGACACAGCCACGTCCTGGGCGGAAACCGGCCTGCTCTTCCCTAATCCGAGATTCCCGTTGCACAGTGAGGTGACGAACGAGAATCGATGCCAGTCATCTTATCACAACTGGCGTTAAGCTAATACCCCTGTGGTCCGAACAGTCTGTACGGCTGCGCTTCTTGTATATTGCCACTATAATCTATGCGCTCCAGTTAGCCGGGACATTTACTTCCAGATACGTTCAAATAGGGAGGTCAGTGTTTTGCAGAGGACCTTACCTCCATCCTTAAATAGTGCATGTGGGAGAGAATCCGGGCCAGCGGCACAAAAATCATTGAGGGCTGTGATCGCGTCTCGGACCTCGGCCTACGACAGAGGCTCTAAACTAACCGTCCATAGCTCGTCCTGCATCACCTGAGTAGAAAGAGGTCCGGAAGCAGGGGGCCAGCCCAACTGATCTTGAAAGTGTTCCACCCAGCGAGCCATATGGCGCTTCTTATTGTGTATCAGTGCATTCACGCTGTCTATGACTGACTCACTGAAGTCTGGTTTCCTGGGACCCGTGGTGCAGATAAGCTAGAAGAGCTTGCGGTAATTGTCTCCTGCTCCTGCTTCCCCCCTTTCTTGAGCCTGACTGGTAGGACAGGTCTCCTTGTAAGCACGTAGGCTCCGCTTTAATTCGCGCCTAACAGTCTGTCTGGTCCCATTGTGCTCAGAGCCAGCGGGGTTTCTTCTGGATTCCAACAGGTTCACCGATCTCTCGGATATCCAGTGAATGGTGCGGTGACGATGGATAGTGCCACAAGCAAATGCTCCTGCGTCGTGCATGGCGGCAGAGATCCTATTCCACTGGAGCTCAGTGTCATTAGGACAAGACAGCGAAAGTTCGGTACGCAGTGCGTCTTGATGGGCTTGCCTCGCCGGGGGCTGAGACAATTTCTTAGTTGCCAATCAGGGGAAGCGCTTGGTACGCATCCTGAGAAAGTTCATGGACAAAGGACAGTGTACTAAGACATAATCAGAGTCGACACGGGTATCCCAGTACAAGCGCCAATTCAGGATGGAGCCACGCCACCTGTAACTTATGGCTAAGTAAGCAATTTGGGTTCATCGTTGGCCAACTACAGGAGGACGACAAGTGGCACTTCGGCGCCCAATGTGTCTAAAAGCAGTGCTACTAAGAAACAAATGGTGCTCCGCACACAGTTGCAGCAGACGCTCACCGCTGTCAGTCCGTTCGGAATTAAGTCCATATTTACTACCCAGCTGAACTTTTGAAGAGCTCAGACGCCCTATTTGAGCGTTCACATCTCTTAAAAGTACTATAGTATCTGAACTAGTAGCACTGCATAGTAGTGTGTTCAGTTCGTGAGAAAATGTGTCCTTGACAGCATCAGAACTGCACTCGGTGGGGGCATAAGTGGAAATCACAAACAAACAGCGTTTGTACTACTTAGTGAATGGACCTTAGTTAAGGTCGTCAAACGAGCTGCACATGAACGACTGTTCATCGGAATCCGACCAATCAACGATGGCTCAGCTTTGGAACTTATTATGATACACACATCAGCTTGAAACACATCAATACCCAGTGTGTCCAAGGTGTGTGCGAGTGCAGCCTGTCGATCTGTTGGTCGTAGAGTGCGAAGATTGAACGCTGCAGGGAAAACGGGACAATGTGGCCATATAACCGACTGTTGCTGATATGCGTCCGGTAGGTGTTGTGGGATAGTGGTTGCATACGGTTCTAATCCAGTGGCACTTCGGTTGCTGTCAATTCAGCTGGGAATTATAGAAGGAAGGTTAGTAATAAGGGTCGGGATGGGAGTAAGAGAAAAAGGTGGAGAAGAAAGGCCGCGCCAGCAGTAGCATGTTTTCGGTTATCCGCCCTGCTGTATGCAGCAGATAAGTCGACCCTTGATAATCTGCACGACGGCCGATGCAGGATAAAGTTTATGTTTGCAAAAGAAGTCATGGTTGTATGTGGGCTGAGATACCGCCAGAGCGCCCAGACCTAGACAGGAAGGCGATTAAGGTCCTCAACCAAAGCCTTTGGCTCAAAAGCCTGTCCACAAGACAGCGGCGAGGTGGAAATGATTTAGTTTCACAGAAATGGACACCATTCCATTTCAAACCCCCAACCTGGCGGACCAGGAGACTGAGTTTGCCTGACCTCAAACCATTGACCAACCTGGTAGGAGTAGCTCTCAAGTCATCATCACCATCATTACACGTTAGCTGGAGATGGAAAACACCTCAGCTATTGTGCCGCAATACAAAAGATAAGAAAAGGAAAACAAACGGTGGCACGCCCGCTGAGTCCCCAGTAACGGATGGATATCATTCCGGAGAGCTAACAGCTGGCTGCCGTAAAAGAGTCATATTATACCTATCAGGTGAGATCATGATTGGAAGGGGGTGCTAAGCAGGAGGGGGATGGACAAACGAACTCACAACACAAACGCCATTGGGGCCGGCTCCAAGCCATATCAGCGAGTATATCCAACCAAACGTGTTCACCATCCTTAGGACCCCAGCCAGGCAATCGGGATGCACCAACCGACGCCAACTTCGAAGTGAGGGTTTTCATTCCTCTCGACCAAGTCATCACTTGGCCTCCCCTCCTCCTCTTCCAACCGTACCCACAACGCGCAAACAATGCACGTCGCGGGAGTCGGTGTGCTGGCATGCGCAACACGTGGCCCAGCCATCGGAGCCTGGTGCGTGATATAATCGTGCTGAGCGGTTCACTCGTTCTTCCTGCACAAAATACGCGACGCCGAACACGCTCATTGCTCATGCGGTGTTCCCATCAGACATGAGCTAAGCTGCGCAGGCAGCGATGATCGAATGTGACGAGTCTCTTCATGTCTGTCGACCGGATGGGCCAGGTTTCACAGCCATATAAGAGAGTAGAACGGACGGCTGCGTTGTAAACTCTGCCCTTCAGGGCGAGAGTAATGTCGCGTCTGCGCCACAGGTGGCGGAGACTGGCAAAAGCACCTCGAGCTTTTGCTATACGGTTCGTAACCTCATCTGCAATCCCACGAGTGCTAATATAGCTGCCCAGGTACTTGAATTCATGAACGAATTCTAGCAGATCACCACCAAGCGTTAGCGCAGGGTTGGGTCCCTGCCAATCTTGGAGAAGTACTTTGCATTTCGATGGAGCAAAGCATAACCCAAAATGATTGACAGCCAGTGCTAATCGGTCCAGTGCTATTTGGCATGTTTGATGGTTGTCACAGATTAAGGCAATAATCGTCCGCATACTCCAATTCAAGAAGTCGCTCACCAGGAAGTAGCTCCACACCTTCTAGGTCGTGTCCAGCGAACGCTGTTTCCATGACTTCAGCAATAGCGAAGTTGAAGAGGAAAGGCGACAGCGGGCATCCTTGTCTCACACCGCTGGTGATACTGAAGAGTGACGACAGTTTGCCATAACCCCTCACCCTGCCCGAACTATGCGCGTACAGCGCTTTGATAATGTTTACATATTTATCAGGTACACCATTCCTTAACAGGCAGTTCCAAAGGGCACATCGATCGACTGAGTCGAAGGCACCTTTTATGTCAAGAAACACGACAACGGTGGGTCGCCAATAAACATGGCGGTGCTCCAACACTTGACGCAAGGTGAAGATGTGGTCGATGCAGCCGCGACCTTGACGAAATCCGGCTTGCACTTTACGAATCTGGCTTTCACGAAAGCCAGTCAGTCTGTGGAGAATGATAGAGGCAAGCAATTTAGAGGCAATCGAAATCAGACGGATCCCTCTATGATTGCCGCATTCCAAACGAGAGCCTCCCTTGAAAATTGGGACAATGACGGAGCGGTTCCAGTCTGTCGGGACTGTCTCCTGCTCCCAAAGTTTTACTAGCAACTCGTGTATATCATCTATTAGAGCAGGTCCCCCGAATTTGAAGAGGGCTGGGGGAATTCTATCTGCCCCTGTGGCATTAAGCAATCTCAACAGCCTGATCTCACGTTCGACTTCTGCACGTGATGGCGGATCCAAGGAGACGGCCCAGGGAGAAGGGCGCTCAATGCCCGAAGAAGAAAGCGAAAACTCAGGTTGATTAAATTGCCTTGCAAAGTGTTCAGCCCAACGCTCTCAAGTTGCCCGGGGGCATCACCCAGTATAGCTTAATGGGTCAACGAGGTACGCAAACCGTCGCACCACGTTAAGTTCCAGACAGCAGCTGCATCAGCAACGATGGGCGCATAGAAACTGAAGTCAGTTCACGCATGGCGAAGGCCAGAACTGACTCCTTGAACCTTCAACATATCTGGCGACAGAAGGGAGTTTCCCTCCGTCTGAAAAGTCGACACCAGTGGCGCTTCTGCTACCGTCTACTAGTCGGACTGCCTGTGTTCATTGTGTTTGGTGCTGAGTATCTGCGGAGCAATGGCTGATTATGACGCGAGGTAGTGAAAGCCGCAAGGAAGCTGTCTCGCCGATGCCGCCTTATCTTTTCATGATAGCTAGCTATTTGCGACGGTATGTTGTTAACACAAGGTATAGTAGGATCGTTGACCCTGGAATTTTCCTAAGGGCGTTATAGTTTTCTGGTAAGGGCCCCTTATCTCCCCCTTATTCTTCGCTCCGTAGGTCGTTATGGTTGTGTAGCAGCGAAGCATCAGTTCAAATGACTGACATGTTGTTGTTGTTGTTGATGATGATGATGATAATATGAAGCTGAAGTAAAACGTTTTCCTATATGGGAGTGAGAATTGGACCCTTCGAGCTGAGGATCTGCTGGCATCGGACGGTAGTGCCGTATCAGTAACAATGGAGCGTGCAAACGAGTGATGTGCCGTTACCCGTTAGGCGAGTGCGTGAGGTCAAGTAATACGGCTGAATATGTTGCATTGGTTTGAGTACGTGCAGAGCATTAATGCACGCAACGCTTTGCTCTGCCGTCTCTATGAGGATGAAAATTCTGAGAAAGGCTGTCGCAAAACTCAATCCATCACGGCAAATACTAATCAGGGAAACCAAAGCATATTTACTGGTGTGTCACTTCGATATATGTTGTTAGACCTATAACTAATGATCTATCCGTTCCAATGAGTCTCTTACATGGACGCAGCTAAACAACCAGTGGCGTGACTCGTAGTATCGCCACAGCCTGTCCACTAATCAGCAGAGCGAACACCCGTTGTCTACAACAGACGGTTCAGTTAAATTTGTTTCAGGCTGGCGGCGTGATTCGGTGTTCGCGACTGTCTCTTCACACCGACTGTGTACTAACACTGCGGGGAGTGGCAGTTACTCACAGAGGAGAATGAAATGATTATATGCTAGGATACAGATGGTAAATGATGTGGAAAGGGGCCCGCGTTTGTTGTTGTACCTAGTCAAACCACACGTTTGATGCGTGCATCGTGCTGAGGTACACGTGTGGTTAAATTGAGCATGATGTGTGACTGTGAAGACCGTCTTTCCGATCCCATCCCAATATCATGAAATTTCTGGCAGTCTGTTTTCGAATATATATATATATATATATATATATATATATATATATATATCTGTTTGGTTGGCGGCATGCGGTTCCGGATTTGCCTGTCATTGTGCCTACATAGGACAGCCACAGGACGCATGCGCCTGAAAAGGGATCATGGGTGGCATGCGCTGCACCACCCAAACACCTCACATCCAGTGTAAATCCAAGGGAATAAGACCGGGAGGCATATGAGTGGGAGCTATGTTTCATCAACGGAGCCGGCCCACAGTCCTTCAACATGCACAGCAGCAGCATTCTTGTCTATCTAGGTAGGGAATCATGTGTACTAGACGTACACAAGGTGGTGGCTTGGCCATGGTCAAATCCACACTGGATGCATGGAACCTAGCACGGCCAGGAGGACCGTGCACCATCCAAGCAACGATACAAAGTCTCCTGGAGCCAGTAACCGAGGTGGAAGGTGTTAAACAAATAGTCACCCTGTCAACATTCACATCAAGCGCGTCCACACCGGGGATATCAAACAAGCAACATAAAATTTAAGGGAAAACAACCACGCAAAATTGACACAGAATATGCAGCAGAATACCAGAATTGAACAAACCAAATAAAGTGGAATGGCTTTGATCTAGATTAAAAAGACAGTTTTAGTGCAAGTTGGTTTAGCCAAACTCCGATGAAGAAGTAATATGAATGCAACATCGACTTCAGGACAAACAAAAAACTGGCAGGGTGCCACAACACATGGATAGCAACAAAAAAGAGGAAATAAAACAGTTAGAGGATGAGGTGCATAGGTTCATGTGTTATGTGGGCAGAGAGCTTCACGATTGCCCAAAAAGTGGAAGAGAGTTGATTTAGGGGACCCCACCCGCAATCTTTGGTCATAAAGACTTGATCCGTAAGGCAGCCGAGCGATTACCGCATGTCACTGAATTGTTCGATCAGTCACTGGGTACGCAGATCAGGCTCATTCGTCTTTTTAGTGTTCGGTAGCAGTCCACACAGAAGCCGGTGGTTAACAAGGTTGTTCATTCGCCTTTCGGTAGGTACTCATCCCTAGTTACAGAAGTGTGGGCAGTGACCCTACAGCCGTTCACAATGACTTTGACACAGCTCCGGAGAACCAGATGACTAGTCCAGAACTCCTCACATTTTGAAACGCTGTCACGATTGTCCACGACTGCTTGCTCACCTAGCTTACAAAACAAACGGGACTTATTAGCAGTTAACTGCACAAAGAAGTCAATATCAATCCGCAACCAAGGGACTTGTCCGACAGGGTGCAGCTTCGTCTGTCGCCGTGCGGTGTCCATAGACTCCTTGATCTTGAATTCTGCAATCACGACAACTACGGCAGAACAACCTCCTCGTAATGTCAGCTGGGTGGTTCGGGATTATCCCGCTCCAGCGAATGGTTGGGCGGCAGTGTGCCATGATGTAGTGGGTTTCCGCCTTGGTCAGCGTTCTCTCTATAGAAAGTCACAGATGTCCACTTAACAACACTGGCGTGGCGGATATGACTCCCCAATAAATAAAGTTATTGCCTCTCCCTGAGTGGCAGTGTACCTTCAGGGGGTGTTGGGCCCTTGGTCCTTTTCAGGACCTAAAGGCATATAAACCACTTGTTTGGTCACCGGTTCCCAAAGGGTTGCGATGCCCTCATGTCGTCCTGTTGCCCTGTAGGTTAGATCCTTGATCAAAGGCTCAGGGTAGGACGTCTGAAGACAACCTCTACTTAAGCGTGGGCAACCGGGTACCATCACGCCCACTGATGAATCATGAACGGACAATACTAGTGCATTCTCTCTTGCTATATCTACCTACTCTACTGTCCATACTGCTGATTCTCCACGCACACATTGTCCCACGTCCATTATTCAACCAAAAGTATGTTCTCCCCGGTCATCGCCGATAGCAGCTAAGTGTTCGTACCTGACGGAAGTCAGAGTCTAAGCCTCGGTGTTCGATGCCCGGCGACCACAGAGTTCTCACACTCCACCGAAGCCTCGGCTTTTCTTCGACCTGGTTCTCCATTCAGTCTCACAGCGTTCAATGTTCGCACTCTGATGCAGATCGGACGGCAAACATACCTAACCCGCGCTCTTGAGATGCTCTCGGTAGACATATTTTCCATCAGAAACTAGATTGCAAAACTCCATTGCCGTCATCAGAATGGCCACTTCTGCAAACACTGAGGTCAAATACCATTTGCCTTTTTCCGGTGACCTAGAGGCAGCCGCTGCTAGGCAGGCTGGTGTTAGGGTTGCACTGAGTGACAGGGCTGATACCGCTCTGCCTGACTGGATCCCAGTCAACAGTCGGCCATGTGCAGTCAGACCACGAGGTTCATGTAAATTAAATAAGCGTCAAGATGACACAAGCGCATTATTTGCCGTCTCCGCATACGCTCCTACAAACTGCAGTCCGGATGCCGTCAAAGATTGTTATTACCAACAACTAAATGAACTTCTGCGCTTCGCTAAAATGCTTGATATTGTCATTGTTGCTGGAGATTTAAATGCATGAGTGGGCCGCCTGCCAGCACCAAGTGAGTACCATGTTGGGGGTAGTTTTGGCTTCTGTAGCAGTCAATTAGATAGTGGAGACAGATCGCTGACTCTTTGTTCTGACCATCGCTCGTTTCTTTCGAGCACCAATTTTCGACCCTCGAAGAGACAGACTGCTACCTAATGCCCGTCTTCTCAAACGTAAGAGTGGTCCCAGTTTGACAACATAGCGATAACCTACAGATGGTGCGGAAGCGTATCAGATTGCAATTCGCATTGATCAACTTGTCTGGACTCCGATCACGCATGCGTTTCGAAGGGCCGCCTAGGCGTACGCACTACCGACGGAGCGTGGAAAACCTACAAGACCCTACGACGTTGGCCAAATAGCAGGCCTCGTTGTCAACACTGCTTATCCAGCTTCTGATGGTGATCTGAATTCACAGTGGATGTGCATCAAAAATGCCATAGTTTCTGCCAGTATTGATAGTTGCGGAGTCACCCATCACCCGCCGAAAAGCTGAATCACTGCTGTCTCCTTGTCGCTGATGAACAAACGCCGCTCGGTCCCGGCCGATTCTAGCTGTAGTGAAGAACGACGATCCCTAGATCGAGAATTGCGCAGTAGTCTACAAAAAGATCATGAAACCTAGTGTTGTGAACGTGCTGGAGAGACGAAACTCGCTAGCTTTTCTGGTAATGCCAGAACATTTTCCCATCTTATCCGAGCCACCGAAGGTTTCCGATCTGGTGTAAACGAAACGATCTGCGAAGAGGATGGTCCATTAATCAACGACGGTTGTAACGTTAGGCTGAACACTTTGGCTCGCAGTTTTGCTGGCCACCAGCTCCATCTGCTTCCTCTGAAGTGTTCACTGGTGCGCAGTGGTCCGTCTCCACATATCCTCTCTATCACTAGCAAACCTGACAGGAACTCCGCCTCTTGCAGCGCCGGAAAGCACCGGGTCCTGATGGGTTACATCCCGCCCTATTTAAAGAAGACGACTCTTCGCTGGTTCGAGAACTTAGTGCATTGTTCTCAGACACCTGACTGAAACGGGAAGGTTCCATCATCCTAGAGTGAGTTGATAGTCGTCCCCATCTTCAGAAAAGGCCTGCGCACAATGCGCTCTAACTACAGGGGTATTAGCTTGGTTCCCGTCGTTTGTAACGTTCTGGTGTCCATCACACTTCGAAGGATATCTCCAACGCGCGAATCGCCACAGCGGAAAGAATAGGCTGGGCTGGGCGTGGCTGCATCGATCAAATCCTCACACGCCGTTAGATCCTCGAGCTCTGTCATGTGTAACAAACGCTAACGACTGTTGTGCTCCTGAATCTCCGCGCTGCCTTCGATTCTGTCGACAGGTGTGCATTGTGGCACTGTTCGTTGTGGAATGGCGTCCTCGGGAAGTTCGTTTCCGCACTACGCGCTATGTACAGTCTGACCTCGAGTATAGTTAAGGCTTTGGAAAGCTTTCGCCTTCCTTTGTTGTTGCCAGTGGACTTCGACAAAGATGCTCTATCTTCCCATTCCTCTTCAATGGTGTCACTGAGGATGTCCTCAAAAATACTCCAGAAGATTCGTTGAGCGCTGGCGTTGAGCTCCTCTAAGGTAACCGAGTAGCTGACATGGACTATGGTGATGATATCGCCATGTTGAGTGACGGTCCACAGACCATCTAAGTTGCACTTAACCGCTTAGTGATTGAAGTGTCAAAGCATGGGGTGGCTTACCCTCCATTCAAATGTACCAGCACTCACACTTGATGGTGAGATACTGGAGGTCACGGAGAGTTTTGCGTACCTGGGAAGTTGCATCACAGCCGGTGGAGCTGTTGGGGACGAGATTTCCACGCCTATCTCAAGAACTCGCCTCACTTCCTCTAAGCTTATGCACTTGTGGAGCTGCCATGACATCCATCTATCCATCAAAAGGCGGGTTTATTGTGCGACTGTACGCGCTGCACTGTTGTACGGTTGCGAGGCTTGGGTTGCTAGTAACGTTGAGCTGCACCGTCTCTCTGTGTTTGGATACCGTTACTTGCGGTCCATGGCCCATGTGCGGTGGCTGCATCAGGTGACCAATGTGGAAGTTACACAGCTGGTTTTGGATGGAGACAGCCCCTCCCTTGAGGAGGTCGTCCCGCTGCGTCAGGCGCAGTGGTTTTGGGCACGTGCTGCGCATGTCTGCACATCAACTTCCGTGCCAGGCATTGTTCGTGTTTGCTGGACAGGACTGGAGGAGACGGCGAGGTGGAAACCAACAACATGGAGAAGCCACATGAAAAAGCTGACGAAACAGTTGGCCTCGGTCGGTTGTTCTCGACTCCCTGATTGGGATTTCAGAGATACGATGTCGCTGGTTAGAGACTCTGGTTACAGACTCCGAGGCTGATCGCGGACGTGTATCTCTGCGTGTTGCTGTGATTTCCCTTCCCTTCCCCAGTAAAACAAACAATAAAAAACTCAAAAACGGTGAGTAAAAACAGTGCAAAAATGTTGCTTGTTCTAGTTTCTCCTGTTTTCTAATTCCAACAAGATATTGATGACATAATATCTGTATCACAGATTTTGATCATCAGACATATCATCCATGATAATTGCGGTCATCAAGATTCCAGTGTCATGAAGAATTCACTACAAGGCATCAGAAGTAGTCCGATGCGCCACAGTGAAGATTCGCAGAGGAAAACATTAATCGCGCAGGGGTTAAGGACGGTGTGAGGTTACTAAAGGAGTGATAATAATCCAAGTATGTTTATGATAACGTTCACAACTGCAGCTGTGCGTTTGCTGGGCTCATGTATCAACGTTTGTTTCAACGCGTCACTTTTGTCAGCTTTATTGATGTATATGGTTATCGTGTCCAAATACTGTTTACTGCATTATAAAGCAAGTAGAAAAGAATGCTGTACAACTCTTTCGAAATATGGTGAAAAACGTTATAAAAATTGTCAGCTGTGAATATCGTTCTCGTTCTCATGTAAGATCTGACTCATGATATTTCAGAACTCACAAATGTGACATGTCATCGCAAGTGTGCAACCGCTCTCTGAAGCGAATAGTGGTAAAATAGAAATCCAATAACCTTTTGAACTGCTGCACAGATGTGGCCTCAATCAAATGTTCAGGCAAACTGTTCCAAATATTTACCACTCTCCGTTCGAAGCACAGTGGGTGGGGAACTCGCTTCACATCCGACACGACAAGTTTGTATCTGTGTCCGCATATGCTGCATGGCCCTCGTAAGTGCAGCATTGGCCTCAACATGGGGAAGTCACGGAGATGTAGAAAACGGTAGGTCAGGATGAGGTCGACTCGCACCCGACGGTAGGACAAGGTGTAGAGTCCTAGTTTCTCGCACCTGTCTTCATACCCCAAACCAGAGTGGAGATCACAGTTCCATTCCGAGTTCAACGTCATCAAATTCCCCTATTGGTGTGTGTATTTGTGTGGTTTCTTATTGGCCTTATTGTCTGCATACTTTCAATGTCCTAGATTATTTTTGGATCTATGCGTCAGGCCATTTAACAGTGATATTTCCCCGTTCAAGGAAATATAAAACCCTGTTCCGGCTCATAAGTGTTCTCATCACCATTAGTGAGTGGAAGCAGTAGTCACGGGGCCGGACACAACAAAGGCTGCCCGCATCTACGCCGATTCGAGCGGGTGACCACTAGGCTACAAGATGGATGCCTCATCTCTTCGGTCACCAACAGAGGTCAGTAAGCCATTATTACTAGAGGTTAAAGATATGAGAAATCAGACACAGTGTCAAACTGAACGGCTCAAACATACATCTGGAACCAAGAATAGACAGATGAGTGAAATCCGTGATCAAATCGTTTTGCTGGAATTTGGCAAAAAGCGTAGTAAGCAGAGGTACAAAAGGACTTAGAGTTATTTGTCCAGTTCGTGTAAGAAGAATATGATACACAGCGATTTCACAATATGAGAATATCATCGAATAGGTGTACGCAACTGGATTCCTTTAGCTCAGCAAAAGTAAACAAGTGAAAGATAATGCACTACTGTCAGACACAGTCAAACAAGAACTGAGTGCCGCGAGAAGCGCAAGAGGATTCTTCTGTCCTCAGAGGACTCACAAGCGGTGTGTAAATAATCCGAGAAGTTTGAAGCAGTGGGATAATGATTGAAACCACCATTACACAGTCAAAACGGTATTATTATGGCGAAAAATACGAAAAGCTAATCAAATCGGAAAACTGTGAAGCACGGTCTGGTTAGATCAAAAACAGCGCAGCAAGAAGAATGACTCACACCATTGTACAAAAAACGAATGCAATAGATTTCGTGCAGCAGTAATTTCACATACACTAACAAGTCAATGTGGCATACGATGGTTCCGAAGTGAATGAAAGATGAGGAATTTTCCTTTGTAATGAATTATGCTAATAACAAGGAGGAGTTAAGCATCCGGTTTTACTCTGAAGGCTTGGAATCTGGGGGAGAAAATCACGATTATGATGCAAAAACCGCATTCAGAAGATGATGCTACTGCTCAGAATTTCGTCGTACAACTCTGACATTAGCTTTGTCATTCGCAATGAGTATCGATGGAATTGTATGCAGTTCCCTAATCATGCCTCCCATGTCGTGGCTGTTTTGTGAACATTGGGAAGCTGTCATTGTTATGAAACGCGGCACGACAAACAGGGAAATTTTGATGATGCTTAAATCTGAAGATTAGAAATAAAACAGGATATATATATGAAGCTTTGCCAGTCCATCTTAAGAGGGTGAACGAAGAAATGAAATCGAGTGTGGTGCAACTAAACAAATAAAACGAAAACGTTGCAAATTACTTGTGAAGTATCAGTAGCTGAAATTCACAGAGGCCCACGTACTTCAACAGCGGGTGGCAGGAAGGGCTGGTTCGGCATAGGAAGCATCGCACCAAGCATGATTCACTAGGCTTTGACCGACTAAGAAACTATTAGGCAGTTGTAGCTAAAGATATGTTTTCATGCATCAACAAACTAAAGCTTAATCGGTTTAGAATAGACGGTCCAGACGGCACGATGGCAAAGAATCTCTGGGTAGAGCGCGAACGAGTGCGAGTCGTCACTTGCGAGCACGATGTTCCGTGATTGTGCGAGAAGGACACAAGCGCAACAAAGTGGAGTGGCTTCCACTCTGGATGGTAGCGCATGACAGAAAATGAAGTGAAATTTCGTGAGTGCGTGGTTAGCTCACCTGCAGTGCACTGAGTCCATTGTGTAGGCGGGTGGTAAGAGAAGAATTTAGTTTCTCAAATAAAGGGACCAACTGACACCCAGGGCTACTCGAGTTCTTCGTGTTACTGGAAAGTAATAGGCACATAGAAAAAATAGAGGAGAGTCGGAAAAGTTAAGCGCACAGTACCTCAATAGGAATGATAGAAGATGGGAATAAAACTCCTACATGCGAAAAGCTTTAAATAAACAAACAATGTACATATTGCGACGACGAAGAATAAAGGAGCCGCTGAGAGGTCTGAGAGTTTAACACTGACGGTCTGTGCTCAATGTCTCGGAAACTACATCAATACCTTGATCACACTATGCAACAGCGTGCTACGGCGATGGAAAAAGGTACCTATAGTAGCAAAATGTTTACGTTTGCCTGCGGTTTAGGCAACGACATCATTATCATCATTATACATGTTAGCTAGAGGTGTAAGACACCTCAGCTACTGTGCCGTAATACATAAAGGAAAAGGAAAATAAATACAACGGTTGCATGCCAGCTGAGCTACCAGCAACGGATAGGCATCGTTCCAATGAGGTATCAGCCGGCTACTAGGCAAAACGAAAAATTATTATGTTTTACGCTGGGAAATGAGATCGTAGGTGGAGGGGGAGACTAAAAGGGATGGGGAGGGACAAAGAAACTCACAGCACGAACGCCACTGAGGTCGGCTCCTTGCCATGTCAGCAAGTGTATCCAGCCAAACGTGTTCACCGTCTTTTGGACCCCGACCGGGGAGCCGTGACGCTCCAACCGAGGCGAGCTCCGAAGTGAGGGCCTTCATTCCTCTCGACCAAGTCATCGCTTGGCCACCCCTCCTCTCCTTCCATCCACACCCACGGTGAGCAAACAACTCACGTCGCGGAAGTCGGTGGGTTGGCATGCGCAACACGTGGCCGAGCCATCGGAGCCTGATGCGTGAAATGACGGCGCTGAGCGGTTCATTTACTTTTCCTGTGCCATAAACAAGGCGTCGAACACGCTCGTTACTCACACGGTGTTCCCACCAGATGTGAGCCACACTGCGAAGGCACCGGTGGTAGAACGTAACTAGCCTCTTTATGTCCCCCGATCTTAGGGGCCAGGTTTCGCAAGCGTACAGTAAGGTCAAACTTACCGCTGCACTGTACACTCTACCCTTCAGGGCGAGAGTAATGTCGCGCCGCCGCCATAGGTGACGAAAGTTAGCGAAAACACTTCGAGCTTTTGCTATACGGTGTTATACGGCGCTGATACAACTTCCTAGGTAATTGAATTTCTGAACGACTTCTAGCTGATCCCCACCAAGAGTCAGCGCAGGAGGCGATCCCTGCCAATCTTGGAGGAACGCTTTACATTTCGATGGTGCGAAGCAAAACCCGAAGCTGCTGACAGTCAGTGCTAATCTGTCCAGCGCAACGACAAGCAAAGGAGCACAGTTTTTCATACGGCAACGTTGCTTGACATGGTCGACGTTGCAAAGTTTGGGTTGTGTCGATGTTTGTCTATGGAAGTGTAATAAATCAGTGAGGATACAGCATTTGGCCAAGGGGCGATGCCCAATCCAAGTTCATCTGCGGTTGCTACACTCGACGGGCAGTGGCCAAAAGGTTCACGCAGATGCGTTGTAATCCGGAGGTCAAGGCCTCGAGTCAGCCTAGATGAGGGTGACCTCACGGGATAACCAGTGTTTGTGGGATTGATGGTGATTGCGCGGCAGCGAAGCGTCAGTACAGTGGACAGGTGTAGTGATAATTATTGACTTAACGTTTCATCCCGCAAGCAATAGGTAAGATAGCGCATGGTAGTCGTGGATTCTGGACTCGGAGATGTAGTAAGCATCGACAGCAACGATATGCGATGGGGCTAAAAGTACAGCATGCCATCATACTAATGCTGTGGCGTGAAGGACGAGAAGTGGATGAGACCGGGCAGCGTGGTCTGGTAAGCGATGGAATACGGTAGAAGGATTTAAGGCACTTTGATGATAACGATGTAGGCAACAAAACCTATTAGCAGTGTAAAATTGAGATACAGATGGGGAAAACGTTCGCATAAATACTAACCCGATTCCATCTACCCACCTGGCCATATGTAGTGGATGAGATGAACTGTGTGAAATTAGACCGCGATGATCATGGTTATATGCTGACAGGGATACGGAAAAGCACCGAAAACTCTGGATCAGATGCGCGATCGCAAAGCAAAAACCTGGTGATAGGCCACAGGATGAGTCACGCTCAGAGAAGTGGATACCGAAACACATACATTAACGATCTGAGCAAATTGATCTCAACCGTTTTGTTGGTTGGTGTTGAAAATGTTTAAGTGAATTGCCTAGCTCTGTGAATAACTCAACAACGGAATAATCGACTCTAGTTAGGCATTTGAAATTACTCTGAAACCAAAACCTAACTGGCACAAACATGCAGTCACCAGTTAACTTGGAGCAATGACCCAAATTTCGAGAATGGGAATACTGCGTGGCTGCGAACTCATCAAATCGCTTACTAGTCAGCGGAACACAAAATTCGTCAGGCAGCATTGTTAGTCCGAGGTAACACGTTAACTGTCAAGGGCAGAGAAGGCGAGCAAACCGAACGCTAATTACAATCTAGTTTAAAGCGCTATGAAGGTCATCGGAGCTGCTCGTCAGTACAGTTAAAACCGCCAGAACAAAGTGTGGGCTAAGGGGGATCATCATCAACAGCAGTACAGCAAGCACTCGAACTGATGCTTCGCTGCCGTACAACCACAAGGAATTACGGAACAAAGAATAACAGAGAGAGGAGAGGGACCAGCGTTAAAATCTTGATCGCTTAAATAAACACTCGGGGTCAACGCGCTTACACCATGTCAACAACATGCCATCAAAAACAGCTGGCTATCGTTCAAAGAGAAGGCGGTATCGGCGAAACAGCTTCCTAGCAACTTTCACTGCCCAGCATCATAATTAACCGTTGCTCTGTAGTTAACTCAGCATCAAACACACTTTAAGACGAAAAGACGGCAGCAGACGTCCCACTGGTGTCGGCTACGAGCCGCGTCCTGTAACATCTCAAGCCAAGCACAAGGCGAGTCACGTGGACTCCAGCGTAGGTGAGACGAACCGACTGCACCCATTTTAGTCGTCAGTGACTTCATTCCCCATTGCCAAATTAATTTCTGCCCATCCCGAGCCTTGTGCTAGCCTACATCTGGCAAACAAAACACGGCCCTCCTTGGTAAACGGTGACCAGGCATACGTAGTACATGCCCAAGACAACGCAACTTATTCAGTGCTACCAGTTGTTCTAAGGAAATAGCCTAGTCATGACGACCTGGTACTCACCTACGCATATCACCGTTGCGGACAGGCTGGTACCATCCGACACTAGCAATGCTTCGCAGACAACGATGATCAAAGACGAAGGCACCTCGGATCTTCAAACCGAAGGGACCAAGTTTCACTACCATAGAGCAGGACGGCCCTCGTTGTGACCTTGTACACACGGTTTCCAGACGGAGAGAAACCCCTATTTGACGCCAAAAAGGTCGCAAATTCGAAAAGGTTGTTCTAGCTTTTGAAATGCGCGAACTGACACCAGTTGCTATACGCTATCTGTCAAGGTAGGTAAAGTGATTAACTACAAGTTTCTCACCATCAAGCGTCACCAAGGGGTCTGGTGATCCTGTATCAGCACATTGCACTTTGAAGGTGTGAGGCGCATGCTAAATGTTGGGACAACTCTAAAGTTATTCAGGATTGACTAAGCCGCTCCAACATCGTTAAAATGCAGGACAATATCGCCCACATAACAAAGATTAGCTAGCTTTTCACCAGGCAGCACCTCGAAGCTTGCATCGAGAGGTTCTGCAAGGGGACACTCCATGATAGAGTCCACGAAGAAAGTGAACAAAAACGGGGAAATCGGAGAACCCAGACGAACGCCACTTGTGTTCGGAAAACTATCTGACAGGTCATCGTAGACCTCGACGCGGCCGGTAGTGTTCGAGTATAGCGCACGTAGGATATTCACATATTTCGTGGGAACACCTTCCCGCCAAAGTATTTCAAACAGAATGCATCGATCGACAGAATCGAACGAACTCGTGAAATCAAGGAACACAACTATTGTCGGTCTGCAGTATGCACGGCGCTGCTCTAGCACCTGCTGCAAAGTGAATACATGGTTGACACAGCCACGTCCAGGGCGGAAACCTGCTTGCTCTTCCCTAATCCGAGATTCCCGTTCCACAGTGACGCGACGGACGAGAATCGAGGCCAGTACTTTTGTCCCAACTGGCATTAGGCTAATACCCCTGGTGATTAGCATAGTCGGTGCGATTGTCCTTATTCTACATAGCGCCACTGTAATTGATTCAGTCCAGTTAGCTAGAATGCTCTCCGCCTTCCAGGCTTGTTCGAACATGGAGGTGAGTGCTTGCAGAGGACCACATCACCATCCATAAATAGTGTGAATGCGAGGGAATCCAAGCCAGCAGCGCGAAAAAGATTAAGGGCTGCGATCGAGTTACGGATCTCGACCTTTGACGGAGTCTCCAGACTAACTGGTCATAACTCAGCCTGCAACACCTGCGCAGGAAGTGGTACAGAAGTAGGGGGACAACGGAACTGCTCTCGAAAGTGCTCCGCCCAATGAGCCATATAGTGCTACTTATTGTGAACCAGGGAACTCGCGTTGTCTCTGATTGTTTCACTGACACCTAGTTTCCTAGGACCAGTTGTGTGGATCATCTGGAAGAGCTTGCGGTAATTGCCTACTGCTCCTGCTTCCTCCATCTCTTGAGCCGCACTGGTCCACCAGGCTTCCTTGTCACCACACAGGCTCCGCTTTGGATTGTGCGTAATTATCTGGCCACACTGTACTCAGAGCCAGCCGGGAGGTTTCCTCTGGATTCCACCAGGTTCACCGACCACACGGATATCCAGTGACTGATGCGGTGACAACTGACAGTGCCACAAGCGGAAGCTCCTGCACGTTGCATGGCGGCGGAGATCTAATTCCACTGAAGCTCAGTGTCATTAGGACAAGAGAGCGAAAGTTCGGTACACTGCGCATCCTGGTAGGATTGCCTGACCGAGGGCTGAGGTAAGTTCTCAGTCGCCAATAGAGGGGGCGCATGGTACGCATCCTGGTAAAAGTCATGGCAAAATGACACCGTACCAAGGCATGATCAGAGTCGACTTATGGGGATGAGAGTAATTTGTTCGAAGCACAGAATCGTTCTCACAACTAGAGTTAACAAGTGCGTCAAAGTACGGCGCGCCAAAATCGAAGCAACAGTTTTATTATCAATGCTACGAATGTATGCACAAGGATCTCGAGAAAGCGAACATTTGAAATCCAGATACGATTTCACAATCCGTCATGCGTTGACGTGGGCGCTGGGACATAACCTATACAGCACATGTGGCAACCTTGCAGAAGGGCACAGAAAGCAAGTATTGATATATCTTTGCTGCCGTCGGAGCATATCTACATATATAGCTTACAATGACATGCCTTACATCACGCTCAGGCCGCATTACAAATATTTACAAGCGTTTGTTCGTTGTTTTGTAGTGTTTAGTAGAGAATCGGTGAAATTTACTTGGATCACAACACCACGGCTCAAGCAGCGATATGGGCGCCTATGAATAGATGGACATGTGGTTCACCGAGGAGAGTTAGTTCAGCGTGAAACATTTGAAATGCGTGTTAAAGCGCTAATGCTTGCGTTATAGGGAAGATAACGTATACGTGTGCGCATAAAAAGTCAGTGCTTCGCACGCACAAAAGAAATCAAATATTGAGACGCGACATCGCATTATTAGCGACAAGATTTACAGGGGGAGAAGAAAGTTTGCAGTCGAATTGACCAGAGAATCTCATCAATCGGGACTGGGTGCGAGAGCAATAACAAAGACAGGGCCAACAAGAATAGGCGACCAAACGATAAAACAACTCACGTAAAAAGTAAAGACAACGAATATACTTAAGACCTACCCCGAGTACACTGACTGAGAATCGGACATGATTGCCCCAGCCACAACCGGGCTGATCAATTGCTGACGCAATTCAGTGATGGAATCGACAGCACTCTGACAGATTTTCGATAGGTGATGCTCCGTTCGTGATCTGGCCACATCATCAACCAAGCTTTGAGCGGATTGGAGCAGCTGAGTGCAGGTCTCCTTTGAACTTTGTCCAAATAGGCCCACTGTGAATTGTTCAGTGGGAAGGCCATCATACGGCCCCATACGGTACAGTGCCTCTGTGTAGGATCTGGTGAACTGCTGCACGCGACCGTAGATTCGATCAAGTGCACGCACGATAACACCAGTGTCACAGCAGCAACGCTTCTGGAAACAAAAAGACAACCAAAGCGAAGTGTAGAGGAGATCATGTGGATAGAATAAACACCACTGAGTGTTCCGTCAAAACAAGTACGTTTTTGTCGACTTGGGGAAAGTAAAAAGTCTTTTAGGAATTTCAGATGTAAAATAAATCACAGCGAAGGTCGCGGAAGAATGTTCAGTCACAGCCGGCAGACAGGAAAATGTGTACGGGACTGAAGAGCTCCAGAGACAGGTGTTGCCGCAGTGCAAGCTCGCATGAGTCACCGACCTTCATATCAAAACACATCCGATAGAATCACCAGTGGTTTAAAGTGTGCACCGTTTTCTTAAGCGATCCATAAACCAGCTAACAGAATGACTAAAATTTGATAGCCACTCCTTTCCCAGACCTACGTACGGTAGCAACACGATGGGATCTCCACCGGGGTTCAGCGATTACCTAATGATAGTTGACGTTATGTGATTTTATATCGTCGGTAACGGACACCCCATGCACTATCTCCACGGCACGGTAACATAGTTAACGCTTTCTCTGAGTGATGCTCAGGTCGTCAAGTCTGACACCGTGTTCACCTGTGAACCCCTGACTCTGTGATTGGGCCGTCGATGATTGGCCAGTGCCCTTGCTAAGAATTCCACATGTCTGTCGTGTGGGCACTTTTCTTCTGACTGTCTGGCGTGAACAGCACGTTCTCTTGTTATGTACTTGTACTTTGTTGTTGACGGTGACACACCGGGAGCTTGAACAATTGGGTTATGTGAGATTTTCTTAACTGTGTATATTCCATTAGTTCCGTAGTTCAGCTAGTTCATCATCGCCACTCGCAATCAGCAGGCTTAGGCTAGTCTGGAAAAGTACCAGACGCCGGCGTTTCGACCTTCTGAGTCTCGTCAGCAGTGCATCTTCCAGCGGACCCCTGCCGGGTTCCGCCCTCATGATTTCAGGATGCCAACAGCTAGTGCCACTTCGCCATGGGTGACAGCCGCGGACCTGCCTGACTGACAGTTGACTATGATTTGACTATGGTACATAGGCGCTATGCGGAAAGTCCTAGCTCGTGAGGCTAGCCATTGTCCTCTGCACAGTTCGTAACTGGCATGGCAGTGGAATATGAGCATATGCACATGTCAATGTGTTGCAGATTGGCTCACTCACCCGTCACTTCCCAATGGGATGAAGTATCTGTCCTTCGAATGTCCAATGGGCGATAGTAGATTATATTTGGATGTTTGTGAGTAGGGTAAAGATTGTAGAAAGTAGAAGTCACGACTAAAATTCACGCACAATAATGTGCCTCGACGGGGAATCGAACCCCGGTCCACGAATTTCCGGTCCGCTGCTCTACCACTGAGCTACCAAGGGCTGACGATTAGGCGTGCAAATTTTAACACATGACTTCTGCTTGGTGCGCGACGTATTGCCAATGGGCTCACAGTACCCGTCCTGGTGTTGCAGATTGGCTCACTCACCCGTCACTTCCCAATGGGATGAAGTATCTGTCCTTCGAATGTCCAATGGGCGATAGTAGATTAAATTTGTGCGTGAATTTTAATCGTGACTTCTACTTTCTACAATCTTTACCCTACTCACAAACATTCAAGTTCCGTAGTTGTTGCAATCCAATTTCGTTCTATTTTTGGGATGATTGCCTGCGCGTAATTCAACGTTCGACCGATGAGCGTTACAAGTATAGATCAGTTGATTGATTTACAAAACGCAGTTGATGCTTTGAAGATGACAAATCCGGTTACTAGAAATAGTTCCTGCATCGAAAGCCAGAACACTTTTACTGAATTTATGAAATCCTCGGTAGTTCGGCCGGATTCAAATAAACAACTATGACACGAGCATCGAAGCGTGACAAATGCAGTGGCAACGAGCTGCGTCGCCAGGATGACAACAATCAAAAATGATGAAGAAGACGAAGTGTAAAAGTGTCACTAGGTCTGCAAGTGCAACATGAGGACTCCGGCACAAGCTTGTAGTATACCGGGTTGGAAGCGGGTCACTCACCAGCTCTGCTTCGACCAGAGAGTAGTGAATATATAGAACAACCTGCTGTCGTACGTTGTCAAGTAGGTGTCCGATTTCAAGAAATTCCTAGACAAGCATTTGGCTGACATGAAATATCGGGAATGCTCTTCAGCATGATTGACCATTGGACCTGAGGAATTTTATGAAGCTGAACAGAGATTTATCTTCTTGCTGCTTCCATCCAGTATGCAGATATGATTGTCAACCACTGATGAAGCTCGTCTCGATGCCAGCACACACACAAAAGCGACAGGAATAAGAGGTGAGAGCTGAAGGTTAGGATATGCACCGAGAAGAGTAAGATCAACATGGTTCTCTGATCAGACTTACTAACTCTTATAGTGGTTCGAAACCGAACACATGCAGACATGTACCGGTGTGCAGCTAAGTAAAGGTCTGCTAAAAGCGCTAGCGGTGTCAAAAATGCTATGAATCGTCGATTCGATGATGCGAGAGGCAAGAAGAAGATAGTTTATTGAATTTATCCTCTGGTGTGTTTCCGAGGCAGTAACACATCGATTCGACGAGAGTGAAAATTAGAGATAGTGATGACTGTTGATCGATCTCACATAAAATGAAAATACTGAAGGAACAAATGAGAAATGAAACCTGTCCAAAAGAAAGGCTGGATGTAATGCTATCGCAAAAACAGCAGTGGACTCTTCCTCGACAACGGAGGAACGAAAAAGCTGAAAAGAGGGAGAAGGTAAGAAGAGTAAAGATTACAAATCCCGACTGTCCATTCAGAGAGGGTTTTGTTCGCCATTGCAACATCTAGTTTGGACATATCAGGGTTAACACACAGGCAGTGAGGCAAATGAGGGTTTGTTTGAAGCACTCCATACGGAGTCTTTAATGTAACAATATGTCTCGTAGGGAAGTAAGCGTGGCGCCGCTGATCACAGAAGGGGATTTCCATCTTCATGAGATCAAAGTGGGACTCAGTTTCCTCCAGTTGAGATCTTCAAATTTCTTCGAACGTTTAATCACGGTTAATTGTTGAACACCAGTGTGTGCTTGACACCAGCCTGTGTTGCAACGATGGACTGTGTACGTGACGCGTAGTAGGTGGTGAGGTGGAGTGAATAATCTGGATGAGCCGCGCTATATCGCAGCCAGATATAAGTCATGGCGGTCCGCTGTTGTCACCCATGGCTCAGTGACATAAGTCGCTGGCTCGTAAGAATAAGGTCATGGGTTCGAATCCCGCAGGATTTGACGGGTGCGGGCTAATGATGAGTCCAAATAGGACGAAACTGCAGTCTAGCACATTCCTGGATGTGTGGTGGGTGTCTGCCGGAGTCTAGCTGCGACGAATCTTCACAAAAACTGGATCAAATTGGGTACCCCCTAAGGCAGTGGTGCTCAATCTATAGCCCGCGGACTTTCGGCCAACCCCGTATTATTACGTGAAAATATTGTAAACTTTGTTTGGTTTTCCTTCATTAAACTCTTATAGGATTAATACCTAGATTACCAACAATCAGAGATTGACGCCATGGGTGCAGTGTATATGTTGTGGTTACATTCCAGCTCTTTGAGCGTGTGAAACAAATGTAACGAACAGCATGAGTTACCAAAAGAAACGAAGAGTGGATTCTGAATGTAGAACATTTCAAGAAAGATGGGCAAATGCTTATGTTGTTCAGTGTGACGACAAAACGGTTTGTTTTATATGTGAGGAAACATTCGCCGTTTTGAAGGAATATAACTTGGAAACAGTACGAGTTTCTCCAAGAAATTGAAGCTAAGTATGATGACACGCTGTACCGCAATGAAGTCCGATGGCTGAGTCGAGGGAAACTGTTTCAAAGGTTCTTCATGTTGAGACATAACATTGATGTTTATGACAGAGAAATCAAAAATTCTCCCGCAGATTTCAAATTTTGAATGAATATGGGATCCAGCGATCTTATGTGTTCTGACTGATCTGCAGAACGATCTTGATACCAGACTAAAGGTCAGGCCAAATTGGTTTCTCAAATCTGCAGCGATGTAAAATCGTTCGAAATGAAATTACAGCTCTTCGTTCAAGATGCACAAAAAAGCACATCGGCGCACTATCCTATTTGATCAGAAGTGCAATCAGATGCACATACAGCCGACGTGACCCTTCCAACACGCCGCTTGGTTGAGATGCTGAATCGCTTGAAGGACAATTTCGGCGAACCATTTCAAGACCTCCAAAAGATTAATGAAAAAATAAGATTGTTTGAAAAGCGGTTTGGTGCTGTGCTACCAACTTACAATTATAACTGACTGATCCACAGCGCTCAACAAATTTGAAGAATCTGTAACGAAATAAGTATCGGCTCGATTTGTATGCACTGCTCTCTAGATGTGTATTCGTCACTAAAGTGGCAATGATACTTGCGAACACATACATCAATGAACAAATATTTTCCATTAATAAAGCGAACCAAGTCGCATTGCCGTTCACGGCGACTATACGAACTCTTACGAATGGGTGTTAGTCACCTTGAACTGAACATGAAAAGGATTGTGTCTGACAGGCAGGCGCAATTCCCATTTTGTAGATTAACAATCTGGCGTAGGAAAGAAGATATGTGATTAACATCATTAACCTAGTTGTGACCTAAGGGACATGTTATTGACGGGGATGCATCCGACCTACGGGCATGCTCTCTATGATCGTTCTGGCCTGCGGACTCGAAACGGTTGAGCACCACCGCTTTAAGGCATCTGATCTGTTTGAATTGCTTGTATGGATGAAATGACAGTAGCGCGACACCTTTAATGCTGTTTAAACCGGTGCTGGCTGGCTGGACATTCGATGACAGCCGTACCATCGAAGGTTGTCCGGTGCAGGAGATATCAGCATTCGACACAACAAGGCAGTGTCGACAGCACTAAAAAGATAGTACGGAAGATGTCGGGCTAACGGACACCAGTGTGATCAAACAATGGCAATGAAGCGGGAACGGGCTTAAAAGCGTGAGAGCCGAAATCACATGCACTGCAATGCCATTGGTTTGCTGATGTGCATCAGAAGTGCACCAATGCATTGTACTGGTGCTTTGCTGCCATGCACTACAAGGGAACCCACAACGGTGCAAAGCCCGTGCAAGAGTGGGGGATGGGGACCAGTGGTGTACAGCCTGTAAGCCAAACGTACAAACCCTGCACTACGAATCAATAACTGCACAACACACGTCGACAGACGTAAAGAGACTAATCCCGTTCGACCATCAGTGTCTTCGCAGTTTAGCTCATGTCTGGCGGGAGCACTGTGTGAGCAATGAGCGTGTTTGGCGTCGTGTATTTAGTGCAGGAAGAGCGAGTGAACCGCTCCACACCATGATATCACGCATCAGGTTCCGATGACTAAGGCACGTATTGCGCATGTCAGCACACCGACTCGCGCGGCGTGCATTGTTTGCGCGTGGAGTATGTGGAGGAAAGAGGGGAGGAAAAGCGATGAGTTGGTCAAGGGAAACGAAGTCCCTCAGTTCGAAGTTTGTGTCGGTTGGTGTGTCCCGACTGCTCAGCTAGGGTCCAAAGGATGATGAACACGTTTTGTTGGACACACTAGTTGACATGGCAAGGAGCCGACTTCAATGGCGTTTGTGTTGTGGGACACTTTGTACTTCTCCATCCCGCTTATCTTCTCTCTCAAACCCAATGCATAATATGATAGTAAGTAGTATGTTAATTGTCTTAGTTTTTGTAGTACGTACTGTTTGATCGCTTGTCCTTTTAGTATTGCGGCACAGTTAACTGAGGTGTGTTTCTCACCTTCATTTAATGTGTATTGATGATGAGATGACCTGAACGGATGTGCGTTGTAGACAGATATCTGGATTCAAATAATTCGGGAAATATCCCTTTTGTGAAGAAAGCGCATGAGGATTTCTCTGCCGGGATCATTCCACATACAAAATGCAGTACAGAGAGCAAGCCGCGAAACCCTACAATGAACTGGAAATCTATGTTGTAACACCAATGAGGAGCGGTGAAGATGTGGGCGTACACTGCCCTTGGTTTACAACATGAAATGTTGTTCTGAGTGTCAAGGAAGACCACCTCCATAGGAGTAGTCCAAGTTCACTGATTGGCTATGCAGACTCAGAGACGGATTTGCGCGATACCCAGTATCGGCTAGCAAGCTGTTTACTATTACCCACTAAAGATGCCATCAGACTGGTGGTGAAACGTCTGTAACCAAACTACCCAGAATGGGAAAATCAATCAACAAGTCAAGTTGAAGTTGGTTGGCCGAGAGCCAACCAATGAGTGCGGCTACCAAAATCAAAAAATCAGAATGCATGGCCATCAGGTAAACCGATGAGAGAAAATGACAAGCACAATTAGTTCCAACCAATAAGGAGAGGTTCAGTAAGCATGTAACCCCCTGGTCTCCTACCAGAGTAAACAGATGCGTAGAAGGAACAAGTCAGATGACCGGGGGAGATAAACCCGATAGCCCAGATCATTGTATAGGACAGACATTTTCGCCCATCCACATGAATCCGTTGGTTGGTTGATGTCCGTGTGCGTTACAGGGAGTCCCTTGTAGTTTGTCTAACGGTGTCACGCTCAAACATATCGTTGTTTATGGAGGTGTATGAATATCTCCATACATTCCGCAGGTCAACGCGTTGTACTTTCCGTTGAGTTGCCTAAATTTGCATAACCTGTTTGTCCCTAAAGGATCGACTTTTGCCAGATTATTCAAAGTAAGGAAGTTTACACTGTGACTTATTTGATCATAGGAGAAAAATCAAATCGGCTGACAACGTCTACATTTCTAAAACAATTCCGGAAGGCTGATGGATGAAAATGACCATAAAGTTGGAGTATGCCAAACCAGTAATCAGGCGGACAAAGAGTGCGCGCTTATGTCCCACGCAAAGATGACTCACTTGAATATAGATCAATCGATCAAGGTCAACAGTTAGAATGAGTTGATTTAAATAGTCAAGTACGATTGAATTCAGGAAGTATAAAGGACCCTATTGCCGAGACTCGTGTGCTGAGAGGAATAAGGGGTTGATAGGGAATGGGCAGAGAAACGCGAGAAAAAGTGGGATCACAGTGAGCTGGTCGACTGAACTGTGACATAACGGTTATGGAAATGTGGACAGTAGAGAGCAATGACACGGGGAATATAATAAAAACTACGTCCATTGATTATGATTCGGTGACTGCATATGGAAATGCTATCGTGAACCAGTGTAGAAAGAGTGCATAAGATGCGATATGAAAAGGCATTAAAAGTTGTTCAAGCAATTATAATCAAGTTAAGTTGGCCGACGTACTTCAAGGTCGAAACGTCGGGTCGTTAAGAGGAAAAAGTTATCGCACACCTTGCGAACCAGGTCGATTAGGCAGGTTTCCAGTTCAACGAGCTCCAAATCCACACCTTCCATTTGTGCTTGATCGGAAACGATGTTGCTAACAAAAGGGGGAGATAGGCACAAAAGTAAGGGACTGGAAATTAACAGTGGGATGGTCCCAAAATAGGCCCATCATATGCTGAATCCCCAAACCTTGGACGGCTTATGGGTCGCCGGCCACAGTAGTCGGAAAGCGATTACTTGCTACAAACGCATCTGTTCGTAGAATTAAACAGCAAAGCTAGATGAAAGGAATAAATCTTGTGAGATTAAATATAAAGGACATTCATAGTGAAACTCGGAGATTGCAGGTACGTTTGATCGCAGAAGGCCCAAGCGCAGATGTTAACGAGCTAGCCTGGGGCATTCAATAAGTGAAGACTTTAACAGAAGTTCCACCCCAGAAAGATCAGAGAGGATAGAATAACCTAAAGGAAGTTCGAGCACAAAGTTGGGGGAACAGAAAAAATAGAGTAACCTACTTATATTCTACTTATCGCAGTGAACATATGGAGGGTCCATGTAGACTGGAACAAACAAACTCAATGCCAACCACTACACAAATGCAGTTGTATACGCCTTCAAGATCTGACTTAAGCGATCCCCGTTGGTTGAGAATAAGGATGAGTGGGAATGAGAATGCTCGACCTGAGAACATAAAGGCAATTGGAAGGAAGGGGTCGTACAACGGTGAAGAGACTCATTCATACGGGCAGGTGACTTGTGTCACGTCATCCTCAAAATTGAGGATCCTTCATGGTGGAACCCAGCTGGTGTGCCCAACACTTTTCAGAACTGTGATGTCAGTCTCACTAAATCTGGCTGCAACTAATCGTATCACAATACCCCGAAATCCCTCTATACTGCTCCGTAAGCCGCTTAGCCGAAGAATCCGGTAAATAGCAATAATGAGTAACGAAAACAAAGGTATGTATTTAGTCTTGACATGAAAAATGCTATCAGAAGTGCAAATACGATAGAAGAGAAAGACAATTAAGGTGCCGGACGTACAGGATTGTGTCCTCAGGATTGTAATCCCCTTCTAGAAAGCTAGCAGCGAACACACTAGTGTAAGCTGTCACGTATGCCATCAATTCGCTCAAAAGCGATTCCGTTATCTGGTTTGCGAAATGTAAAACATCCTGGATGAAAAGAAATACAGGGGAGAGAGTAAGCTGCATAAAAATACACAGTAGCACCGAGATACTAATCATACTAGTTTAAAAACTCATCCGAAAGCGAATAAGGGTCAGTTGGTTTAGGAAGGGTCTGCAAGAGGGCTGAATAAAACAGGCAGGTGCTTGATAGTGGATGATGGACAGAAATCAAGAACCGACTAAGTACGTAGGAACTGACATTTGATTAAATGAGTCTGCTGGATGCGTCACGCAAACGGATCAGACGCCAGAAACAGCGGCTGATTGAGTACAAGATGCATTGAGTCCATGGATAAAAAACAACGGAATGCATGTTAGAGCATCGCTGCCTTGCCAGTTTAGCTCATGTCTGGTTGGAACAGCACGTGGGCAATACATGTGTGTAGTGTCGAGTATTTGGTGCAGGAAGTGTGAGTGGGCCGCTCAACAACGTTATTTCACGCACCAGGCTCCGATGGCTGCGCCACGTCTTGCGCAAGCCAGCACAAAGACTCCAGTGATGTGCGATGTTTGCGCGCCGGGGTTATGGATAGAAGTAAAGGAGGGGACGCGAGGCAATGACTTGGTCAAAGGGATTGACGACCCTCTCATCGAATGACTTGATCGGAAAGCAACCTGGACAGTGTCTCGCACAAACGATTTTTTAGATTATACCTTGCCGTAAGTTGGTGTTTCAAGACGGCCGGACTAGGGCATCAAGGAGGACGAACACGTTTGATTGGATACACTTGTTGACATGGCGAAGAGTCGATTTCAATGGCGTTTGTGTTGTTTCTTTGTCGCTTCCCTCCTGCCTAGCTTCACTCTCAAACCGCAATCTTACACTTAAGTATAATATGACACTAAACATTAAATTACTGGTTTCTGGATTTTATTCGGCTTTCTGTAACGTTTGTATCGCGCTTTTTCAAATACATCACTTTTTGGGTTGTGGCGCAAAAGATGAGGTGCATTTTTACCCTTAGCGAAAGTGTAATAATGATGATGATGATATCAAAAGCAACGTGCCGACATGACACAACTACAAAACACCTGCTAGAGTTCAAGAAGAAGCCTGAGAAATAACGGTTGCACTAATTTGAAAACGAAGCATTTCTCGTGCCGCTTATGTGCTCAGTAAAGGCACCGATGCTGAAACACTGCAAGTTACCTTGTTTACACGAACTCACCTGTCGCTGTGGAGACTGCTAGATTAGGTGGCTGACATGACGAACACATTCCCAAAACAGTTACTTAAACGAATGGAGGCTTTGACGGTTGAACCAAGTGAATCTAAAAGCATGACTGTCTTAGCAACCAAGGGGAAGTAGCTGAACATCTGTCACTAGGTCAACATTAGCGGTGCTTATGCACGTGTCGGAAGACCTCACATTCGCAAGTTCCTTAATGTCATCGTTATCGATCGAGCACTGTCGGCGCTCTGTGTGCAAAATAGCTGATAGGGAGATTGAGCTTATCGTAATGAGGCACAAAATGACGGCGTCATCTCGGAAAATGCCTCTCCTGAGCTTCCTGGCTTGGAAGACCGAGTACTCCGCATCGAAACTGACTAACAAGACTGGATGGTAATTAATATTAAATTTACTCACCAGGTAACGAGCACTGTACCCCATACCTTCAGGTTTGAACTCAGTCTTCCTTCTCTACCCGTGTAAACGCACCGGTACGAAGTCCAACCGTTGTGAGAAGCCTAGTTTCACTTGGCATAAATTATTTAGCTTTGTTGTGTCTAACGAGCACTGATGTCCCAGCAGGTGAACGTCTGAGTGCTGAAGACCAGTGGAAAGAACAAAGAACGAAATTACGAAGGGATGTTGGCAGTTTAACTTCTGTAAGTCAAAAGTTAGCCAAACCACGTGAGGCTGGTAATACACTTCGCCCTGCAAGGTCAATCTCGTCTGACCAGAGGCGTTATAACCTTGTGGTCTTCCACGCGCCGGAGTCCAGTGATCCATCACCCAGTCGCACGATCAGAGTCTAATTGAAAGACTCCTCGACGCTGGTGAGGACTCGGTAAATGTGAGGCAAATTACCCGTCTTGGAAAGCAAGGTGATCAACAAAATCGGCCTATGAGGATCACTTTTGTGGACGAAGCCAGTCCAATACTGGTCTTGTCCCGCCTGTAGGTTGAAAGGGTCGAAGATCCATGTTCGTCCAGACCCGGATCCAGTAGACAGGGAGAGGCTCAAGTTTGCCATAATTGGGCTGAAAAGACGTACTGGTGAGGGGGAAACAAATCTTCGTATCGTAAATTTTCGAGTGGTTGCCAAGAATCTGCGAATCAGGATAGACAGGCTGCTCACACTTCAAGCACACCCGGCAGCTCCTGCTGCGGCCTGCGAGTAGCCTTCAGTAACGTTTGCAGTGTTATGAACAAGCGCCATGAGCTTTGTTGTTTCGTTGCGTCTGAGCAGCCAGACGTAGTGGGACTCGCAGAGACATGGTTGCATTCAGAGTTATACACCCAGGAACTTGAACTCAGCGGTTACTCGTGCTACGGATGCGATAGACTAACGAATGCCCGCGGTGGTGTCTTGCTCTCTCTTTCTCTCTCTCTCTCTCTCTATATGTATGTATGTATGTGCGGGAGAGCCTATGGTGCGCTGAGGCTGGTGGTGGCTAGATCCTGACAGATGGTCTACCCAATGCTGCTACTGCTGCGCCATAGTCTCATGTCCTGGGCGCCTCCACGTGGTGACCGCTGGGTGGGAGTTAGGTTTCGCCCTTCTCCCTGCTAAGATCCAGGACACCAATCCGCATGAGTCAGCTAACTGACCATGTGCTAGACCCGCTGCCTTTCGGGTGTTCATTTAATCGAAGGCTTTGGCTGAGGACCCGAGTCGTTCTCCTGTCAGGATTGGGCGCCCTGGCAGTATCCTAGTCCATCCTCTCCGGAGGTTAGGAAGTGGTCGATGGCCCACTTCCCGTAAAACCTAGCCATGGGACACAACAGGTTACGGGTGATATTCTCAATGCTCGATTGGCGTAGAGCACGAGTGCCACGCATTGTCTCTGACGGTGGGAGGACACCTCCGGGTGTCCAATGGTTTGCTACTGCCCGCCTCAAGCCAGTCAGCCCCTGGTCAAATTGGTGCAAACCCGCCAAAAACCCACCTGCGTCTGGCCGTGGTCGCAGGTGCGTATCCAATTACGGTCGCAAAACATATGATAACTGTTCCAGAACCTCAAAGGCTGCGTGTGACGGCCGTCAAGCAGATCCCAATCTGTCTCTGCAATCACATTCCCGAGCTGGATCTGCTCTCCACTGCCTTGTGGGTCAGGCTATTGAGCCAAAGGCTCCGAGCGGAGTCTCTCAAGCAAACCTCCAAACCACCCACTGCCTTGTGGGTCAGGCTATTGAGCCAAAAGCTCCGGGTGGAGTCCCTCAAGCAAACCTCCGAACCACCCACTGCCTTGTGGGTCAGGCTATTGAGCCAAAGGCTCCGGGTGGAGTCCCTCAAGCAAACCTCCGAAGCACAACGACCACCTCGTGTGCGATTGCCCACCAATGCAATCGTATGCCTGCGCGCAAAGCACTCAGCATCGGGTGCTGGAACGTGCGCACACTACTGGACCGGAACTCCAGCGAGCGCCCGGAGCGACGCACTGCACTGGTCGCAATGGAGCTGGCGCGCTACCACATCGATATTGCGGCGCTCAGTGAAACTCGGCTCGCTGAGCAAGGTAAGTTACATGAAGCAGGTGCTGGCTACACATTCTACTGGGTGGGGAACGCCGCCTCAGCACCACGTGAACATGGGGTCGGATTTGCAATATCCGACCGCCTGAATGGCCAGCTGGTGGGTGAACCAACGGGCATCAGCGCGCGACTGATGACTGTTCGCCTACGACTCGGAAGAGGTAAGTTTGCTACTTTCATAAGCACGTACGGTCCGACCATGTGTTATCCTGATGACACGCGTGATCAGTTCTACACTGAGCTATCCTCCGTGATACGGTCTGTGCCGAGGAGCGACCGACTATTTCTGCTGGGTGATTTCAACGCGCGCGTTGGGCATGATGCATCGGTGTGGACAGATGTTATCGGTTCGCATGGCATTGGTTCAGCGAATGCGAACGGTGACAGGCTGCTCTCACTGTGTGCCACTCACGGCCTGACGATCACGAACACTCGGTTTGCACTGAGTGCGAGTGATATAGCAACTTGGACGCATCCCACGGAGTGGTCACGCTCACCTGCTCGACTATGTCATCGTACGTCAGCGTGATATGCGTGAAGTGCGCATGACACGTGTACTGCGTGGAGCTGAGTGTGGCACTGATCACAAATTGGTTCGGACCAAACTGTACATATATTTTCGTAAATCGATGTATTGCACTCCCGCCGTGAATCGGCGTAAATTTAACATTCTCTCCCTCGGTACTGTGGCGAAACGTACTGAGCTGGAGAAGGCGATGGCTGCACGCCTGTGTGGTGATGTGGACTGTATAGCCACAGTGGGCGACCTGTGGCACCACATTCGCGACCAGGTGACAGCTGCTGCGGAGGAAACCATCGGGCGCGCAAACTGTAAACGGCCTGATTGGTTTGATGACAACAATGTGACGATTGACGCTTTGGTTTCAGAGAAGAATGCAGCATTTGCTGCACATGTTGCAGACCCCAGTGACTTGGGGAAGAAGAGTCAGTTTCGCAAACTTCGACGGCGACTGACCCGAGTGCTCCGTCGCATTAAAATGCATGGTGGACGGAGAAGGCGAAGCAGATGGAATGCTACGCCGAACGCCGTCAACACAAGGAATTCTTTGACTCCTTGAAGGCGGTGTATGGACCGAGATTGGAGCCGCTGAGGACACTGATCGATGGTAGTTCAGGCGCTACCTGCACCCAGACTGCAGACATAATGCAGATCTGGCCGAAACACTTGGACTGTCTCTTGAACAACCGTTCAGAGATCGACTGGCCTACATTGAATGGCCTGAAGCAGCACGATGTGAAGGCGGATCTGGCGGATACGCCGAGACTGGATGAGACGCAGAGAGCACTTGCTCAGCTGCGAAACGGCAAATGTGCCGGAGGTGACGGGATCCCGCCTGAGGTATTGAAACACGGTGGACCCGCGTTGTTGACTGCGCTGCACCACTTGGTGCAACGCGTGTGGATTGAGGAGGAGGTGCCTGCTGAGCTGAAGGATGCCTTTGTGCTACCACTGTACAAGGGCAAAGGTAGCAAGCAATGTTGCACGAATTATCGTGGCATCAACTTGCTGAGTTGTGTGGGCAAGGTGATTGCCCGAATCCTGCTCAATCGCCTCGTGAGTCAGATTGTGGAACCAAACGTGGCGGAAGAGCAGTGTGGATTCCGTTCGGGTCGCAGCACTATAGATATGGTGTTTGCGGCTCGTCAGTTGCAAGAGAAGTGCAGAGAACGACACCAGCCTTTGTACTCGCTTTTTGTTGATTTCACCAAGGCATTTGATACGGTGAACCGCGAGGCACTGTGGCTGGTGTTGGGTAAGTTTGGTTGCCCGCGTAAGTTTGTAAGTTTAATTGAATGTTTGCACAGTGGTATGCGAGCGAGGGTGCAGCTGAGTGGAGAGACCTCGGATGACTTTACAGTTGTCTCTGGTGTGAAGCAAGGCTGTGTGTTAGCTCCTGCCCTGTTTAATATCTATCTTCATGCAATGTTGTCTTGTGCTTTTGAATCGGCTTGTGCTTAGGGTGTTCGTGTGGAGCACTGTATTGATGGTGGGTTGCTGAACATCCGTCGTTTCGGTGCGAGAACTCTAGTCTGTGAGACAACTATCCGTATGTTGCTGTTTGCTGACGACTGTGCGTTGTTTTCACACAGCGCGGATGAGTTGCAGCACATGACTAGTGCTCTGGCTTCGACAGCGGCCAAATTCGGGCTCACCATCAACACAAGCAAAACTGTCTGTCTCTTTCAGCCTTCACCGGAGGTGCAATCTTCAATATTGCCGCAAATCTGCATTGGTGCTGAAGTATTGGAAACCACTTTCCGCTTCTGCTACCTTGAGAGTGTGATGTCGACTGATCAGCAGCTACACGTTGAGTTGCGTAATCGTGTGTCGAAGGCGGCAGCAGCATTCGGGAAGCTTGAGTACCGAGTGTGGAACAACCATCAGCTTAGCATTGGCACGAAGCTGATGGTGTACAAATCCATGGTACTGTCCGTTCTTCTATACGGCAGTGAAACGTGGACGATGTACCGGCGGGATGTGCGATATCTCGAGCGGTTCCATCAGCAGTGTCTGCGACGAATTTTGCGGATCGGCTGGGACGCCAGAGTTGCAGACACGGAAGTGTTGCGCCGAAGTGGGATGTATGCAGTGGACTGCATACTTTTATTGAGACACCTGAGATGGCTCGGTCATGTGAGCCGTATGGATTCGACGCGGATACCGAAACAACTTTTATACGGTCAGCTGAGTATTGGGAAGCGGCACGTGGGGAAACCAAAGTTACGTTACCAGGATATGATTAAAGTGAGCCTCACACGTTCTAATCTTGATTACAGATCATGGGAATCGAAGGCGGTTGATCGGCGTGCATGGCGCGATCTAATCACGAAGGCAGTTGCTGAAGTGCGGGAGAAATCCCTCATGCATGCAGAGAAGAAGCGGCAGTTGCGGAAGCGGCAAGCACCGATGAATTGTACTCCATCGACATCGAGCGCATTGTGCTGTAGAACATGCGGTCGCGAGTGCCTTAATCAGGCAGGCCTAGTGAGCCATGAGAGAGGTCACGCGGGACCACTGCCGAAGCGCCGACGGGTCCCGCAGTGAACGTAGGCAGCACCGGCGCAGCTTTTGTAGGCACGCTGCATTCGATTTACTAACCGCATGCTTGCATGTTAAGTCTCTTTATTTCAGGTGGTGGGTTTTCGGTTCTGTCCTAATGCCTTTCTTTCTCATATAAATGTCTAGTGGGCCATGAGCTATGCCATTAGGGGCCATCACAGAAGCGACGACGGGTCCTGCAGAGAATTACGACGAGCCGGCGCAGCGTTTGTAGGCACGCTGAATTCGATTTACTAACCGCGTGCTTGCATGCTAAGTCTCTTTATTTCAGGTGGTGGGTTTACAGTTTTTACCTTAATGCTTTCCTTTCTCATATAAATATCTCCCTATACTCTATTCCATTAACTTGCACATATCGCTTCAGCCAATTGTATTCGATTTCCATAACATTCTTGTGTTCGTGGCACTCCGTGAACTATACTTCCTGACCTCCTGCACTTAGCTAGGATTTGTTTGTAAACAACTTATTACGTATGCTATTTAATTAAGGTTTATGTCACCGTTTCCTTATGCATTAATCGAGTTTTTCCCTTTTCTCTTTTTCTTTCTTTCTCTCTCTCTCTCTCTCAAGTGATTGGCTGTTGTTTGATATCCCCGGCGTGGCTGCGCTTGATGTGCATGTTGACAAGGTGCCTACCTGTCTATTACCCACTACCTCGTCCATACTGGCTCCAGGAGACAGTTGGTCGTTGCTGGAGGGGACGGGGCGCACGGTCCTTGTGGCCGTGCAAGGCTCAAAGAGCGGTTCCATGCACTCAGTGTGGAGCGGACTACGGTCCAGCCACCGCCTTGTGTGCGGTTGATTCCCCAAATACAGCATGCGTTTACTTTATTCCATATCGGCATTTCGAATGATTGGCTGTTGTTTGACATCCCCGATGTGGCTGCGCTTGATGTGCATGTTGACAAGGTGCCTATCTGTCTATTACCCACTACCTCGTCCATACTGGCTCCAGGAGACAGTTGGTCGTTGCTGGAGGGGACGGGGCGCACGGTCCTTGTGGCCGTGCAAGGCTCAAAGAGCGGTTCCATGCACTCAGTGTGGAGCGGACTACGGTCCAGCCACCGCCTTGTGTGCGGTTGATTCCCCAAATACAACATGCGTTTACTTTATTCCATATCGGCATTTCGAATGATTGGCTGTTGTTTGACATCCCCGATGTGGCTGCGCTTGATGTGCATGTTGACAAGGTGCCTATCTGTCTATTACCCACTACCTCGTCCATACTGGCTCCAGGAGACAGTTGGTCGTTGCTGGAGGGGACGGGGTGCACGGTCCTCGTGGCCGTGTTAGGCTCGAACAGTGGTTCCATGCACTCAGTGTGGAGCGGACTACGGTGCAGCCACCGCCTTGTGTGCGCTTGATTCCCCAAATACAGTGTGCTTGTGTTTGCCTGTGAAGGAGTGTGGGCCGGCTCCGTTGATGAAACGTGGCTCCCATCCACATGCCTCCCGGTCTTATTCCTTCGGGTTTACACTGGATATGGGGTGTGTGGATGGAGCTGTGGGTGGTGCAGCGCAAGCCATCCATGGTCCCTCTGTAGGCGCAGGCGTCCTGTGGCCAGCCACAGGAATAAGGAATAAGGAATAAGACCGGGAGGCATGCGGATGGGAGCCATGTTTCATCAACGGAGCCGGCCCACACTCCTTCACAGGCAAACACAAGCACACTGTATTTGGGGAATCAAGCGCACACAAGGCGGTGGCTGCACCGTAGTCCGCCCCACACTGAGTGCATGGAACCACTGTTCGAGCCTAGCACGGCCACAAGGACCGTGCACCCCGTCCCCTCCAGCAACGACCAACTGTCTCCTGGAGCCAGTATGGACGAGGTAGTGGGTAATAGACAGATAGGCACCTTGTCAACATGCACATCAAGCGCAGTCACACCGGGGATGTCAAACAACAGCCAATCATTCGAAATGCCGATATGGAATAAAGTAAACGCATGTGACGACATAGATACTGGCTAAATGAGCATATGGAAGAAAATGGTTAAATGTGAATTCGCGATAAGTATAAAGTGTGCGAAAGTTATTAAAAACATACCACGCGATAAAATTACGCAAGTTTTCCACAATTTGCATGAGCGAGGTGTGTAAGTTGGGAGAAGATTATCAGCTACGCAGAAAAAAACCAAATGAAGTGTAATCGATTTTATCCACATTAAAAAGACCTAGTTTAAGTGTAAGTTGGTTTAGCCCAACTGCGGTGAAGAAGCATCAAGAATGCAACATCAGCCTCAGCATATATATATATATATATATATATATATATATATATATATATATATGCAAGTCTAGGAATAGACATACAGCCATCAGAAACCATGGAACACAAAAGAAGGTACAGAAATTGTAAAAGAAAAAACAACACATTAAAGTCCATGGTTTCGTCAGAGGGCGAGATACTACCCAGTTGCCCAAGCCGAAGTAGAGTGTTGACTTAGGGGACACCACCCCGAGGCTTGGCTAAATAGCCTGACGGCAAGGCAGCGGAGCGAATTTAGGGAATCGCACCCATTAGGAGCCGGTGATTGATTGCTCAGTTCATACGCCTTTCGTTTGTTTCTTTGTCAAACAGGGGCCCAATGCTCCCCAGAATTACAGCACAAAGTTGCTGGAATACAATGCTTCGCCAGGATGAAGCAAGGAGCAGTGACTTTATTTAGTGGCGAGTCACGTCCGCCACGTCACACTGTTGTTAAACGGAAATATGCGGCTTTTTGTAAGGAGAACGATTGCCAGGAGAAAACACACCACGTCCTGGAACACTGTCGCCGAACCATTTGCTGGAACGGGAAAATCCCGAACCACCCAGCTGACACCACGAGGAGATTGTTTGGCAAGCCAGCCGGTGTCTTGCTCTACATCCGGTCTTCCCTGCGTGGGAGAGTTGTGAGCACTTACCGAAGTGATGATGGTTTGTATGAGCTACGGTGGTGCTCCATCCGCCTCAGGCGCATGGAACTACTTGTGGGCGCAGTCTATCGCGGACCCCTGAGTCGCTGAGTGGATTGGCTGCCCCATCTTCCAACCCACATGAGTCGTCCAGATTTTCAACTTATGGGGGATTTTAACTGTCCTCGAATACGATGGCCTGATGTGCATTTGATGCCTGGACATAGTGAGGTTGAGGCAAAGTTCGTGGATTTGGTACTTGAAACTGGTGCATCGCAACACATATGCCAGCCAACACGCATAAAACCACGCTGAACCCCGTCCTGTCTCGACTTGATGTTAAGGAGCTACGAATAAAGAGTGCATGAAGTTCAGATCCTAGAGCCCCTGGCTACAAGCGACCACTCAGTGCTCAATACTGATATTGAATTACCTTTGCCGTATTCACGTCCGCTAGAACCAGCTTACAATTACTGGAAGACGAACTTTGACGGTCTAGCTCGAGACGCGAGCCAACTGGATTGGTCTGTCACAAACTGCATCTGTGGAAGACTGTTGGATATTTATAAAAGAGAGATTAACATCATTGTGTTCCCAAGTTGTCCCACTGAAATGTCAAAAGGTTGAACCGATTAAGCCTAATGGGTTCGACAAGGAGTATGGAAATCTGGCTCGGAGGCGGCGCAGACTGTGGGACAGATTCCTCTTCTTTGGCTCTGCCAATGACTACGAAGCGTATAGAAGTCAGCGGAACATCTGCAACCGTGCTAAAAGGAATAAGCGCCGACATTTCGAAGAGCAGCTCGCAATCGCCGCAAAGACCGCCCCAAAGAGAATCTTTGCATACGTGAAGCGACGCCTGAAGCCGGCAGGTGATGTGCCAGTGCTGCATGACCATGACAGACAGCCCCTAACCTTCAACCCTGAGCGTACGTCCGCGTTGGTGGTGCACTTTGTTTCTGTATTTGCAAATAACCAGGTGTCTGTTCCGAGTTTGACGTATACTACTTTGACCGAACTCCACAGTCTGGATTGCGGCGTTGAGGTATGCCAACTACTCGCCAGCCTTGACGACACCAAACCTGCCGGACGTGATGGCCTTCACCCACTGATTCTCAAGTGACATTCGGTCATCATCTCTCTTGTCGTGACTGACCATTTCAACAGGTCTCCGTCCGAAGGTTCGTTGAGGATTGACTGGAAATGTTCAGTGATGAAGCCTATTCCGAAAGGCAGCGACCCTAGCAAAGTAGACAACTACAGGCCAATTTGTCTGACACCTATTTTGACAAAGGTTGCTGAGAAAATCGTAAAAAAGGGATTATTGCAGTTTCTACAGTCAAAAGAGGTCCTAACGCCAGCACAGCACGGTTTTATGCAAGGAAGCTCATGCATTACAAACTTCCTTGTGACGAGTCATGAGTGGTTGAAGGCAGTAAGCAAGGGGAAGTCTGTCGACGTGATATTCATTGATTTCAGTAAAGCGTTCGCCAAGGTCAGCCATGAGGTTCTGCTTCACAAACTCAAGATGTGAGGTGTCGGTGGCTCGCTGCACCAGTGGATCCGCGACTTTCTTTTTGGACGAAAGTAGGGGTTACAAGTCGAGGACCATCTAACTGACTGATATCCCTCTACAAGTGGCGTGCTGGGGCCCACTCTGTTTCTGATCCACATCAACGATCTACCTCAGCTTCTCCGGTCGCCGTGTGCCTTGTTTTCGGATGATATGAAGATTTGGAGAAATTGACGTTTCCGACAACCGGGTTGTAGTTCCGCAAGACCTCAACCGCTTATCCACATGGTCTGCAGAAGTTCATCTCCTGGTCAATCTAGCCAAGTCCGTATGTATGAGCCTGGGGAAAGGTGCTGACTGCAGAACCTACACCCTTGACGGCCTACCGCTATATCCCAAACCCTACGTGAAGGACCTAGGTGAACACTCGCGCTACGATTTGAAGTCCGGGGACAACACGAACAGGCTATATCGTAACGGACTGCGCATGCTTTGGGCGCCCGAACGTAGTATCGGCACATGGTCGGAAGTGGTTGTCAATCGCTTCTTCTCTTCCATCATTACACCAACGGGATAGTATGGTTAGCCCGCCTACTTTTCGATTATCCGAGGCGAGGTCCAAAAGATCGAACGGGTCCAACACGTTGTTACCAGGCTCATCCCGAGTTTCTGTGGCATGGGAAATGAAGACCGGTGCAAGAAACTAGGACTCTACACCTTGTCCTACCGTCGGGTGCGAGTCGACCTCATTATGACCTACCGTATTCTACATCTCCGTGACTTTCCCGTGCTGAGGCCCATGCTGCACTTACGAGGGACATGCAGCACATGCGGACACAGATACAAACTTGTCGTGTCGGATGTGAAGCGAGCTCCCCACCCACTGTGGTTCGAACGGAGAGTGGCAAACAGTTGGAACAGGTGGCTTGAACATGTGATGGAGGCAACATCTACGCAGTAGCTCAAAACGTTGTTGGATTTCTATTTTATCACTATTCGATTCAGAGAACGATTGCACACTTACGATGATATATTACATTCGTGAGTTCTGAAATATCATGAGTCAGATCCTAAATGTTACATGAGAACGAGAACGATATTCACGGCTGACAATTTTTATAACGTTTTTCACCATATTTCGAAAGGGTTGTACAGAATTCATTTCTACTTGCTTCATAATACAGTATTCAGCATACCAACGCTGCTACCAGCGTCTATTCTAGTTTAAGCGTCATCCTTCGGAAACGAAAGCGAAGGTAAACAAAGACGCCAGGTATCCTTGGGTTGAATGGTAATTTGACAAGATAGAGAGATACCTGATGTTGCCAATTTTACGAAACAGTTGAAAACACGTGGTCTCAAGCTAAGGACGCAGTAACCAATAAAGCAAGGCAAAACTCACTATTTGGAGCAAATTTGCGTGGAAATCGCCTTCAGTTGAGGCTGGCTGGAGTGAGTGGCCATTGGGATCTTTGGAATCTTTCGACAAATGACTGGGAGATTCCTCGGTGATAAAGCACCTTGTCTGTATGTCGTTGAAAATGGATTGTAGTCGTTTGAATGCCCTGACACAGTAAGGTAAAAAAAAGGATAAACAAGTAATTACTCACTTGTCAATTCTAAATAATTCAGCTAATTCGTCATTGTCACTCCCAATCAGCAGGCTTAGGCTAGTCTGGAAAAGCACCAGACGCCGGCGTTTCGACCTTCTGGGTCTCGTCAGTGGTGCGCCTCCCAGCGGACCTCTGCCGGGTTCCGCCCCCATGACTTCAGGATGCCAGCAGGTAGTGCCACTTCGCCATGGGTGACAGCCGCGGACCTGCGCGATAGACAGTTGCCTATGATATAGCCCGAATCATCTTCCACTGCCATGCCAGTTACGAACTGTGCATTCTAAATAAGAATATCAGAAGATGAAGATTGTGGGATGACAGTTTCATTTCGTGCATACTCGTCAACCACATACAAGCAATGCAAAACAACGAATGGAAAGAAGTATTGGTCAAGTATTTCCCGATTGGTGCGTTGCACGTGACCACGGTAGGCTTAATGTCACTGTCAGCTGTTTTGAACAGTGGTGGGCGCTGTCAGTCGATCACAATGGCCTAGAGTAGCTTGAGAATGTGAAGTCTTTGAGTGCACACGAGGACTGTGAATGACTCATTCTGGTTTACTTGGTGACTGGTGCGCATCAAATGCCTCGTAATTGCGGAGGCAATTTTGCTTCCCCATTCACCGCGTGCGATCGTTGCACGCAAAGGCAACAGAGTACGTACATGTTTACCTATGTACGTAACAGGTTTACGGTAGAGACGAAATGGAAACGCTGCCTGCTCTCAAGGGCATGTAGCAGACAGAATCAAGGGATAATGTGAGGGGGATAAGTATATCAAGCAGAAAACGACCGCAATAAGTAAATGAGAGAAACTCTACAGCATAAGTAAGGATATCAAAGAGACGTATATCGATCGGTAGGAATAGGATGGCATAATCCGCTTGATATCGAGGTGAAAACGCTTCAGTGAAGCAGTCGGTTCGAAACATTTCGTGCAGGCCTCCAACATATGTGACTATATGAACATTGCCTCTCATTGATCAAGGGACGCACGGCTAGTAATCAAATAGTAACGAATGCCTAGGCGTGCAGATAACTTCACGTAAAAAGTACTGACGGGCGCTCTTCTTCAAAACCCACAAGATCTTCTTGGAAGAAATTTACTAGAATTCGAACCGTAGAATTTAGCAGACCAAAGATGATCTATCTACATAGCTGTACAGTGTCCTTACACGCTTCGAACGTGTGATAATTTAACCGAAGCAAAACCCATCAGAGGCGCGCGAAGCGAGAGAGGGAATTTCGGGAAGTGAAACGGCGTAGGTGGGGAAATTTCAAAAGTTTTAACAGTGACATAGATCCAACGATGGGTTTCGGAGTACGTTCTGTATGTCCGGATTACAATACGAAATCCTATTTGAGTAGCGCTGGAAGCGAGCAATCTTGCAAAGGAAGTATTTGATAATTTGTTGAAAGGGAGATTTTAAGGAGGCTGACTTTCATCACATCGAGAAAAATGATGATCGTGATGACGACTAGTAACTCAAAAGATGGTCATTATGTGGATATACGAAGGAAGAGGCTTGATATGAGACTGTCGTTACACTTCCGCTATTGGCGGAGTTGTCCGTTTGTGGGTGCGTCCCCAGGGGTAAAACTGTGAAAATGTCTCATTTGCTTCGTAGGTGAGATGAATAAGCAGTCGTGGATGATCGGAGATAGGACCCAAACGAACAAACTTGGTGGCCACCAAATTATGTGTTCACCATGATTTGAACTTTGTTGTTACGGACTTTCTTGCATGTCAGGGTTATCGATAGCCAAAGAAGCTTTTCCAAATCTCCGTACGGCCCTTCAAGGGCTCTTTGGAAGCCACAAATGGCTTAACATTACCGGAGAGTCCTGTCAGCATAAATTTAGCAACCAGTTCCAAAGACTCACAGTAAATGTCAATCGCTTCACTGCACTGTGGGTCTCCTAAGTTAACCCACGGCTTAGAAATTGGGAAACGCAATGCCCGCACAACACGGACAAATGAAACTGAATTCCTGATCTCCAGCTTTCCCTCGAATCTTGAACTGCAAAAGAATGAATCCCCCGAGCCGCAGTGCGAAAAAAAATGCTCGATAAACCGTGTCACACATTTTCGTGCACTGTTATATGTCGGAGATTGAAACCATTAATCAACCAATACGTCTTACCATATGTCATGACCGACCATTCGGGTAATATCACCGGGTTTTCCCTACCCACCTGCTTTCATCGACATGTTAGGATAAGAGTACATTACGCAATAGAAGACGATTCTGACAATGACTGTAAGAGGGGTGGAATCAGTTGAGATAGAAAGCAGTTGTTGCAGGCAAAAGATAGAATGTGGGAGCGTCACTAAGTTAAGGAAACGACCTAGATGGTCCCAATGAACAGCCGGATGTGCGCTGTTAGACTGGTTGCTTCGTTCGAAGCATGGAAGTCGCGGGCAGACAAACGAATCGCGTGAGCCGATCAAAATCAAACTACTGTATCGAGGGCCACGTCGTTCAGCGACTGCTCCAAATACGGTCGCTATAGAGCTAAGCAACGACAACGGGACAGCTCTGACGAATGTAATTTACGAAAGGAAAGATGGTTTAGACTTCGCAACAAAGCCAGACGCAACCTGAAGTATTCGACTACAAGGCAGCCCAAATGCTCACACAGTTCGCAGAGAAACACATCGAGGGAGACGAAGCGGTCGACTAAGTCGAACGTACCCTAAACTCAGTAAATCAGTTTAATTGACTAACGAGTATCCGGGCAATGATGAGTGGTGAATGAAACAAACGTGATTCGTGTTGCTAAAGTAAGAAGGATAAGAATAATGGTGATCGTAATTCAAGAACAAATAATGGACAGAACTGACTACTCGCAATCAGAGTACAACCCAGTCAAGCCAACTACCAAGCCGGAAAAGCATCAGGCCACCGATTCGTCCTTGAGATGGCTTGCCATGATGTGTATTCCATCGGTCTCCTTCAGAAAATCGAAATCGTGACTGCTAGTGACTTGCCCCACTAGCCAGCATCCTATTCCACTGAGCCATGTGAACGACAGCTGACCGTCACGGATTGAAATCTAACTGCGATATAGCCTGACTCGTCGCTGATGAACCCCAAGAGGAAAAAGTGGCCGCCTGGTGCTTTTCCGGATAGGCAGTTGGCCAATCTATCTTGTAATCTAAACAAAAGACAAAATTGTCAGAAGAGGCAATTATTCGCAGTAAATCAAAAAAGTGAATGAAAAAACGGTACTACCGATGTAAATCCATCTCATTGGTTACCTAGCTACTGATGTGGCTGATCTCTAGGGCCCAAAATGGTAAGATGACAAGAACCAATTCTAATTAACTTTACAATGAATTTCTTCTCGCTCTTTTGCAATGTAGCTGATTGGCCACCAAGTCGCGCGTTGGTAAACAAAACATACTGAGGCGGTCGGCTGGTGAGAATGAAGATGACATGACCCAGCCGGTTTGGGCCGGTTAGAATGCAACTGAGTCTCCAATGCGGAACCAGAGTGACGGTAGACAAACATGGAATAGCCAAGACAAACTGGTGCTTCTCAATTTCGGCACCCGATGCTAGCAATACTTCTTAGACATCGATGGCAAAAAGCCCGGTCAACCTCAGTAGTAGTGAACCGAGCTCAGATCCATTAGGTAACAATGGACTAGCTACAACGTGTAAAATCCATCCCTAAACCAAAAAGCTCACATACCGCTGCTGCATAAGTGACGGACAACGGTCAAACACAGTAAAAGATTCTAAGACACCATTTCCAGGATGGTAGCGACACAGACAAACAGAATATTTGACCACATTGAGTAACTGTTCTGGCTTCAGCACTACGCCAGTGGGTCGCGCCGACGATTCGCTGCCAAGTGACCATTAACAGCCGCGTGTGGGCTATGTATACACGGAAATCTCCCGCACCTACGCAGATCGAACCGGTGACCTCAGGGTTACAAGATAGACGCCAGCATTTCAGTGAACGTGGAAACGAATGATGTATTGATTCAATCCTGTAATAGCACTTTACACATTGAAAGCGCAAGGCAGATGCTGGACTGTGTAGTGCTATGCATCATTCTATTTAACGGTGGCTGCGTAGCAGTCGGCTCCGGTCCAAAGAAAGCCACATTGTCCGCACACTACTCGTAAAGCAACAAACACGAAAGCTACTCCCGAGAAATAAGACACGACAGAGCCACTAATAATAGCTCCAATGATAAAAATAAAGATAAACGGAGAGACAAAGGGTCCCGCCGCACTAGATATGATGTGGTGAACCAAGGCTCATATACGGCTTTTGGTGTCGTCGCAAAGGGGACTCTGTAGAAGAGACAGTTTAGAGTGCGACACTCGAATACAGACCACCCCAAAAAGATGCGCTCAAAAAGCAACGGTAATTTCCAGGTTAACGAAAACTATCATTGCATTCTGCAGGAATGACACTGTGCAAAACCTTCTCAATCCACTAGATGCAAACCTGACTAATGTAAACCTTCTCCAGGATAAATGAGTCACCGTAGAACGATACCATCACCAGTCTGGAGTTAGATGAAAGGAGAGGACACCACGATGATGTTCGGACGTCCTTTGAATCCTTTTACAATGGACATGATAGCGTACAAACACAGCTTAGATGACATTTAATCGTTGCGCCAAATAGTGTCCATTAGGTTAGTCCTGGTACTAGCAATGACTAAAGACGTTACCTATCCTTGTGACAAAATGTCTGTAGTCAAAGTTATCGGCTCGGCGAGAATACTAACATCTCATCTTCCAACGTCACCACCCAATTCTGAGTATTACCGACACGGGAATCGATAACTTCATGCTTCCATTAGTCTAATCGATGCTCATGGAGTTTATTCACCAGTCAAAGGAAGCAAACTGGGTGAATGAGAAGCCTCGAATACTGCAACCTATTACAATACGCAATCACTTCACAAAGCACTTCATCAGCGATGACCGGCGTTACAATTCAGATTGACGTCCGCAATTCGTGGACTGCGAGTAAAGCTAAGGCGGATTACTCCGCCAATACATCACGCAGGCACACATAGGTTTAGAATCAGAATAGTCACAAGAGCTCCAGAATTGCAAACAAGCTTGATTAAGGTGCGTCATCTATCGCAATGACGCTGGACCTTATCGTGACGCGATGATTTGCGCACCTTAGTGATCCATTGAGCTGTGCTAGGTGGTGCTTTTTGCACCTTCAGAGCCACTCATACAAGATGGATCAATGGTTAGAGGCCAGACAAACTCAGCCACCTGGTCCTACAGGTTGGGGGTTTGAGTGAGGGTGTGTAGTGCAACTGAAAACATGCTCTTTCAGTATCTTATAACATTGGATTTTATGGTTGTTTTAACCTTCGAAACGTCCATTTGTTTAACTGACTGCACATCCATGGACACAAACCGTTTTGGTGAGTTCCTTGCTGCACGTCTCTCGCTCCGTCTGATTCGCTTCCTATTCTTGTAGCCTGCACAATACACGTTGGGTTCAGTCTCCTCCGACTTCTATACTGTCGTATTTGACACGTCTTACGTGTCATTGCTTACCGACTAGTATCCCAGGTTCCTC
>OX104067.1:16364724-16379720 GCA_944474145.2 Dicrocoelium dendriticum | reverse complement strand
TGCGAAGACCAGATAATCTAGCAGGACTAATTAGCATGGACGAATCGGGGCCAACCTTCCCAGTCATAATAAGGTAGGTTAGGATTAGGTCCCCTCTAATCCTTCGATAGTGCATTGAGTGCATCCCCAAACTAAGTAGGCGTTCGGGGTACGTTTGCCCTCGTAATCCCTTGACCAACCTAGTAACGTCACGCAACACCCTTTCTAGTGCCATTTTGTCCCGGACAAGGCATGGTGGACAGGCCTGGACGCAATATTCTAGGTGGGGTCGCACAAACGCTGAGAAAAGCTTCACAAACACATCAGCGGTTAGGATCTCAAAAGAACGACGGATAAACCACAACATTCGGAACCCTTTACTAGCCGCCATCTTCCAGTTGTCGCCAGAGTGTAGTGTGGTACAGTGGACGACACCTAGATCAACCTGATGAGTCACGTGAGGAAGTTCACTCCCATCAAGCACCTAACTTGTGGAGGAAGCAGACGCTCCCATGCGCAGCACTGAACACTTTGCCCGGTTTATGGGCAGCAACCACAAGACAGACCATTCCCAGAGTCTATCCAGAGCCCGTTAAAGAGCTACAGGACCTCCAGGAATATCAACAATATTCCAGAGCTTTAGATCATCAGCAAATAAGAGCGATGGTACCTCAAGCTCCTCCGGCAAGTCATTCACGTAGACAGAAAAAAGCAGCGGACCTAGGACAGAGCCTTGCGGAACGCCGCTAAGTACAGCTTGTCGAAACGAAAGACAGCTTCCCACACGAATACACTGTTCCCGTCCATCCAGAAAAGCTGACACCCACTGGAGAGCGCGACCAGCTATTCCATATGACCTCAACTTCAATGAGAGTCGCGAATGGGGGACAGTGTCAAAGGCCTTGGCGAAGTCAATGCACACCACATCCAAAGCATGTCCACTGTCTACGGCTTCAGCCCATAACTGGAATCCAGAAGAGCCAGATCAACGCGCGAGAATCACATCACGGTCAACCAATTAATACCCAGCGACCTGCACTGGCCGTCCCCGCCGCACCGGTCACGTGAAATAAGAAAGAGGAGTACGAAAGTAATAAGAGCGTCAAGAAGAAGAAAAAACCTGATTTACTAATGCAATAAGACGAATAAGCTAGGACGTGAAGGGGAATGTTAAGAATCGAAGGCCAAGAGCGTCGAGTCGGCGTTCGAACTCTCACTGTTGGTGCCAATACCATGTCCTCGGGCAGTGCATTCCAGGAATCCACCACTCGGCGTGATAAACAAAAGTCCGCCCGGACTCCATCCGATCGAGTTTTGTGTAGCTTCAGTGAGTGACCTCGGAGCGATGGAAGCCGAGCCGGTTGGAAAAGCCCGGATAAGTCCTTTCCGATATTACCGGTACGTATACGATAGGTCAAGACTAGGCCACCTCGATGTTGACGATAGGGCATCGAGAACATTCCCAGCGCAAGTAGTCTTTCCGGGTAAGAATGGTTCCCCAGTCCATGGACCAGTTTGGTTCCAACTCTCAACACTCTCTTCACTGACATCCTGTCCCTTACTAAGCAAGGTGGACAAGTCTGGATGCAGTATGCCAAGTGTGGCCCGACAAACGCTGAGAATAACCTAACAAACAATACGCCCGTGATGGTCCCGAATGCCCTGCGGAGCATCCACAACATTCTGAAACCCTTGCACGTAGCTTTCCTCCAGTTTTCACCGGATTTAAGTTCTGAAGACAATGTGACCCCTAGGTCTACCAATTGGGTAACATGGTGGAGTTCCTTACCGCCAAGAAAATAACGCGTTTGAGGGCTATTTGGCTCTACTCGTAAGATGGAACACTTTGCATAGTTTATGGGCAACTGCCACATAGCAGCCCAGTCACAAAGTTTATCGAGGGCCCGTTGCAGAGTCTGGGGTCCATCGAAGTCAGACACTATGTGCCAAAACTTTAGGTCATCTGCAAACATGAGAGATGGTACCTCCAGCAGTTCGGACAGCTCGTTGACATACAAGGAAAATAAGAACGGGCCAAGCACCGAACCCTGAGGGACCCCACTGAGGACTGACCGTCGGAAAGACAGCCTAGACTCGACACGAACGCACATCTCTCTCCCTTCCAGAAACGTGGTGATCCATTTTAGTACACCCCCGGATATTCCATAGGACCGAAGTTTCAAGGAAAGGCGAGAATGTGATACAGTGTCGAACGCCTTGGAGAAACCAATAAACACCACATTTACTGCATGACCCCGATCCAAAGCATCCGCCCAACATTCGCGTGCAACTAGCAAATTAGTCATACAGGAATGACCCTTGCGAAAGCCGTGTTGCAGTGGACTGAGCAGACCATACTCCCGCAAGTGGTCTTCAAGCACATCACTGACAAACTTCTCCAATAGCTTGACCAGTACGCTTGTCAAACTTACTGGTCTATAATTGGCAGGAAGATGCTTGTTGCTCTTTTTAACAATCGGGCAAACGATAGCATCTTTCCAGTCCTTAGGAAAGGAGCAGCTGCGAAGCGACAAGTGAAACAAACACGTCACTGGGCCACATAGCTCGCTTGCGAGTTCGTACAGAAGCTTAGGGTGAATATCATTCATCCCAGCGGATTTAGCAGGATTTAGAGCCTGAAGAAGATGGCGAAATTTTGCCTCCGAAAATGTGACGTGTGTTAAACTGGAGTCCTGAGTGATTCTCATTGATAAGTCAAGATGCGGCAATTTCTTATCCCGAACAAACCTTCCGGCATACTGCGCACTGAGTAGACATGCTTTTTCGTGATCAGTGGTGGCAGTGTCGCCGTCGCTGCCTAATAACACTGGGATAGATGAACCAACGTTACTACGTCTTTTGAAGTAGGCGAACAAACTTTTGCGATTCGCGGAGGCTGAGTTAGCCAGCTCCATCTCAAAACTAAGTCTGGCAGCTCGTAAATGACTCTTGCAAGCATTCCGAGCTTCCCGACAAAATTTACACCACTCACAAACATCCACAATTAACCTACCATCGCCCATTGGACATCTTAAGGATAGGTACTTCGGTCTATTGGGAAGTGACGGGTAAGTGAGCCAATCTGCAACACCAGGACAGGTACTGCGAGCCCATTGGAAATATGTCGCGCTCCAAGCAGAAGTCATGTATTAAAATTTGCTCACCTAATCGTCAGCCCTCGATAGCTCAGTGGTAGAGCAGCGGACCGGAAATTCGTGGACTGGGGTTTTGACTCAGATCAGGTCAGGTCAGGTCAGATGGACGATAGAGGCTTCCGCCTAACGACCGTCCAGTTCTTTTGATGGTAAGTGAAGCGGCCCCCGGCACTTCGACGTTGGATTGTCTCTTCTTGCTTCTGCAATGGAATGAAGCACGAACGAGAGCAATCTCTGCATTTTCATATGACAGCATCAAACTACACTATATATACCAGTACAACTACTATAGCTCTGGAAAAAGATGGAGCAACAATTGTCTAAGCCCCTTTTGAAGGCTACTACGGTCTCAGACTCCACTAAATCGGAAGGAAGTTTATTCCAGTAGTTAACTACTCGGTTCGCAAAAATTTTGCCTTGACGTCCAAACGAGCTCTATGATGTTTGAGCTTCAGTCGATGCCCGCGCAGATGGTCTGACGTAGCCGACTCAAACAGGTGGGTGGAACTAATACCACTAAGTCCCTTAATGATCTTAAACGTCTCTATCAAATCCCCTCTCAACCTGCGCCGTTCCAAAGAAAATAATCCTAAGCTACTTAGACCATGTTCGTAAGACTTCCCTGGTAGCACATGTCCAGGTCTTGTCCAGATTAGCCTCCTAAACGTTCCTATGAGAGCATTACGCTAAACTGGACAGGATCTTATATCGTGAGACGGATAAAAAGGGATTCTGTCCAGTTTACGGCGGACCAATGAAATTGATGCCAACGTTGACCAATAGAAATCCACCACTATGTGTGGCGATCCGGTGGGTTCAGAAACTTTGATTGCTAATCATGGATATCCGAATACGGACATCACACTTCTACGCACTTAGTGCCTAAGGAACACATTGACGGTTCGGACCCAAGGTGCACGCAGTACGTGTTGCCGTAGTTAATGGACGTGTGAACACACCTAGGCGGCGCTTCAAGCTGTTGGTCAGGAAGCGAAATGGAGCTTACCGCGCACCTGAGAACATCACAAAGCGAAAGAACATGACAACCGGGGTACAGGAATTCTTTATGTACACGAAGGTGTGCAGTACAAAATCGTTATTAGCAAAACGCGGCATTGTCAAGATGGTTAATCTGCTTCGACGATGGACAATGTAGTAGCCTAAAGATGTTCATAATGAAGCAGTGGACTCACCTCGTTCGCACTGCATACTTTACTTTGCTCTACAAGCTGTCTCTGTGCCGTGCAGAATGCAACCCCGTTTTGATATGCCGTGTAATGTCAGCATCCGAGGCTGCATCACCCATGCGTTGCCAAATGATGCCTTTGTAGTTTTATGCATTATTGTATGTCAACCTACCTTGTACAATGCCGTTCATATTGGTTCACCTCAATGCAAACAAGCCACCTGCGCCTGAGTAGTAGATATCCGCGGCAACTGATCTTATCATTAGCCGCTCCATGGTACCCCTGACGACGAGTTGCACGTTAGCACCATGCACATCACACAAATGGTTGACCTGAAAGTCTTTCAATAATAAGACGAACTTACGAATCCGTTTTTGTAATCTGGGTCCTTCAGCCGTTCATCCTAACCCTTAAGCTCACTGAGAGAGATAAATGGCAGACAAAGTTCCAGTGCAAGACGTTGGGACTGTCGTTGCAGCATTTGCAACATGGTTTCGGACATGCGGCGATGGCCGACCAGTTCTGATCGGATGAGGCATAATTCATCTAAAAATAAAGCTGAGTGCAATGCAATGCGTCTGTGACTTCTTGCCTCTAATCGCCTTCAGTTCCTGTAGTACCTCCAGATTGGATGGTGCAACATCAGCAATAACAGTCGGTGCGATTAGTGTTTATTAGGGGCGGTAGAAATGCGCTACTTAGGGTTACTTGTCGATGGCTCTGGACGTGGTGGACTAATGCTACTGAAGAGAGAACTGGGAGCACCTGCGTAAGTTGCTGCAGCAGGTGTTTTGGGTTTGGTGGGACGCGCGGCATCTACGTCATCGGAGCTGGAGCGGACGGGCCGTCATCTATGGAGAAATAAAAAGTCATACTCACATAGGAAGCTTAGCTGAAAGGAACATTGGAATGGTGCTGACCGTCAAGTAGTTTGTATCCTTGAAATCCGTCTGTGCCGAAAATGAAAGACGTCAATAGTTGGTGTATAACTGTGTGGCATTGGGAAAATTGTATGATAATCGTTGAAATGCTTAAATCCAACTGCAATGTAATTGATATTATATATTGTCATCAGCCGCGAGCGAAAGAACAGCGCATGCAAGTTGTAAACTTCTCAACCTTAAGTGCCGGTGCAACCATTCGTATACAGGAGTTCCGTGGAGTTCGCATCAGTGTCCGGTAGTCTTTTGGCAAAAGTGACATCCACGGTTGCAGAAGCCCCACCAGTAGACGAAGCACTGACGCTGGTACCTGAGATTTATTGATAAGCTTTCACAATCCATAAACCACTGCATCGGGGTCCCTGTCATCGGCACAGCATTTGCTAACCTTATCAAATGGATGCACGTGTGAGCAATCATTCGTAATATGTGTTACAAATCCTCTTACCCTTTTGTCGCTGAGCTGCTGACAACAGAAGTTGTTCTTCGTAGCTAGACCATGATGTCATTATTTCTGCTGCACGGTAAATGGTGCTACGAGACGGAAACAGTATAGTTAATTAATAACTTTTTCGACGTGGCATGCTGAAAAGGAATACATACGTATCAAACAAGCTATAACTGGAAAACTTGATAGGTGGGCTTTAGGTGGCGCGGTATCAAAGGAGCTACGTAAGAGCGCATACCCAAGCGCAAGCGGCGACCACCGACCGGGATTCTAACCAAAGTGATACGTGCATAATTTGGGTGAGGGTGGTATGGTACGCTATGCTAAAAGTGGACTATGCCGCTTATTGATGTTGTATGGTGCATAATGGAAATTTATTGAGGAGTTAGGGTACGTGGTAATATAACAGTGTGTGGATTTTAACACAGTTTTTGTTGTTCAAGTAGATAACGAAGTGCAGTTTTGAACCGTGGCGCGTCGTTGGAAGCGTTCACCATGATGGACGATCTTCCTACGTTCAATCGTTTGGTGAGATTGTATTCGCGAAAATTTGCGGACATGGAACAGGATGTGAAGAAATTTCAGCAGACTACTGAGACTGCCTTTTACAAGCGATCAGTGGTTACTGGAAGTCGATGCAAACGGATTAATCCGACACTCTCGAGCTTGGAAGGGAAAGGCTAGTCCTTGTAAAACTGGTTTCTTTTAAATGATCAGATTTGACTTTGTCCGTTTTCTTGTGATCCCAAAGTGCTTGGAAGAGCCAACTTACCGGGCTATTTGGTCACGGCCTACCTGTCGTGTTTCATCGTTCGAGCTTTTCTTCGAGGAACTCTGTTTGGTTTCTGGAAATCAAAGGGACTCCGAAGTCCTAACCTACTCGCAATCTCTTTTTCCGTACGACGTACGGCTTGCTACTCATTGCATACGTTGAATACTCTTTCATCTGCAAGAAAATGCTTATGTGGACACCGTCCTGGTTGAAAAACTGCATCATAGCGGTTACCCTTGGTGGGTTCGAGTCGGTGCGTACCTTTCTCTTGCGGTATTACCTGACTTTGCTCTCGATTGTCTGCATTGGAAGCCTTCGCAAACCGGTCCTCACCTGTTCGTTGTTCTTACCATTTCATTACTGTCAAGATGGTTGGAAAAGTTGTGGGTGTGCTTCCCGGTCTTAAAACAGCTGATTTAGCTTACGTATGTGATTTAGAGATATGCGCTATACCTGTAACCCATTTGTCGGTGGGTATGCAATGCGATATTTGCGGTAGGTGGTTCCGTGAGGCATGCACCGGTTTGCCTGCTGGTCAGTATGCTCACTTGGCAAGCAATGAGATGTTCCTTTATTGCTGCAAAGATTGTTTTAAGCTTAAAGCTCAGAACTGTGTGACCACAAAAGCTTGCTTCGACTCCCTGGTTTACAGACTGACAGATATGAAGTGTTATCTTTGCTTTGGATTGGAAAGTTGAAGGTTTAGTAGATCGCCTGACACCATCCTTTGTTCTCGGCCACGTGAACTTAGCCGATAGTAGCTAGCAAACGGATTCGGTCGACTTAACACCCTATCCTGCAACCGATTGTGAGGTAGTTGGCGCTAAACAGTGGGAAAGAGTACGCGATCCCAAAGCTAGTGATGAAATATTACAGACCTTGCCAGCAAAACGCAAGCGGAGCAAGTAAAGCAAAGCTGTAAACACTCAAAATGCGGTAGTATCAGAGTTTACACAGGATAAGGTAAGCACGTCACTGGCAGACCCGTCACTATTGAGTACTTCAACGTCACCCAAATCCAAGTTCAATGCAGCTAGTGCATCCAAGCGACCAGCCAACCTGTCGCAGGCTTCTGTGACTGTGGCGAGTGGAGTAGGCACCCCTCGCCGCAGTGACCGTTACAGTGACAGCGGTGTACTTTTAAATAAATAAATAAATAAAGTTTTTATTCTCGACAAGGCGAGGCACGCCTTTACAGGCATGATCATTATGACAACAATGCGCGGTCAAGAATGTGCAAGAATACGTTATGTTTGCCGTACCAGTGTATGTTTATGTAGGGGGTATGTAATTATGTAGCTGTGTGTGTGGGGGGTGTAACTGTGAGGTTCCTGTTTGTAACTGTGCTGCTCTAATTTTCACTCTCATATCGTCGGCAATGCTCGAGTAGAAGATGGATGTCCGTGCGTTGGAAAGGATTATTCGGATACCCACGGGGCAGTGACTTTATTTTGTGGCGAGTCACGACCGCCACGTCACAGTGTTGTTAAGCAGACATTTGTGGCTTTTTATAGGGAGAACGCTTGCCAGGCGAAAACCCACCACGTCCTGGAACACTGCCGCCGAACTATTTGCTGGAACGGGTCAAACCCGAACCACCCAGCTGGCACCACGAGGAGGTTGTTCGGCTAGCCAGTCCACCGCCGCTCTTCCAAAGGAGCGAATGCTTGATGACCCACAATGGTTTAAGCTTTGCGTTTCCAAACTGCTGCCGCCCGGGTTTCCTGGAGTAACTTTGCAGAAACTCATTAAGCTTGGGTCTGTGCCGCTTGATGTTTCGGAGGTAAAACCCCGTTTACAGCTAGTCGTACTTTCAACATCGGACGAGCGTAATACGCTTCTGTGTTTCGCTTGTAAACTGATAGGTTCTGGGGTCAGTATTCAACCTGACCTCCCATTGACTGATACGTTGAATTTGAAGGCCGCCATAAAGGACCTCAAAGCCCGTCGCGACGCGGGTGAAACTGGTCTTCCCTTGGTGGGTTTTCGGGTGATGAGCCAGAGGTCTACTTCCGCCCTTTCAGAGCCCGTTCTGGTGGCACCTGATCCCCGGCTCACGATCCCTATTTCCTTAAAGTTGTCCTCAGCAGCGTACGTAGTCTGAGGAACAAGTTGTGCGAGACTAGCACTCTTGTAGAAAGTTCCCGGCCAGACGTATTTGTTTTCACTGAGACGCGGCTGTTCTCCGCCATCCTGGGCAGTGAAATGTGTTTGCCTGGCTATACCCTTCTGCGAGCTGACCGCGCCTCATGCTGTCGCGGAGGTGGAGTTGCTTTGTACATCAGATCCACCTTGACTGTTTTGCGAACGTATCCCTTCAATTCCCCCGATATAAATGTAGAGGCTCTTGCGTTGGATGTTAGCGCTTCTTTCACGCAATTCAAATTGTGTTACTATACGGAAGACCCGAATGTGTGTCAAGCAGGCTCATTGATTTCATTCCCACGACAAACAAATGTCTGATAACGGGTAATTTTAATGTTCCTGTGGTTGACTGGCGCAATTTCTGCACATCAGCGTCTTGATATTTTCTAATGATCTCTTTGACCTATCCTTACAAGCATCCCTTCATTAGTTTGTACAGAGGCCAACTAGGTTCATGCAGGGTCAAAAGCCTTCCATTTTAGACCTCATCTTTGCGAAATTGCTGGACTTTGTACGAGATGTAGTGTATGATTCCCCGTGGGCTCATTGCGCCTTTAAGACTTCACGTAAGCTGCCCCACTGCAATGATTACCTTCTCAGTCCCATGACGCTTGCCCATGCTTCCGTGCTTTGTATCCGAACCCGTTTGCCAAACCACTGGTATTGAATTTGCACAACCACCCCCAGGCACGTCCTCCTGCTCCCGGTGCGTCCGCAATGATAACCACGTCCGCTTTCCCATACCTTCGTGAACGACCCCACGGCCCTTTTTAGGGCCACCCTCTGTCCAATCCCCTTCTGGTGCCTCATTACAAGCCCCTAGTGTCTACGCATCGGCTTGCAAGCAATGCACCACTTGGCGGTTGATTTAGTGGCTGGGTCCGTAATCGTCACCCACATGCTCTACCCTCGTATTACATTACACCTTCCTTACCATATCACCCCGCTCTACTGGCCGCGCTGTACTAAGCGGTTTCAGTGCTGTTGGTACCTCATCATGTGCCTGTAACCATTTCCATCGACTGCTCCCTTTTAGATATTCATGCATTGGATATTTATGTTGCCACATACGCAGGCTAACTGCCCACTTTGGGAAACACGAGTGCAAGTTGATTACGTAAGTACACTTTCTGTGAGGCGCGCACGTATTTTTTTCTCATGTTTGTTCAAAACACCATTTACCATTCACCGTTCCTCAGTGCTTGCGCGTTGTGGGTCAAGAGCGCGAAAACCGCTCCCCATAATGTCGCGAATATTTGGAATCGGTAAAGACGTCCGCGTTGCATTTCATGCCATTTTTCAGAGATTATGCAGCCGAAGGGATGTGAACAGTTCGCATTCCATGATCCACAACATCAACTTCCGTATCACATGCGTATACCTTGCATCCACATCATTTACAACCACATTCCGTCCATGCCGCTTGAACCACCACTTTAGCGCAACTCAGTGGCCTCCATCGTAGGGATGATAACCTCCCATATCGCAGGTATATTCCCCTTGTCCATATTCATGGCGGAGGCATGCAAAATCTATGGTGTATAATTTGACAGTTGCCATTCTTATAACACCGGTGTAGGACCTACATACGCCCCTCAGCAAGGCATGTGGAAGCAACTGCCGCTGCTTCCATGGTAGCGATGTTGGTGCACCTGCCAAAACACTTACATGGAAACAGTGAACAATGTTCATGGAGCCGCGTAACGTTATACGTACGCCACATTACCGACCGTAATGATGACCCCGGTATGCTGTCAGGCTGGGCTCAATAAACGTCGGCCCACGTCTGTGCAGCCAACCATATACCCTAATCTTGTATCTTTGATGAAACACATGGTATGGGACAAATACAGGATAACCACGAATTTGTACTCAAGGCATGTGCACCCAATACTTGAACCTTATCTACAGGTAATATTGATGTCAGTGGCTTGGAACATACATGGTCTAAGTAACCGCCGTTGATGGAGGCAGGTACAGTTACCGGCGTTATACATGTTTCTCCATTGCACATACATAGGCTACAATAGTGACGCCTAAATGGCTACCACTTATTTTGCAAGCATGCGTCCCCTCTTATGCCATCTATAATACTTCTCCGTGCAATAGTCATGCGGTCGAGGTAACAAAGAGAGTACTCTTCAGTGCCGACAAGCATGCCACATCTGTGACAAGTACATACGCTTACTACGAATGGCCCGCATTACTTCGCCCCCAATTCCGTGGATGGGTCCGTAATCCTACACCAGATTCTCTACGCCTCTATTAACCTCCGGTTCTGAAACATAGCCATTCTATGACGTGAACGATAAACGACCTTCATTTCCCAGCGTTTCCCCTTTGATATTTATGAGATTTCGAACACTCCCAACTAAGACTACAGCAGTGCCATTTCGTTATATTGCCTGTTCTCACTACCAAACTACCGTCCCAGTACGCATACGTCTCCATTTGCTGTACACCTTCTTCGTCATGCGTAGCGCTTCCTGTGCCATTGCATTCAGCAACCTATTTCATTATTCGATATTCCTCAAGTGTGTCAACGTGAGCACATTTACTTTTGCATACAATGCGGGCTTACTTACCTGCTCATTAACATTTAGAAGGGTTCAGTGCTTGTTGCATACACGAACTCAGTATGCAGGCCTACATCGCAGTTCACAGGTGCAGGTAGCAACAAACATGGCGATAGCCTGTTCTTGTGCTGCATGATGATTCCCAGCGCTGACATTCCACGAAAGAAACAGGCCTCCACATATAGGAAACATACCCAGTTACCGATCTAGGAACGCGTTACGACACTTCCTTAAGTAAGCCATAATTGAAAACATGCATATGCACTCAATTAATAAAACAGGTTTAAATAGAAATACATGCGTTATCATGCATTTATGTATCCATTTATAAAAATTTATATTTATATATAAATATACATGTATATAATATCAGTTTTCACATTTTTCTAGAGAAGTATACTTATCTTCATAGTATATTGCACCATTTTTCCTCATTACCAATATCATAATAGGTATTATATAAATACATGCAAAATTATCCCTACCATTCGGACGACATACATATATCCATACTACTTAGAATATATGGATTTCCTTTTTCACTGCAATTTAACATTACTTCACATAATGCCACCGCTTATACATTATATATCATGCTATCTGTATACATCATTCAGCTTGCACAACCTTTCCCCTATCTCCAGGATGAATGGCCCGCACCTTGTTACTTCTAAGTAAATGCAATGTCAATCATTTGCTCATACTTATACACCGTACACAACTGTGCACTTCTTATTCGGTTAATATGACCCTTTTTACTTTCTTAGCACGTAATTTATGCAGCTCATCATTTCGTCATCTTTAGTTCTCATACGGAATTTAAAAATTCCTCCATTTCATTGCATACTTCCCAATATCATGCCTTCAGGATCCCCGTCCCGGTTTACATTCAACAACCTTACCATTACCGTTTAATATTTCTGCATGCTTTCATTTCTTGCACGTCACTGATTCCCTAATGTCACCGTTGCAGTAAATGAGATTTCATAAGAATTCATCACCAATGAACAATTACAACACACCATACGTGGTAAGCCTAACCTATATATTCTTCACATTATTTCAGCAGATTTTAATTCATTGTATACTTGAAATACGTTTACGTTTATTAGACGACTAAGATATTTTAACGTTCAAGACACAATTGAAACACCAGTAATTCGCTGCAATTCATCCTTTCGGAATTGCGGGGCACGTGTTACCATGGATACGGTAAACTACTTCACTACAAAAGTTAGATTACTTTACCTCCTTATAAATATAATAAATGCATTCCATTTCATTATTGAAACCTTATTAATCATTTATTAACGCTCGCCATTGTTTTCTCTATGCTTGCTGTTCTATTTAACCTTGGGCTGTAACAAAGATTCTGCCCTTGGTTAGAGCCCAGCCCCCGGCGACCAAGGTTACAAAACCGAAACTGTGGAAATAAAATGACTTGCCAATGCATTTAAACCACGCGTCCTTTGGTCAAATAATACTATTATATTATTATGTATTATTCATTAACGTATTTCCAAACAAATGCCTTTAGCTCCAGGTAATGCAGTTATACCTGAACTGGACTATTGTCCAGTTTCTGTCCATTTTGCTACGTTTACTGTTACGATGTTGCTACCAGGGTTTCCTCGTTGACTTTCAATCATCCTGGTCGCAAGTTTCTGAATCTTTTCTATACAAATGATGTCACTCCGGAAGTACGGTGACCAGGCCTGAACACGATACTTCAGATGTGGCCTGACCACTGCTTTATATAAGGGCACATTATTGCGCGTGAATTTTAATCGTGAGTTTACTTTCTACGCCGTGCGAAAAGTGGACTATGCCGCTTATTGATGTTGTATGGTGTACAATAAGTTAAGGTATAATGAGTTAAGGTACGTGGTAATATAAAAGTTTGTGGCTTTTAACACCGTTGCTGTTGTTTAAATAGATAACGAACTGCAGTTTGAACCTTGGCGCGCCGTTGGAATATGAACAATGAACAATGATTTATCACGGGATAAAAGCGAGTGCTGGTCACGTCCCGTAGGATGGTTGAGGTGAATATGATAAAATCAAAATATGTCTGGGTCATCTATCGAACGTCTGCCGATATGAATAGTTTGATAAGCAACATCAGTGTAAAATTAAAATAAATTATCGGGCGGAAACATGCAGAAAGACACTGGGGTGCAGTGATCATTAAGGTAAAGAGTGAGAAAAGTAAAATATGGTCGCTCACTTAGGTCCATTTGATACATAAAGCCTGTAGAAATTCATCCTTGGCGTAATCCACTGTAGGGGAATTTAGGTAACAAAATGTTGGGAGCTAAGAGCGACATCTAATCGTTTTTTGAAAACATCCAGGGTAGGAGATAATACAACTAAGTCAGGAAGTGCGTTCCAAGGTTTGCAAACCCGAAGGGAAAAGTAATTCCGTCGACACTCTAGACGGCTGTATTGTTTCTGCAACTTTAGGCAGTTACCCCTGAGCTGCGTGTTGTGGCTACGTTTCAGCAAATGGCTGCATACGTGATTGGGTTCACTCAATATTTGATAGGCTAATATGAGATCACCGCGCAGTCTTCGATAGCGCCCGCTGAAAATTCTCAAGAACTTTAGCCTTCGGTGATAAGTGTGGTAGCGCAGACCCTGCACATTCTTTGTTGCTCTCCGTTGTGGTGCCTCTATCGCTTCTAGGGCGCGTTTCAACCAAGGTTGCCAAGCTTGGATAGCGTATTCAACATGCGGGCGCACGTAGGAATTGTGCATCATTGGGAAGATTGATGGGTCAAATCTCCCGAATGCTCTTCGCAGCATGCCGACATGCTGGTTGCGCATGCCGACATGGTGGGCGATCTTCCTGCGTTTAATCGTTTGGCGAGATTGTATTCGCGAAAATTTGCGGACGTGGAGCAGGATATGAAGTGATTTCAGCAGGCTACTGCGACTGCGTTTTATAAGCCGTCAGTCCTTACTCGAAATCGATACAAACGCATGACGGGGGATGATTTTCAAGAGGGGTATCCATAGCAATATGTGCATTACCAGTGTGTGCATGGTAATCGGCGGAAAGTACGTGGTAAACGGTAAGTGTGTTATTGATAATGCTCCAATATGATCAAATAGTTATAGAATGCTGGGCTGCAAAGCAAGGTGTTCCATAGTATTGAGGGGTGATTATTACGAGCGGGGTGAAGTGGAGCTGCAGCATAATCATGATTTCCATTTGGGTATTCCGTGGCTATATCCGCAGAATCGGCACTTGACGGAGGCTGAGGAGCAGGAGATTGTGAGTCTAATGTCAGTGTTTAGAAGTACGCGTGAGATTTGTCAGTACATGAAACGGAAGCATGGGCGAGTGTTGACAGTAGACGGGATAAAGACTGTGACATGGCGTCCCAGTAAGCAGCAGGCGGGGGAGGTGTGCGAGGTGATGGATATGCTTGAGAAGAATGGCACATGTCGGGTAGTGAGGGAAGGAACGATTGGGAAATATGTATTTTTCGTGCCGTCTTGCATGGAATCCATAGCTGCCGGTTACTGTGAGGTGTTGTTGGCGGATGCCCCGTACCAGTTGAACTATGGCGGCTACATACTGTGGCACTGTATGTCAATAGATGTAACGGGTCTGGCGTATTCATTTTTTTACGCTTTGTTTCCGAATGAGATGGCCTCCAGCCACAGACTGGAGGTGGAATCGATGGAAGAGATGTTGCCCTGCATATCGTCAGTGCGAACTCTTGTTATGGACTGCTGTGACGTTACCGGCATTTGATGAGAAGTCCGAACGCTCTTCTCCCATTAC
>OX104067.1:16336662-16364261 GCA_944474145.2 Dicrocoelium dendriticum | reverse complement strand
TTGAGGAAAGAGAGGGATTACAACGTTTAGCACGCATTGGTCAAGAGTAAACAAAGAATGACAACCCAATAGACAGCGTGAAAACCGTAAAAATGGGTATAGTAAGGAAAACGATGGAGAGTTGCAAAAACGGTGAGGGAGGTACTATAGAATATATTGTGCTACTGATTAGTAACACAAAAAGACCGACAAAGTGGTTATACGCAATTTTCGAAAATCTGAACAGCAACGCGAAAAATACGCACCGTTACAAATTCGCGCCACCTTGGGTATGTATTCAATGCATTACCGACGGCTTCGAGGAGACCTATTCCTTACTTACCACATTATAACAGGAAAGGTTGGACCGGACTTGAGTTGGATATTTAGCCCGGCTATGTTGCCTTGTCTTCGCAATCATCCCATGAAGCTGCACAAGCCGCGTTCTGACCGGATCAGGGCGGAAACTCGGTTATCGTGTAGAGTTATCGAGTGCTGGAACTCGCTTCCAGAAAGTGTAGTCAGTGAACCTACGGTTAGGAGTTTCGAGTGTTAGTTAGACGCTCTTGGGTGGCAACACGAAAACTTTCCCTTCTCCTGACCATATCCATCTTCAAACTTTTAGTTCTTATTCTGTCATTCTCTTCACTCTTTGGTGTTATCCTTCATTTTCATGACTTGCATTCCCCTCTGTCTTCCATTTACTTTCTTCATCTTTCTTACTTCACGTAACCTACACAGCGCGGACTGCTAGTGCAGGGGACGTGGGCGGTGCTTGGTTGCGCAGGGTGTTTCGTTTTAGATCTATCAAGAACTGGCACCTTATCATTTCTTGGCTCAACGATTTGCTCAAGAAGGAACACTCAAGGGATTGTCCTATCGTTCCAGTCCATCTGAATCTACATGAACCGGAAGCATGGGTGAGTGTTGACAGTAGACGACATAAAAACGGTGACAACGCGTCACCGTAAGCAGCAGGCGGGTGAGGTGTGCGAGGTGACGTGTTTGCTGGAGCAGAATGGCCCATATCGGGTAGTGAGGGAAGGAGCCTTAGTTAAATATGTATTTTTCGTACCTTGTTGCATTGGATCCATAGCTGCCCGTTACTATGAGGTGTTGTTGGCCAATGCAACGCCCCAGTTGAACTATGGCGGCTATATACGGTGGCACTGTATGTTAATAGATGTAACGGGGCTAGCGTCTTCATTTTTTACGCGTTGTTGCCAAATGAGACGGCGTACAGCTAACAGACTGGCGGTGGAATCTATGAAAGAGATGTTGTCTTGCACATCATCAGTAGAAACTGTGATTGAGGAAAGTGCATGGCGCAAGTTGGCTCGCTGACGTCGGCGTATCCGAACGCGGCGGTGGTATTTTACCGTTTTCACGTCCTGAGGGATAGGTACCGACGGTGTGCTCAAGTTGCTGGTTTAAATCCCGGTGTGCGAGACCTCCTTCGGCAATGGCTGATGTTGTTGGCTTACACCCGTGATGCTGGACATTTCAGCGGGATCCTGCGAGCGCTTGCAGGCAAGAGTGCGGAATTGTACCGTTAAATTCGCCGTACATGGCTCCCATGGGCATCTGCATGTGCGGGTCACCGTCAGCGCGCGGTATGTTTATTTGGTTGCGCAACGACGAACAGAATGGAGAATGAAAATGGACATCCGAAGAAACAGTTGACAGGGCACTCTTCCCTACGATCGTTATTCATTGTGATTATTGAGTGAGTTTCTTCTTGGATGCAAGACCGGGACAGTGCGACTGGGAGACACAGTGCGACGCCATACGTTCCACCTGTGAAGCTGTCGCTTGCAACCCGCATATTGACTCGGTTTCATCCATCGCTCGTAGGCAGATGTTGAGGCACTGGCGAAGTGCGGGGATAAGCTCATTGCATGATGCGGGCAGGCCCTGGGTGGTGGAATGCACCCGTGGTGCAAAAAGGCGGCGGTATAAGGTGATGGATGACTCTTGCGAATGTGCATTTCACCTGCTATGGCGAGTGCCATGGTTGCGCGGCATACAAGGGCGAAGAGGAGTATACCTGTTTGCATTGTGATCGCTGAATGGAAGGCTAAGGCGGTGCGCGAAGATCCTCGTGAATGACAGCCATTTGGTAGGGTGTACGTTAACCGAAATTTCCAACTAGGCCCCCTTGCAGTGAATCACAGCCGCCGTAAGGCGCGGTCCGGGGATTGATACCAACTGAAGTACACTTTCCTTACTTACCGTTTATGATGACGTGTCGTTGCAGAAGTTGTTCCCGCGGAAGGAGTGTTTGCACATCATCGTCACATATGTGATGCATACGTTACCCACAATGTTAATGATTACGTACAGGACATATGCGTTGCAGCATGAACGACGCCCCTTACACGTGGGATTACGATGAGTAGGTTGCTCACCTAACCATGGTAACTATTTTTATGCAGTCCTTCCCATTTGCAGCAGCGCCGGGGGAACAGCGGGATGGGTAATTATCACCATCACCACACAGCGCTTCTGTTATACCGTTGCACACATAAGGATATATGACAGGTTGGGTTCCCATGCTGTGCGCCGTGTCACTTCAGATCGCTGTGTTGCACAGTAAGTTGAGAATCACATGGCCCCAAGTTTGTTATAAAATGATGCGGTGGCTTGCTATGAATACGTAGGAAGATTGACTCCGCTATGTGGATCGCACCCGTTTTGCCACATGTTTTCAAGAGTACCATGTTCCTTAGCGTGAATGTGTTGTGTACCCTAACTAATAAGATAAGTTATGGTCTAGGATACGTAAGTAAACCTCAAAAAGTAAGCGAGTCAAGACGAACGCATGAAGCAGGGTACAAGCAGCGGAGGTAACGCGACAATGGTCAAAGTGGCTCAGAGAAATAAGTGTATCATGCCATGCGTAGGACGTGACCGAGCCATCTTAACAGGCGCAACAAAACCAGGTTGTTGGAGGGAATACTCGCATTCCCCAAGGTGCGACGTTGAACGTCATTGCTATTAACTCGATGTAGCCACCAAACACGAGCGATCCTCCTTAAGCAACTGTTGTCGAAGGCAGAAAGTTGACGCATGTCTTCCACGCAAATCGGCCATGAATCGCACCCATACCACAATACTAAGCCAATTGAGGAGGAAGTCCAGGGGAAGTCCGTCTAAGCCGGCAGCCTTGAAGCGCTTCAACCGCGGAATCTCGAGGCAGGATTCCGCTTCTCTGGGTGGATTCAGAGGGACGCGCCAGGATGGACAAAACGGTGTACTGCATATACTGATGGATGGTGGAGGCCAGTTGAACTGCGAGTGAAAGTGCTCGTCCCAGCGGTCCATACGCCTTTGTTGGTTGGTGATCGGAGATGGTTGGCAGGACGGCGCCGCTCATTGCCATGTGCTTCCGCCGGGATATCTTTGCGGCGTTCGAGCAGCTCCAGAGAACGAGTAGAGATCCAAGCCTTCAAGGAGCATCGAACTAGGCTTCAGCATGACTGTACGGAAATGATCATTGCCTTCCGTATACAAGTCTAGCGTTGTTCCACTCCTTGCGGTGGATTGCAACTGAGTGCATATGCCAGGGAAGACTGCTAGGTCGCCTGAACAGGGGAATCAGTTAATCTGTTTACATCAAGCTTGCGGTGGTTCGGGATCCCCCAAAACACGTACAGCTTTTCGTGCGGACCAGAGCATGATCTGAGTCGACGATGGTGGACCAAAGGTACCTGCAGTCCAGTACGCCGCCTGGCCGTCTGAAGCTAATTGCAATGTGCTCAATTTGAGACCACGGTTGTTTTGAAGAAGGGGGACGCCACGTTGCGGAACGCTTCTTCGTACGCCTGAAGTTAGTGCTCGAAAGAAACAGACGGTTGTCTTCGCACAATGTGAGAAGTCTCCCTCCATTATCAGAGCGGTTTTCATCGAGCGAGTGATGACCACCAAGGTGGCCTTCTTATGGTAACCGGCGGCCAACCCGTGCATTAAAATCCCCAGCAAGGATAACGACATCCGACTTTTTAGTATTAGACAAGAGCTGTTGTAGATGCCGGTGGAATTCGTCCTTGACCGTGTCCCCACTGCAATCAGTTGGGGCGTACACGGAGATGACAAATAAGTTGTCTCTCTTCGCGGTGCCTGGTGATTCTACATGAATCCCGAAGCCGAACTGCACATAGTCGGCTATTAATGGGGAACCAGTCCAGTAGGTCCGCCTCGGCCTTGTCACTTAGTGCTATACCTACACTAGCCAGACCCACTGAGGCTGCTTCTGGATCTCCAGAAAGACGTGGTGTTATCTTGCCTCGAAGTCAGTGGGGGGTGTCAATGTAAGTACAGTGCTGGGATTTTGCAATGTGATTTCTGAAGGGGGGCAGACATCAATGTCTAGGGAATCTAGAGTGCGCGCTAGACCGGCTTGTTGTCCAGTCTGCATGGCGGTGCCAACGTTGAAGCACGCCAGACGGAACGAGGATCGAGGATGAAGGAGAGCAATGGGTTGAACTCCTTGACCTGCGGCGCAACCGGAATCGCAGGCAAATTGTTGAACACATGAATCGGGTAACGGAAAGTGAGGGTTGTTAAGAAACACACAATTGGCGTGTGACTAAATAGCGTGAAAGTGACTAGCATAGACAGTAGCGGATGAGCATCTTGTAATGCAGTCCATGGTTTTGGACTCAGTCGCACACCGGCTAAAGAGTAGACGGGCAACATGCTGGCGGATCTACCGAACATTTCCCTCAGAATGTACTTTTCGGCGTTATCTTGAAGCTCGGAATGCTTGCAAGAGTCATTTACTAGCTGTTAGACATAGGTATGAGATGGAGCTGGCGAACTCAGCGTCCGCGAATCTCTAAAGATCCTTCGCCTACGTCAAAAGGCGTAGAAACGTTGCCTCATCTATCCCAATGTTATTAGGCAGCGACGGCGCCACTGCCACCATTGATCACGAAAAAGCATGTCTACGCATTTCGCAGGATGCGGGAACTTTTGTTGGGGATGAACGATTGCCGCACCTTGACCTAGCAACGAGAGCCCCCAGGACTCTTGTTTAACACACGTCACAATTTCGGAGGCAAAAACTCTCCATCTTCTTCAGGCTCTAAATGCTGCTAAATCCACATGCATGGATGATAATCACCCTAAGCTTCTGTACAAATACGCAAGCGAGCTTTGTGGCCCAGTGACGCGTCTGGTTCAATTGTCGCTTCGCAGCTGCTCTTTTCCAAATGACTGGATGCCATCGTTTGCCCGATTTTTAAGAACGGCGACAAGCATCTCCTTACCAATTACACACCAGTAAGTTTGCAAGCGTACTGGTCAAGTTATTGGAGAAGTTGGTCAGAGATGTGCTGGAAGACCACCTGCGGGAGTATGGTGTGCTCAGTCCAATGCAACCCGCCTTTCGCAAAGGTCATTCCTGTATGACTAAGTTGCTAGTTGCACGCGAGGGTGGGGCGGATGCTTTGGATCTGGGTCATGCAGTTGATGTAATGTTTATGGACTTCTCCACGGCGTTTGACATGTATCACATTCTCGCCTTTCCTTGAAACTTCGGTCATATGGAATATCCGGGGTGCACTAACATGGACCACCACGTTGCTGGAAAGAAGGGAGATGTGTGTTCGTGTGTGGTCTAGTCTGTCTTTCCGACAGTCAGTCCACACTTGGAACACTGCATCCAGGCTTGTCCACCTTGCTTAGTCAGGGACAGGATGTCAGTGGAGAGAGTGTTGAGAGTTGGAACCAAACTGGTCCATGGACTGCGGAACCATTTTTACCCAGAAAGACTACTTGCGCTGGGAATGTTCTGGATGCACGATCGTCAACATAGAGGCGATCTAGTCTTGACCTATCGTATACTTACCGGTAAAATTGGACCCGATTTATCCGGGCTATTCCAACGGGCTCCGAGGTCACTGGATAAAGCTACACATAACTCGATCGGATAGAGTCCAGGCGGACTTTCGTTCATCACACGCAGTGGTGGATTCCTAGAATGTACTGCCCTAGAATGTGTTACTCGCACCAACAGTGAAAGAGTTCGAACACCGACTCGACGCTGTTGGCCTTCAATTCTTAACATTCCCCTTCACGTCTTAGCTTATTCGTCCAATCGAATAATGAAATCTATTACGTTTCTTGTTTCTTGACGGTCTTATTACTTCCCTACCTCTCTCACGGGTCATTACGTGGTAATTTGATAAACACACACCTTTTAGCACTATGCCTTCGAACCGCCTACTAGCCGCCAGTGCGCCGCCCATGTGAATGTCCACATGGCTGCACTTTGTACACCCAGTGAGTTCGTCCTTTTTTGTGATTAAGATTCCCTTTTCAGAACTATGCCTCGCATCCGCGTCTTGCCTGCCAGTCCACGGCCTACATGTATGTCCACGTGCGTCCAGTTTGGAAACCGAGTCAGGACGTGGTAATTTGATTGACACACACCTTTTAGCACTATGCCTATGAACCGCCTATTAGCCGCTAGTGCGGCGCCCATGTGAATGTCCACATGACTCCACTTTGAACGCCGCGTCAGTACGTCATTACGTTATTACCATATAGTAATCAGTAACATGCGTCCCCTCCGCACCCTAGCTTCCAGTGCCCTGCGTTCACGATCGCCCAAATGAGTACCTCGCCCAACATCTCGCCGGCATGTCAATCACCGTACCCCGTCTGCTCAACCGTTGCGCCTTTAAGACTTCACGTAAGCTGCCCCACTGCCATGATTACCTTCTCAGTCCCATGCCGCTTGCCCGTGCTTCCGGGCTTGGTAGCCGAACACGTTTGCAACACCACCGGTATTGAACTTGCACAACTACCCCCTGGCACGTCATGCTCCCGGTGAGTCCGCAATGATAATTACGTCCGTTTTCCCATACCTTTGTGAACGACCCCACGGTCCATTTTAGGGCCACCCTCTGGCACATCCCCTTCTGGTGCCTCATTACAAGCCCCTAGTGTCTAAGCATCGGCTTGCATGCAATGCACCACTTGGCGGTTGGTTCAGTGGGTTGGTCCGTAATCGTCACCCACATTCTCTAGCCTCTTATAACATTGCACCTTCCTTACCAAATCACCTCGCTCTCCTGGCCGCGATGTACTAAGCGTTTTCAGTGCTGTTGGTACATCAGCATTTGCTTGTAACTATCCCATCGACTGCTCTTTTTTAGATATGCATCCAGTGGACATTTATATTGCCACATACGCAGCCTAACTGCCCACTTTGGAGAAACATGAGTGTAAATTGATTACGTAAGTTCACTTTCTGTGAGGCGCACACGTATTTATTTCCCATGTTCGTTCGACACACCATCTACCATTCACCGTTCCTCAGTGCTTGCGCGTTGTGGGTCAAAAGCGCGAAAACCGCTCCCCATAATGTCGCGAATATTTTGAATCGGTAAAGACGTCTGCGTTGCATTTCACGCCATTTATCAGAGAGTATGCAGCCGAAGGGATGTGAACAGTTCGCCTTCCATGATCCACAACATCAACTTCCGCATCACACGCGTATCCCTTGCATCCATATCATTTACGACCGACATACCTTCCATGCTTCTTGACCCACCACTTTAGCGCAACTCAGTGGCCTTCATGGTAGGGATGCTAACCTCCCACGTCGCAGGTATATTCCCTGTGTCCATATTCATGGCGGAGGCATGCAATATCTATGGTGCATACGTTGACAGTTGCCATTCTTATAACACCGTTGTAGGACCTACCTACGCCCCTCAGCAAAGCATGTGGAAGCAACTGCCGCTGCTTCCATGGTAGCGGTGTTGGTGCACCTGCCAAAGCACTTACATAGAAACAGTAAACAACGTTCATGGAGCAGTGTAATGTTATAAGTACGCCTCATTACCGACCGTAATGAGGACACCCGTGTGCTGTCAGGCTGGGCTCAATAAACGCCGGCCCACAACGTCTGTGCAGCCAACCATATACCCTAACCTTGTACCTATGATGAAACAGATGATATGGGACAAACAGAGGATAACCACGAATTTGTACTCAAGGCACGTGCACCCAATATTTGAACCTTACCTAGAGGTAATACTGATACCAGTGGCTTGGAGCATACATGTTCTAAGTAACCACAGTTGATGGAGGCAGGTACAGTCACCGGCGTTATACATGTTTCTCCATTGCACATACATAGTCTTCCGCTAGTGACGCCTACATGGCTACCACTTATTTTGCGAGTATGCGTCCCCTCTTATGCCATCTATAATACTTCTCCGTGCAATAGTCATGCGGGTGAGGTAACAAAGAGAGTTCTGTTCAGTACCGACAAACATGCCACATCTGTGACAATTACATACGCTTACTACGAATGGCCCGCATTACTTCGCCCCCAATTCCGTGGATGGGTCCGTAATCCTACACCAGATTCACTACGCCTCTATTACACCTCCGGTTATGAAGCATAGCCATTCTGTGACCTGAACGAAAAACAAATTCATTTCCCAACGTTGTCTCTTTGCTAGTTATGAGAATTCGAACACTCCCAACTCAGACTACAGGAGTGCCATTTCATTATATTGCATGTTCTCACTACCAAACTACCGTCCCAGGGACGCATACGTCTCCATTTGCTGTACACCTTCTTCGTCATGCGCAACGCTTCCTCTGCCATTGCATTCAGCAACCCATTTCATTATTCGTTATTCCTCAAGTGTGTCAACTTGAGCACATTTACTTTTACATATAATGCAGGCTTACTTACCTGCTCATTAACTTTTGGAATGGTTCAGTGCTTGTTGCTTACACGAACTTAGTATGCAGGCCTACATCGCAGTTCACAGGTGCAGGTAGCAACTAGCATGGCCATAGCCTGTTCTTGTGCTGCATGATGATTCCCGGCGCTGACATTCCACGGAAGAAATAGGCCTCCACACCTAGGAAACACACCCAGTTACCAATCGAGGAACGCGTTACGACACTTCCTCAAGTAAGTCAAAATTGAAAACATCCATATGCACTCCATTAATAAGACAGGTTTAAATAGATATATATGCGTTATTATGCATTTATATATCCATTTATAAATATTTACATTTATATATAAATATCTATGTACATAGATATCATTTTTTCACATTTGTCAAAGGAAATATACTTATCTTCATAGTATATTGCACCATTTATCCTCATTTACATTATCATAATAGGTATGATATAAATATTTGAAAAATTATCCCTACCATTCGGACGACATACATATATCCATACCATCTGGGATATATTAATTTCATGTTTCACAGCAATTTAACGTTGCTTCACATAATGCCACTGCTTATACATTACATATCATGCTATTTGTATATATCAGTCAGTTTGCACCACCTTTCCTCTATCTCCAGGATGAATGGCCCGCACATTGTTACTTTCACGTAAATTCAACGTCAATTATTTGCTCATACTTATACACCGTACACAACTGTGCACTTCTTATTCGTTCAACATGACCCTTTTCACTTTATTAGCACGTAATTTATGCAGATCATTATTTCGTCATCTTTAGTTATCGTACGGAATTTACACCTCTTCCATTTCATTGCATACTTCACAATATCCTGCTTTCACGATCTCCGTCCCGGTTTACATACAACAACCCTACCAATAACGTTTAATATTTCTGCCTGCTTTCATTTATTTCACGTTTCTGCTTCCCTAATTTCTCCGTTGCAGCAAATGAGATTATATAGGATTTCATCACCAACGAACAATTACAACACACCAAGCGAGGTAAGCCTAACTTATACATTATACACATTATTTCAGGATATTTTAAATCATTGTATATTTGAAATACGTTTAGGTTTATTAGAAGACTAAAATATTTTAACGTTCAACCAACAACTGATACACCAGTAATTCGCTGCAATTCATCATTTCGGAATTGCGGGGCCCTGTTACCATGGATACGGTAAACTACTTCACTACAAAAGTTAGATTACTTTACCTCCTTATAAATATAATAAGTGCATTCCATTTCATTGTTGAAACCTTTTTAAGCTTTTCTTAACTCTCGCTATTGTTTCTCTATGCTTGCTGTTCCATTTCACCTTGGCCCGTAGCAAAAATTCCGCCCTTGGTTAGATCCCAGCCCCCAAGCAGAATGTCCTTTTGAGAGCAAACTAATGGCGTTATTCGTAGACTGCCCTAAAATTGCGAATAACTCGTGAACTAATGCACTCATTACATTGCTTTTACTTATGACGTAATCAAAGGTTAAACTTGTACTGAGCATTTAATTTTTGTATTCGTTTTTAAAATATTCTAGCCTTATAAAAGGTTTCTCTATTGTTCTGAGATTTGCTGTTTGAATTTCGGCACATGCGATCAAATTCGGCGCAAGAAATTTTAGTCGTACTTTTTGTTAATATGTATTATTCTAGTATAGTACGCCGCCTTAGTATGTCCCTCAACAAACACGTTTCAGTTGTATTTGCATTTACAGCAATTATTTTTAACTTTTACTTGTCCCTTATAATTCCGCCTCTCTTAGTTCTTTTTATTTGCGCACCAATACATGTGGCGACTGAGCGGGCCGAAATTGTCCAAAGGCTTTGTGGTGTGTTGGATCCTGTTTCCCAAGAAAACATGCACAACTGCGGCTCTGCGCAACTTTCACAACAAACAAAATCAAGGAGTTCAAATATCGCCGGAAGGAGCCAGCAGAATTCCAAGGGGGAGAGTACAACTCCTTCAGCTGTACACCTAACAAGGACTATGCATTGGTGATTGTCAACAAGGAACATATACTCACAGTGTTCCCACTCCCATGCAAGAGCATAAGATTAAGGTAAATATTGCTCTCCTCCCTCACGGGTGCAGCATCGAGCCAGTCTAGAAATATGCCTATTTATAAAGTTATAGATACCATTTCTGTCTGGGCAAATATTATTTGCTGAAGTTGGGACGATACAGAGTACATTAGCATGGTCACTGCGCAAGGATGACACGCGAGGTCGTTAAGTGTACCATATTTTTAACAACACATCAATTCCTGGCTCAACGCTCGGTTCAAGAAGAAACACACGGGATTCTCTTATCATTTCTGTCCCACCTGAAATTGGAAATGTCATAGCTTTGGAGGTGTTCGATGGGCTGGCTGTACTAAAGCAACACAGTTAAACTGAAATTGGGCATCTGCCCGTCAGTCTCATAAGTGGGTTGCCTAAAGGTATGGAGAAGATTATCTGAAGCCCAATTTGCGAATACTTAGTTTCTTATAACTTAACAGGTGTGGAGCAACACAGCTTTCTCAAGGAAACTTCATCCTACCTTGTTGTGCTTTTTGGATTAAGTAACACCTTGTCTTGATAATGGGATTTCAGTAGTGGTTTGCTATCTTCACTTCAGCAAGGCATTTGATGCGATAAGTCGCCTTTTCCTACCAATGAAGTGGTCAGGGCTTGGGATCCCTCCACAACGGTTTACTTAATCGGCAGTTCTTATAGGGAGGACCTTAAACAGTCAGTGAATCCGTCCCAATTTTAGCCACTAATCACAGGGGCTTTCCCATGGTTCTGTTTTAGGTCCCCTGCTATTCCTCATGTTCATAAAGGTCTTGGCACCACTCTTTGAGTATCCCTGCTACATTTTTGCCGATGACAGGAAACTACACAGCAGATGACTATGAAAACGCGTAGCCAACCGCCTCCAAGATCGCTGCACGGCGTAGCAGTTTCTTGCGGAGTGATTTATGTCTGCAGTGTAACAAGTTAAGATTAAGTACTTACTTGGCGCTATTAAGAAAATATACTATATGACCTTCAAATGGTAAACGGGTTAACGATAGTTACAAGTATTCACGGTTTCAGTACGTTGATGGTACCTTACTTCGGCTGTACCGGAGCTTCTCGCCGGGTTGATTTGCTTTCTTCTGCCCTGCTCAGCACAACGGCACGGATTGGTATGCCGCCCTAGGGCATCGGCATGCCGTTGACATGACATTGTAATAGTCAATAATTGGATTTATTCTTCCTATGAAGTTTCATTTACTACGTTACTAATTACGCCTTTAAGAGGCAAAGTATTTTCGGAGTTGGATTAGGTTCATCTTAATCCGGAACTTTAGATTATTCGGCGTAGTTACTGGATGACTATAGTAAATCAATAAATAGTTTATTCACAAATATATCGAAGCAAACCAACTCAGGCCTGATCAAAGTTTCCAGGCAATGATGTGTAACAGACACGTTGCTATTTAGGCACTCGGCAGCAAACCGAAAGTTGTACAGGCTGAGGAAATAGTAAAAGTAATCATGAGGATTAAAGTCGTCAATGAATGACGATACTTGAAGGATGTTGGTGAGTAGCGTAAGGTTCGTAGAAAGCAGAAGTCATGATTAAACTGCACACAATAATCTGCCTCGACGGGGAATCGAACCCCGGTCCCACGAAGTTCCGGTCCGCTGCTCTACCACTGAGCTACCGAGGGCTGACGATTAGGTGTAAATTCAATACATGACTTCTGCTTGTTGCGCGACGAAGCTTATGCTATCCCAAACATCCTTTAAGTAATCTACCATCAGAAGGACAGGTACTTCGGACCCTTTGGAAGTGACGAGTGAGTGAGGCAGTCTGCAACACCAGGACAGTTACTGTGAGCTCATTGGCAATACGTCTCGCAACAAGCAGCAGTCATGTATTAAATTGTGCACCTAATCGTCAGCCCGCGGTAGCTCAGTGGTAGAGTCTCGGACCGAAAATTCGTGGGCCCGGGGTTCGATTCCCCTTCAAGCCGGATTATTGTGTGCAGTTTAATCGTGACTTTTACTTTCTGCAAATGATGATACGTTTGGTTAGCGTGCGTACTGCAAACAGACAGGGCACTATAAGGGTAGCGAGAACGGTAGATGTAGACAAAGAGTAGCTTAGGCTTGTAATTGTTAAGAAAATATTGAATTATGACTCTAGTCAACTTGCCAGTAATTAGTTGTGGGCAGTGACTTTACGCGGTGGCGAGTCACATTCGCTACGTCGCAGTGTTGTCAAACGGAGCTTCGTGGGTTTTTTATAGGGAGAAGGCTTATCAAGAACTAAACCCAACACTTCCTGAAACACTGTCGTAAATACCTGTGTACACTAATGTACAACTGACAAGGCAGCTTGCCGCCTGAATTCACCTTCGGTTATTAGCAGTCAATTGAGTTCCAACTTCCTCCGGTAGCTGAGCAGATAGCTTGGTCAGGGCCACCATAATCGCTGAGGCCAATCGAGAATGGGAGAGATTAGAAACATCGTCTTGTTGGGTGTCCAGAGGATCAAAATTTCAGTTCTTTATGCCTGGACGTTCATGTAATGTATACTTTTCGGGTGGGTGAAGCCATCTTGTTAAGATATCATTACTAGACAGCGGTCGTAGTAGTGAGTACAGTTGAATCCCTTCGGTGTACAGCCATGTTCTTTGTAGGTTCTTTTGAGTTATTATGTCCTGTCCTGGGCAAAACTCTGTTCCTCAATCGAATCCCCGATACATGAAAAGTTCCGGACCTCGGAGAAAATGGTAGGCGAGGGACGATCAAGCTCGCAAAGAACAAGCATGGAGGCAAAGTTGGGTAAAATCCTCGGTTAGAACATATAGAGTGTTCAAATACTGGTGGTGATTAAATAGTGGATGACCAGCTGATAGCCAGCCTAAGCCGATAGGGAGCGCATCACTGACATTTCCGTTGCCTCGACGTCCACATATCAGTGAGTAATTGGTAACTCCGTTGCATAACTAAGTTGGTGGCAAATAGTTAAGGTGTACTTAAGCGCAACTACGACTATTTTGAAGACTCATTCCGAGTGACAAGCAACCGCTGTACTACTTTATCCTCTATGCAACACCGTGCAGGTGTGATTGTTTGAGGCATATTTGCCTGTCCATGAAACAAAGGAAATGTCCATAAGACGACACCTACCTAACCGGTTTTTTCATTAGAAATGGTTTCTACCACGCATACCTGGGTTACACCGCCATAACCCTTGAGAAAGCAACGGCGAGTATTCTCAAAAGGATGTTCACTTCAGCTTTTTGCCCCAGTTCAATTTTGTTACACAGCAATGTACCAGCGTGCACACGTACCTCGCTGTCTGCTCACTTACACGCACATTAGGCTGGCCGAACAACATCCTCGTGATATCAATTGGGTGGTTCGGGTTTACCCCCTTCGAGCAAATAGTTCGGCGGCAGGGTTGCCGGACATGGTGGGTTTTAGCCTGACAAGCGTTCGTCCTATAAAATGCCACATATGTCCCTGTACCAAAGCTGTGACGTGGCGGTTGTGGCTCGCCACCAACTAAAGTCAGTCATTGCTTTTCCGGACAACCGCTTCAATTCTACCGCCATCAACCATCCATTTAACACGGAAGACACGTTCAAACACGATCAGAAGGGCAGAAAAGCAGTTATACATTCCATAAACAGAGCTAAACACGCCAACATGCATACTTCCATACACTCGTATATCAAACTATGCAACGATCCCATTGTTCCATTGTACATTAATTGATCATATTTTGTACCCTTAACGTGAGCATGTCTGTGCAGGCGTGCCTCGCTTGTTCAAGAATAAACATTTTACTTATTTGTTTATTTATTTATTTATTTATTTGTAAAGAAGCTGCGTAACCAGTTTACGTGAGCGGTTCAACTACGAAACAGCCATGATCTTGGATGTAGAGAAATCAAATCAAGTGTAGCTGTACACAGTACGCCATCGAATTGCGAGACGTCGTACTACGGAGCCACCGCCGTTCATCTACCAAGTATACCCTGTAGAGACAAATCTTGTTCAATTTATATCCCATTGTAGGTGATCCATTTAGTGTAACCACCATACGGAGAAAAATGGGCATCTGCACCATCGCATCGCTTTCAGTAAAAATTGTCCTTATTTCTCTGCTTTCTGCAAGCTTTCAACGGGCTTAAAGGACCAACTTACTTGCTGCAGGGTCTCTATGGGTTGCAGTATTGCCCTTATATGCAGCCTAGCGGATTAAGCTTTGGTATTTATGTGTTCTTGCGCTATAGAGCCCGGGTTATCTGCAGTATTCGCGTTTCGCTTTTGCTCTACGTTTGTCAGCAAGCTACGGCATGCATAAGTACAGGAAAAGGTACCTTTGGGACATGCTGTATGCAGGGGATTTGGCAGGTAACAAGCGGAGTGCAATGCTAAGCGACCCGGTGTAGCAAACCGAGTCTAGACGTTCAGGCGTCGCCGTACCCGTATCCACGTTTCGTTGCTGCGCCAGTTCCATAGAAAACCACTGTGCACTGATCCCAACTAGGGAAAGCGTCGTCCCGAGCCGTCACTGTAGCACTGCTGGGCTCGCAGTGGCGCAGCCGTGACATCGTGCAGTTTGGGGTATTGTCAGTCAGCTACTAGCCAGGTAAAGTATTATAAAATGCTGTTGTATAATTTATTACCTTAATGAAATGCGTAACATGTTACCGCTTGCTATGGGGTTAACAAACTTATTTAGGATGTGTTTGTTAACTTGCCTCTCCCGCAACTTACACACCAAAACGCTAAAGCCGCTTTTGGTATCGCACATACTTATCATCCATCACTATGCCACTGCTTTATAAGTTATTTCGGTTTGTGTTGTTGTATGTGCGATTTAGTATACATGTTTGATAGATGCGTTTGCTGAACGGCGTATTAGTAATACCTTTCTTTAGGTAACCAATGATGCACAACAATGCTGTGATAACACACAGTGTTTGGTTTTTAATCCCCTGTTTATATAAACCGTAAGTGCTTTAGACGGCATAAAGGATGGCAAAAGTGCTCACCCTGGGTTCATCTACCTTTTCGGTTGCAGTAAGAGTTCATCCAAATGCAGATGAATGTAGACCACCGTTGGCAAGAAGGTTGCCACCTCTTTCTCATACGAACGTAAGGAATATGAATGCACAAATAGTAGTAATCCCTTCGTAACTCTCCACATAGCTATTCACCCTGTACGTAATATTTTTATTGGTTTTTGATAGTCAACTATTGTCCAACACGCGACTCTGCGCAAATGCGCTTTGGCTGTCCCGCAGGGCGGACATTACGTAGACCCCGAGGATGTGGATGCAGTTGCTTCCAACCGTCATCTTACTGAATTTTGATGCATCCACCTGTACTAAGCCTAGAACAGCCATAGTTGTAAGTAACTTTACGGACTATGTCTCTATGTAGGTCAGCACCAGTGACGTTACACACGACGGATACTCCTTTGCTTCCGGAACTCTCATCCCTGCCTGCTACCCCTGAGACTCAGTTCATGGATAGCATGTTAAGATTATCGTTCAACCGTCTATTACAATTGCTGAGTCATTCACACATGAAAGCAACCCGGTGGCTTCAATCCCAAAGGTTTCGCTGGGGATAATGGCGCATTTTAAAGGAGACCTTTCTCAGTGGGTTTTACAAGTTGGTCTATCGGCGCCATCCGCAAACAAGCTGCTGCGATGTTGAGAACTTAATTTGGTGATTTACCAGAGGATTATTGCACTTTATTGCGTACTCCCAGGTTGACTGCTAGCATTCCTATGAACCCTGGATTTTATTCACATCTTGGCGTTGCTGAAGGATTGCGCCACATATATAGGACCCCGTCGGTGTTTTCGTCACATGAGCCACGAACCTAAGTTCAGGCTGAAGGCTTCAAACCATTCAAATCATCACATTAGCAAATGTGGTCAATTCTGCGCAAGACAATGGTTCCCGTGTTGCCACAGCCGTTTTGACCTGGAACTTACGGTGGGCCTAAAAATTCGACGGAAGTGCACGTACGTACTGTAGGGTATCTGCCGGCATCCTTGCTGAATTCTGAAAACGCTTTCGCTTTCTGGTGACGATCACGGAGGCATCCCATTTCCTGGTTCTACACACGCATGTAACGTACAGCCATCTTGATCGCAGTGACTTCGTTCCTGACCCTCGGTGTCTCACCTGCTCCTAATAGGAGCATTGCACGCTATAATACGACGTACGTCTGGTAAGATCGGATCGAATTACTCGTTTTTGCTTAGCGAGCTTCGGGCAATCAGTCTTAGTCTTAATTTTACTTTCCCTTAACCCCTTGCTAACGTTTCCCCTTTTAATGGCTAAAGTAGTCCGTCCTAAGTCGCCATTAAGTCAAACATCTGCCCCCTCAGAGACAAACTGCGGTAGGCTCAAGTGCTCAGGAGTGGCGCCGGACGCCACTGACGAAATGTAGTGTACCAAACATAATCGTTAGTATCACGCAAGATGCAGCAGTTTGAGTTCAACACGGTATGGTGTTACGGCGAGCTGTGAGGGCTTGCTCATTAGTTATCCTACGGGTTGCAACCAACATACTCACCGTGGTCCACTTTCGGAAGCAAACTTCTCGGCGCTGATGCCAAGATGAGAAAGTGTGGAAACGTTGCCTAGTTGCGCGATCTAAGGCGGAAAGTGAACGCAATCGTAGCTAGCTAGGAAGACGCTGGTGTACCTGTCATGCGGAGTATTGACACGTTGTGCAAATTGTCGGATGCGAAAAGCTTGGTGATCATGCCTTTTCTTGTGAGGACGTATTCTGTTAATGGCGACCCGTTGGACAGTTTTTGTACCCGTCCATAATAAGGACGATTTACTGGTTCCTGTTCTTGTAACCGGGCGGCGGAAATGGAGTAATAAAGCCCTACCCTCCCTTAAGGTACAAGCGAAGGCGGACGCGGCACGTACGGCAATTCTGTTGAGCAAGGCACCACCGGAACTAAGTACTGTACTCCAGCCATTGGTAACGCGGGCCTTAGAAAATTCTCGGAGGAATCTGGGATGAGAAACTGTTTTAGGGGGCCATGGGACAATAATGGTCCGTGCTGTGAAACGTGAGTTTTGCTAACGCAGACCAAACTTCAGTTAAAATAACTTTCGGATAGGCTCTCTCCGTGCACTAATCTCTCCTGGAAAACACAGGCCAGGGAAGTGAAAAAAGCGTGTGCATAGGTCTGTTTACAATAGTTCAAACGTCAGGCTGAGCAGACTCTGTTGTGGAGCTAATAGCATCCAGTCAAACTTGCACAGTTTTCGCCGTGAACGACTCTCACAAATAACCACCACGTAGCGATAGACTACGTAACTAACAACTGCTTCGTTCGCAGCACTGATGCCTATCCACAGTGAAGCAACTGTGCTTTGCTAGAGCACAGGTACATCTATCGTGCAAGCAGCAGTTAACCCAGCTTAATTTCATCACTTCTCTGCCGCAGTTACGACACTAAGTCACATTGACGCTAACTTAGTTTTCCTCGGGACACTACCGCTGTGTACCAACTCATGTGCCAGGTAGTCCTCCTCGTTCGGGCCTCAGTGCGGTAGCTTTGGGTCACGCGTTTCTCGTCTCCATTCTCAGCTGGCAGTGTTCCTTCAGTATATATTCAATAGCCATAAGGAAGGCGTTTTATAAAATTATTGGCGTAATGCCACATGTAACTGATATTTAGGACGCCACCGTCAGCTTGCGTGTACGTCTGTCGGCTAAGTCACGTTAAGCTGCAAGCTTCAGAATGCGGATGGTTACCCTGCGCGCGTGGGGTGCCATTTTACGTGAGGATACACGGTTGCTTTGGTGGGTATATATCAGATAAGGTATAACTAATGATAAGTCTCCTTATGCCCATAATAATCAAATGCCTTGCCAGCACAACTTCGGCACCATATTTCGCAATAGCTGCTATACCTTATTCGCTTCGTCGTTGACTCTCCAATGCAGCTTGCATGAACTATCCGGCAGTTTCTTCTGCATTTGACGCTTCTGTCATTTGTTGTACCTATTACCACTGATTGTCACAACTTTCCTGTAATGCATGTGTGTCTAGTGAGTACTGTCATTTTCCGCATTCCATGTATTATCTTCTTTCGCTTTTGTCAAAAAGCTTTCTGGTGTAATTTTAGCCACCCACGGTAATTTTGAAGCCATCCGCAGAAACCACCTTAACGTGGTCACTAACAAAGTTGCTACAGTTATGCATTTCAAAGCTGTTGCCAACAATAGACGATACAATGCTGCGCGCCAAACCATTTTTCATACAATTTCATGGTCACGAAAGAAGAAATTTAGTGCCACCAAGTGTACATACTATTTGCAAGTTTTGCCCTGTCGAATAATGTTAGTTAATATCCATGATTCAAATGTGTAGGTAAAATGCAGTATACATATCTACGCATGCTAGTTTGGATAAGCTTAGTATGAGGTGCTTCTTCTACCATCTGCCTTCCCAGATACTAACGTGACCTAAGCGCTGCAATCTGAGTAGATACATTGCATCTCCCATCTACGTTTTCTCTATCTATTGCTTCGCCTCAGGACGTTGCTACTAAGTTTGGGTACCAAAGCTCTGCGTAAATCCTTTTTCTGACTTCAACCATGAGGTGGTAATTTGCCTGTCATGCACGTCGCCTTGTTATTGATACCAACCACCTTAAACGACTTACGAAAGAATTTCGGGACAACTAGTGCATCTAGCTTTATCCTGTAGTCAGGCTACTCTATTTAGCTTTTCATTTGTACTATCGTTTGCCACTGTTTTCATTCTGTCCTTACTCATCCTCTTATTTCTGCTCCTAGATATTAATATACCTTTGCCCCCATAGCTTCGTTAGATTGTCACAGAATACAAAATACAGTATTAGGTTTGCTCCTTGTTTACAATTTTTCACCATGCTGTAACATATATGACGTTTACCTTCACCTTGCATGACGTCACAAGTTTCCTTAGTGGGCTCTGCTGCTCTCTTTCTCTCTTCTCTTCCCCGAGACCTGAAGGTATCAGCAAGAACTTACTAAGCAGCCCACTTGGACTCTAACTCTACAACCAACTGAACCTACAAAGACAAACTTGGATCATAACAGACCTCCAACACACACACCTGCTTCCTTGTCTACTAGCGCTGGTCATTTGGACGTGGATGCCCTTATCCAACGGATTGAACCGGCTGTAGCATACCTGCAAAAAGAATTCAAAACGTATGGTTACTACGACAGGTCTGAATCAAGCCAGAACTACCTAACTTGTCGTCCTGCTTGTCAAGCGTCCAATCATTAGCTTATGGTGTGTCCATTTTCAGGCTGCTTAATCGAAAGAGCAAATATGACTTCCCCTTGACACAAACTGGGTGGTTCGAGTCTTTCTTGTTCCAGCAACGGATTGGCAACAGGGTTCCAGAACGTGCGGAGTTTTCACCTAGCAAGCATTCTTCGTATGAAGCCACTAATGCCTGTTTAACAACACCGCAACGAGACAGATGTAACTCGCCTCCAACTAAAGTCACGGCCCCAGGATTATCCAGCAAACCAGAGCCGCACCACTGAAGTCACGTATCCCTTTTCACGATATACGCGGGAACAATCACCATCGTAGCGGAACAGTTAAACGCGAATTGCGGCAGCAGACGTGCACTTCCACATACATGTTTGAACTCAAAGATCCAATGTTCATGGCTAAGTTGCACCATTTTTTATACTTTCCCAAACATTTAGTTGTGCCTTTAACATGGTCACGCTTATCCGGGCGTGTCTCGCATTGTGCGAGAATAAACAAACTATTTATTTGTTATTTATTTACGGTAACCGCTCCAAAGGACATTTCAGGAATAACCTCCTGAGCAAAGAAGTGTCAGCAGTACTCGATAAAATACCTGTCAATTAGATTTATCACATCGCGTCTAAACGCTACTATACCTATGAGTTTACTTTGCTAACCCTGTTTTAACTAATATTGGTATTCGACCAAGTAATCAGAAAAATTATTTGGATAGTATTGAAAACGCGAAAGTGAACGGTCTTTGGAGCTGTTTCGAAAGTTACGGGATAGTTTCGAAAACATACCAACGTTGAAGACAATAGTTTCTGACAGAGCAAGAATGGCAAGTGGACTTAAATTGTCTTATAAAAGCATTGACTGCCAAATTTGCAGTCTACATAATGTAGGAGAAAATATTACCTTGCCTTCATTATCAATAATACTGTTGTACCAGATGCCAATGGATCAAACAGAAGCAGGTTAAGCCGTTCAGCTCAGTAACGCAACTGTACCTAAGCGAATAGATGAGACCGTCACACTGAGACTAGATCTTGTGTTGTGACAGTTTGCGTATCTCCGTGACCAATCAAGCTATACTAGGTGGTGCTTCCGGGCACCGTGAGATCTACTCCTACTAGGTTGGTCAATGGTGAGAGGTCAGAAAAACTCAGTCTCCTGATTCTACACGTTGAAGGCTTGAAGTGAAATGGTGTCCATTTCCGTAAAACTGCATCAATGCCACCTTCCCGCTGCCTTGTGGACAGACTTTTGAGCCAACGGCTTTGGATGAGGACCCCAATCGTTCTCCTGTCCAGGTCTGAGCGCCCCGCCAGTATCTCAGCCCACATACGACCCAGACTTTTTGTTCAAACGTAAACTTGATCTCGCGTCCACCGTCTTGCAGACTATCAAGGGTCGACGTATCTGCTGCATGCGGCAGAGCGGAGAAGCAAAAACATGCTGCTACTGGCACCTCCCTTCTGTTTACCGCCTATTTCTCTTTCTCCCATCCCGACCACCATTGCCAACCTTCTTTGTATAACTTTTAGGTTAATTGACAGCTACCGAAGCGACACTGGAGTAGAACCGTCTGCAAACACCATCCCAGAACCCCCATGGGACGCCTATCGGCAAAGGTCCCTTATAAGGTCACTCTGTCCCGTTTCCATGGCAGTGTTCAACGACCGCACTGTTAGACAAGTAGGTCGTCAGGCTGCATTCGTACACACCTCAGACACACTGGGTATTGATGTGTGTGGTGTGTCAGAAGCTCGGAGAAATGACCCAAACGTGGTGTTGGATTAACCGCAGCCGGCTTATCAGCTTGCTATTGGTTGCACGCATCCAGAGACGCCGATGCAGCACTCATGGGTCAAGCTGGTGTAGGTATCATTCTAAGCTCCAAGGCTGAGCCATCGTTGGTGGATTGGATACCGGTGAACAGTCGTTTATGGCAGCCTGTTCGACGACAACAACTAAGGTTGACGCAGGAAGTAGTACAAAACACTGTTTGTTTCTGAGTTCCGCTTATACTCCCACTGACTGCAGTTCAGATGTTGTCAAGGACACATTTATCACAAACTGAACGCGTTATTACGCACTGCTGCTAGTCCAGATATTATTGTAGCTGCAGTGATATGGATGCACAAGTAGGGCGTCCGGGCTCTTCAGAAGCTCAGCTGGGCGGTAATTATGGGCTTAACTCCGAACGGATTGCCACTGAGGAGCGTCTGCTGCAACTGTGTACGGAGCACCAGTTGTTTCTTAGTAGCACTGCTTTTAGACAAAATGGGCGCCGAAGTGCCACTTGACATCTTCCTGTAGCTGGCCAGCGATGGACCCAAGTTTACTATACAGCCATAAGTTACAGGTGGCGTGGTTCCATCCTGGATTGCCGCTGGAACTGGAGTTCCTGCGTCAACACTGACCATGCCTTGGTACGCTGTCGTTTCTCCATGAACTTGACCGGGTGGCCACCAAGAATCTTCTCTGCTTTGCAACTGTGAAATTATAACCGTCGTCAAGCAAGCCTATCAAGAAGCACTGCGTACCCAAAATTTTCTGATTTGTCCTAATGACACTGAGTTTCATTGAAATAGGGTCTCGGCAGCTATGAAATACGCAGAAGCATCTGCTTGTGGCACTATCAATCGTCACAGCACCAGTCACTGGATATTCAAGAGGTCGGTGAATCTGTCAGAATCTAGAAGAAACCCCCCGGCTGGCTCTGAGCACGATGTGACCAGGCGGGCTATTAGGTGCAAAATAAAGCGGAGCTTACGTGCTGACAAGGAAGCCTGGTGGACCAGTAGGGTTCAAGAAATGGAAGAGGCATGAGCTGTAGGAAATTACCGCAAACTCTTCCAGCGGATCCGCACCACTGGTCCCAGGAAACCAGGCTTCGATGAGCCAATCAGAGACAGCGCGAGTGCACTGATACACAATAAGGTGCGCCGTATGGCTCGTTGAGCGAAACACTTTCAAGGTCAGTTCAGCTGACCTACGTGCTCCCGGACCTCTTCCTACTCTGGTGATACAGGAGAGCCATGGACAGTTAGTTTAGAGCCACCGTCAGAGACCGAGGTCCGAAACACGAACACAGCCCTCAATCGTTTTCGTGCCGCTGGCCCGGATTCCTTCCGAAAGGCACTATTTAAGGTTAGCGGTGAGGTCCTCTGCAAATCGCTGACCTCCTTATTCGAACGTAGCTGGAAGGAAGAGAGTGTCCCTGCTAATTAAAGCGAATCGACTATAGTTGCTGTATACAGGATGGGCAGTCGTACAGACTGTTCTATCCACATGGTATTAGCCTAACGCCAGTTGTGACAAAAGTACTTGCCTCGATTCTCGGTCTTCGCCTCACTTTCGAACGGGTATTAGATTAGAGCAGAACAGACCGCTTTCCGCCCAGAACGTGGCTGTATAGACCATATATTCATTTTGCGGCAGGTGATGGGGCAGCGACTCGCATACCGCAGGCCGACAATATCTGTGTTCCTCGATTTCAAGGGTGCGGTCGATTCCGTCAATCGACCGATTCCGTTCGAAATACTTGTGCAGAACGGTGCTCCCACCAAACATGTAAACAGCTTACGTGCTCTATAATCGAACACTAGAGGCCGCGTTAGGGTCTACGGTGGCCTATCGGATAGCTTTCCGACCAAAAGTGGTGTTTGTCAGGGTTGTTCGATTTCCCCCGTTTTATTTAATTTTGTTGTGGCCTCTATCGTAAAGTGTTCGTTTGCGAAGACCCACAATGTCGGCTTTGAAGAGCTGTCTGGTAAAAAGGTGGTTGAGCTTGCTTATGCGGACGTCATCGTCTTGCTTTTGGAAGGTACTGCGGCGGAACAAACAACCCTGAATAGCCTGTCTAGCGTGGTCCCAATATTTGCTATGCGCTTTGCACCTTCAAAGTGCAATGTTGCTGCAGGACCAGCAGCCACTTTATGACCCCCTGACCCTTGATAACGTGGAGCTAGAAGTCTTTCCTCAATCCACTTATCTTGGTAGTTGCATCAGCAAGGATGGGTGCATAGAAACTGACGTCAACTCACGCACTGCAAAGGCCGGCGCTGCCTCCTTTAATCGGCGGCATCTTTGGTGACAGAAGGGAAGTTCCCTCCGCCTGAAAGGCCACGTTTACAAGGCAACAGTGAAGGAGGTTCTACTCCATGGGACTGAGGCTTGGCCCATTCGGTCTACAGAGCTGAGACGCCTTCAAGATTTTGATCAACCTTGTCTCCGAAGCGTTGCTGTCATCGGATGGCACCGCTGTGTCCGCAACGATGATGTGCTTAGGCGAGTACTAGGTACTGATAATCATGCTAGCTCGTTAGAACAACTGATAGCATTGAATAATTCGCTTTGGCTCGGGCACATGCTACGTATGCCTGGTCACCCCTTACCAGGTGCAGGGTGGCGCAAGGCCCGAGGTGGACTGAAGTTGAGTTGGCAGCGGGAACTAAAGTCACTGACGACCAAAATGGGTGCGCTGATTTGGCTGGCCTACCAAGCTGGAGTCCAAGTGACTCGCCTTGTGCTTGGCTCGAGACTTCCCAGAACACGGCTCACAACCGACACCGGTGGCTCGTCTGCTTTCCTCTTCTAATGGGCTTGCCTGTTCAAAGTGTGTTGGGCGTTGTTATCTGCGGACTAATGACTGATTATGATGCGTGACGGTGAAAGCCGCATGGAAGCTGTCACGCCGATGCAGCCTTATCTTTGCATGATCGCCAGCTGTTTGTGACGGTATGTTGTCTACACAAGGCGTAGGCGCCTTCAACCTGAATGTTGGCTTAAGTCAGTAAAGTTTTCAGGTACGTTCCCCTCCTCGGTTATTATTCTTTATTTCATAGGAAATCATGGCTGTAGGGCAGCGAAGCATCAGTTCAAATAGCAGATATACTGCTGTTGATGATGATGAGAAGGATGATGATGAATAGATGAGATGGCTCAGGATACCAAAAGTACCTTATTTATCTTACTACATTCCAGGAACTTTTCGTTACGAATACATAATCTACTTTATCTGCAAACGACACTATTCTCGCGGCACATGTCTGGTGCTTCAATTATAATGAAAAGAATGAAAGTGATGCTGTTTGCCGGGATGGTTAAAACTCATGCAAAGTGCCTGTCTATGTTCGAGGTAGTCATTGGCTAACTTCTTGAAATATTCATCACAATGCAACACAGTTGTAGCTGCAACTGGTGGTGCTACCGCAGTGGTCGAGAGATACAGAGGATACATTGCTTATATACAATTGTTTCTCTCCTTCGTTCATACAATTCACTGTGTGATTCATTGAGCGAACCTAGTGGCTGAGAACGTGGGAGGGCGCTTAGACAATTCACTACCAACGGTTATAGTAGTAGTTAACTATATCAATCTCCTTTTCCATTAGTCGTGTGAAGAGAACAGTGAAGCATTTCAGGTTCTAGTTTTGCATAAGAAGTTAGATAAAATTTCAAGGACAACTGTATTCGCCGTTTCGTTGCACGCCGTGACACAATCAGCACAATCATTGCTGGAATTGATTATGAAAGGGAACTGTTAAAAGCTAAGCCAAGTGTATTGTATCTGGCTGATGATTTTGAAAAGCTGCTTCTTACATAGAGTTCTTCTGGTCAAGTTGAGGAATCTCTTCTCGAGTAAAGGTGCCATGATGAATAGTTTTAGAAAGCTGGAAGTATTTGTGAAAACCCTCTGACGTAAGGAGTTTCAACAGTCCAAAGTGGTTGTTTATGCCAATAAGGTACAGCAACTCCAAAAATAACTAAAGGAGGTTACTTGACCTGATTGACATGGAAATCCTTCCTTAGGTTTTGAATCCAGCTGCTATACCGCCCTGCGATGTTGGAGCCGGAATCCAGGAAAGGCTCACAGAGCTTAAAAATGACACATTAACAAGAACCAAATTCACGCTATATAAAAGGGAATTTTGGATAGACTGTTTCAGATTATGGGAAATAAATAAAAGGTATTTCTTTAGTTTTTCATCGCAAACTCGGGTAAATGTGGCCGCAGCATACTGGTTTCTCCAACAACAAGTATACCGAGATTTCATAAATAATCCCCATTTGAGTCAGAAGTAAGCGAGTGCGCAAATGTTAATGATTTTTGCTTCCTCTTGCGAAGTGGTCTCTTTTTGAATTACGTCTCGTCGGAATTTGTTGGTGTCGTTCAGAATTGTTGTCAGTTTAGAGATGTAATCAGACTTGTTCATCAATACCCAGCCAGATCCTTTGTCTGGTCGGGAAAGGATTAGTTCTGGGTTGGATAACAGCTCCTTGATTGCGTCACGGTGCTTTTTTGTTAAGATGTTAGATGTTTGAGACTTAACGTTCCGATACTGATGGGCAAGATGTACCAACGTGGTCTTAAACGTGTCAAGAGCGAGTGAAGATGAAGGTGTTAAACCAACTAACTGGTTCATTAAATTCTCAAATTGGGTCTCCAAATGAATTTGCCCGCATTTCGGTTGGGAGAGGCAGAATTTTGGCCCAAGTGCCAATGCTTCTAAATGTAGCTGGTTCAGTTGCTGGCTAGAGAGATTATGCACATATCTATCGGGATTGGCGGGGAACTTTGTTTCAGGTGAGCAAGGTTCCAAGCTTTTGAGCAACATGATGTATCGCCTCTCTTTCGTCTTTTCGCATATATCTTGCAAATAGCCAAGAAAAGATTCGCGGTGCTCACTGCTGAGGTCATCGATCACCGACGAGTAGAGGGTAAGCAATCGTTCCAGTTCAGGGAGTCGAGATTGAATGGCTTCCAACTGACTATGAGCATATCCTTTGAGAGACTTGGCATTTGGACGAATCTGAATTCGTCGGAGCGATTTCCAATAAGTCTTTGGATACTGGTTACGTTCTATGCAATCTTGGATGAAACGGATCTCAGTCTTCGCATCTGCAAGCCGGGCGTTAAACCGCAAGCATTTGTTGAGGTCAAAAAAACGCTTTGGGTTGATTGCATCTTTTCAATCCATAAATAATCCCCATTTGAGTCAGAAGTAAGCGAGTGCGCAAATGTTAATGATTATTACTTCCTCTTGCGAAGTGGTCTCTTTTTGAATTACGTCTCGTCGGAATTTGTTGGTGTCGTTCAGAATTGTTGTCAGTTTAGAGATGTAATCAGACTTGTTCATCAATACCCAGCCAGATCCTTTGTCTGGTCGGGAAAGGATTAGTTCTGGGTTGGATAACAGCTCCTTGATTGCGTCACGGTGCATTTTTGTTAAGATGTTAGATGTTTGAGACTTAACGTTCCGATACTGATGGGCAAGATGTACCAACGTGGTCTTAAACGTGTCAAGAGCGAGTGAAGATGAAGGTGTTAAACCAACTAACTGGTTCATTAAATTCTCAAATTGGGTCCCCAAATGAATTTGCCCGCATTTCGGTTGGGAGAGGCAGAATTTTGGCCCAAGTGCCAATGCTTCTAAATGTAGCTGGTTCAGTTGCTGGCTAGAGAGATTATGCATATATCTATCGGGATTGGCGGGGAACTTTGTTTCAGGTGAGCAAGGATTCAAGTTTTGAGCAACTCAATGTATCGCCTCTCTTTCGTCATACACAAGCTGCA
>OX104067.1:16279212-16336251 GCA_944474145.2 Dicrocoelium dendriticum | reverse complement strand
GCCGTTCTCGTTAAGCACGAAACCCAGAAACTTGGAGGATTTCAGAAAAAATTTGCATTTCTCCGCTCTTAAATGGAATCCTTGATTCTAGTCCATCCGTAATCCAGTCGTGACAGTAATTCATCTTGTGTTCCGTCCATTATGATGTCATCTAGGTGGGCTACAGCGCTAAGTACACCGGTCAGCATTGTATCCATGACTTGCTGAAAAATTGCGGGTGCTGTTTTGTTTCCAAATGGCAAACGATTGTATTGGTGAAGACCATGAAGCGTGTTAATTGTCAGAATTTTCCTTCTTTCTGGTTCAACTTCGAGCTACAAATAGGCGTCTGCAACATCAAGAGTAGAAGAATACTTACTTCCATTCAGCTTTCCGAACACGTCCACAGGGAGTGGAAGCTAGTATTGATGGGGTTCTAGTGCAGCATTCAGGCCCGTTGAAAAATCTGCGCACAAGCGAATAGTACCGTTCGGTTTCTTTATCACAACAATAGGGGTAGCTCACAAGGAGAAATTAACTCTTTCGATCACTCCGGCCTGCTGCAATCGATCATGCTCCTGTTGGGATGCATAAGAACCTGGATGCCTGGGTCAAACAACTGGTTTTGCATCCGGAAGCAAAATACGTTTACTTACATTTTCCTGTAGTAACCAAGTTCCGACTGGAAGATACAAGCATGCTTGGCTTGAAGCTGTTCAGATCCGCATCGGTCTGAATGAGTCGGTACTGCCGTTTGATGTACCATGACATTCCTTTCAGGGGTATACTGAGCAAATTCAGCTTCTCAATCCAATCGATTCCAAGGAGATTAACGTCGGTGGATGAAACCAAGTACATCGTGCCACGGAGGTGCAGATCACTGAAGTTTACTTCACATTCAATTTCTCCATCTAACCTCAGCGGTTCCCCGGATGCATTTTGAGCCGTCTGAGTTGTGCACTTGAAAGGCGGGCTACCCAGCTTCGTCCACGTTAATCTCGAACTGACGGTACTGTAGGACGTTGCATCCGAGTACAGTTACAGGGATGCCGATGATTTTCACTGTTAACTACTTTCTCTTGTCTGCAAATTCCGTGCGAAACGCTGCAAAAACTACCTTGGTTGATGGTCCGTGGAACTTAGCCTTCCTAAAGTTGGGATTTGTGCGCAATCATAGGTTAAATGATCACCTGAAGCTGTGCGTAAAGCGACAGCGAGTTTCTTTATAGCCAAACCACTTGCACTTTTGAGGTTGATGCTTTGTACTTGCAGTCGCTTGCAGAATGCCATGCATAACAGTTCCAGCATGCAGCTGGGAGTTTCTGAGTTGATGTATTTCGGTTCATCCGTTTAGTACGCATAGCTGTACGACAAATCTGGGGCTCTCTCATGTGATCAGCGGTATCAATCATGTTTGTGCAATGCTCCAGATTTATAGACCACTGGCATTCGGCCGTGATCTCTTGAAACCTCAGGTGTGGTTCCTGTTCAAGCGAGTGCAGGATGCGCGTTCGAATACCAGAATCAGCTTGGGACTGCAGAATGCCCACAAAAATAAGGCTCAAACTGATCAGCAGTCATCGCGCCCAATTTGAAGTGCTCACATTAGCGGTTCATAATTCCGGCTAGGTGACAAAATCCTGAGCATCGCGTTTGACTAATTTCAAGCAATTGTACGGGATGCTGAACAAGGAGATTTGTTCACCGAAGATCTGCGCCAGCGTGACCTATAAAATTAACCATGTTCTGTGCCTAATATACTTCGGTCTAGCAGACTTCTGGGTTCTTCCTAGGCTGGGTTGGATCGCAGAGGTGAGAGCAGTGTTGTAACAAAATCCACATGGCGGATGCTTGTACGCTAAAAATTTTCAAGACCAGAACAATACCTTATTCTTTACGTCCAAAAGTTCCAGCATGTAGGTATGATCGTACCGTTCAACAATCTGGATGGGCGGTGAAGTGATCGGCGCTTGCCTGAATTGACGGTTGATTCATAATCGGAAGTCGAGGTCGCTGGCTCCCCAAGGGAGAGAGAGGAGACCGGATCGGATGGGCATATAAACGGGGATGCATTAGCCAACCACACCGTTCATTGTAAAGGTAAAATCGAAGGTTCCGGAATGGTATTTAAAGCTCACATGGAAAACTCCAGAAGGGTCAACTTACGGCCACTCTCATGTTAATAGGCCGCTTCACCCGGTTGGTTATATGTTCGACCTAATCATTGCGGGTGAGTTTGGCTCGCCTGCCATGCCTTGGTTCCGTAACGGCGATGGGCGCCTCGGTTGTTCGCTTAGCGTATTCCTTTTTAACACTTCCCCCATTCGAGTTGTGTTGTACGATTTCAGCTTGGGGTTGACTTGCATGGGTGACACGAATTTGCGTCGCCGCTTTGACCTATGTGCTGCCAGGTTTCGGGGCGAATCATGGGGTTGATGTGTTGGGGAATTTGGGGTTTGCGCTTCACCTGCGTCGGCCAGTATGTCCAGAGGTACTTGCGCTGCCGTTACTTGTTGTTGCAGTTGTTCGCCACTCCCTGCATCTAGCAGCTGATTGGCATGTTTCACCCAAATCGCCGTCCCCACCTAGGACCGTAGATCACGTTACCATGTTTGTAAACCACAAGGCCCATAGCCCATTTGGGATAGTGGATGATATAATCTCTTGCCAGTACGTGTTGGCCAACATGAAACGCGCGCTTTCTAGCGCCGTGTTGAATGTTGAATTGCTGTTCGATCTAAAAGTTGTGGGACAGTAATTGTTTTTTTCTGAGTCTGAGGGCATCATGCGGCACACGGATTTTCCCTTGAAACAGAGTTACAACCGGGGATAGTGCGTTCAATGTCCGCGGATTTGAAGTTGTCCGATACGTCAGGAGAATTGTGCCAAGAATCAAGGATTCCATTTACGAGCGGAGAAATGCAAATTTTTTCTGAAATCCTCCAAGTTTCTGGGTTTCGTGCTTAACGAGAACGGCCGACGACCCGATCCAGAAAAGATCGAGGTGATAGACCGATTACATGCACTAACGGACGTCACAACCTTGTGATCTATCCTTCGGATAGTGTGTCATTACAGTGAAGTTCTACCGTGCATGCATCGTTTACGTCATACCCTAAATAAATAAATAGATACATAAATAAGAGGTTGAGTTATCGACAGTGCGAGGCACAAGCCAATTGAGTGGTCTGATCAATTTGTACAACGTGATCGCATAATATAGTTAATTTTACGTGTTTTGCACAAAGATTTCCATATGGGTTTGTTGAATTGATTAATAGTTTGAAAGTGTTAGAGAGATTAAGAAACTGGGAACAATAACAAATGTAGATTTAACCGAAAGTTCAACTAAACTAATACGGCTATCCATGAAACTGTCCCCAGGGGACCTGCTTCCATGCAGGGTATTCCTTCGATGGGTTTCCACTGCACTTCCATGCTCCGTCTCTGTGCCGGTGTGGCAAAATAGTGAATAAACCATCAGCGGGGCATCAAAATGCTTTTCTTTTCATAAGGAATGTTTTATGCACACATTATAGGCGTTCCGTCATACGGATCAAACAAATGTGGCACTTGTTGTTATAAGCCAACGAGTCAGTAGCAGCATGATTTGCATGGGTATAACTTTTTAGTTTGGAAGCTGTAATCTGTCACCTCAAGAGATCAGCCCAGTCATGGCCAACAATGAAGCAAGAAAGAATATAAAGTATTATGAAGTAAAAAGCATAATAATGAATGTAATCGCTTGCCGATAGGCCAATCAGAATTTGGTGGAAAATCTTGGTGAGTGGCAACAATGGTACAGACTTGAAAGGCGTAGTGCGTCTTCGAACCAGTGCATCAAAGGAGAAAACAGTTGCTTAGACGGTGCTAGGAGTAAGATCGTTTATAGATACATACGCAATAATGCAACTGTATGCACGTGAAATTATAATAATGAAACAGTTAGGGGATATGGTGAGCTTCAAGTGTATCCACGACCTTTCTCATAAAAATCATCTGACCATAGTTTGGTTAAGTGTGACCGGATATTTGAAACCGTCAAATGAATATTAACCATGCGTTTGACTTTCGGATAGATAGTACACTTTCTAATACTCGATGGAAGTTTGTTCCATATTAACGCATATTTTACGGAGAAAAATACTGAGCGGCGCTTGGTACGAGACTTTTGAATATGCAGTATGCGCTCGCTGTTTCTTAGTTCATAGCGCATACGAGTCTGAAACTCGAGCAGTGGCTGAGCAGTAATGCTTAATCTGAATAATAAGCGGTATAGAAGGTACAGAATTAATTTGCGTCTGCGCAGCCATAGCGGCTCCAGTTTTAGAGCCTCGCAACATACACGTTGTCATAGCATTAGGTAAGTTCAAAAACCTCTTTGTGAATGATTGTTGCATGTTTTCTAGTGCTATGACGTCCACTTTTCTCAGATTACCGTGCACTATCATACAATGAAAAAGGAAGTTATATGGGTTAAGAAGCGTTGCTTTACAAGTCCCGTTGGATAAATTGGTGGGAATATCGACATAACAATAATGATACTAATGATAGTAAAACACTTATTACTTTAAATATGAAAATAAGGACTTATCGTTTGCTCCGCCGTAACCCTGCAATCCGCTTAGATTCACAGCAACCGCAGTTAACGTCAAATAATTCCATGGTAAACTCCAGGTGTAGGATGGAGACGTAGTGCTAAGTGACTTTTGTTTTCTTCCATTTGCCATCCTGTGGGTCTTGTAAAGTTATTGCTTTTTATCCCACCATACACTATTGAACCCAACCGCCTTTTAAATACTGTTAGTGTCAGTGCAGAGACGACCGATTCTTGGAAAGCATTCCACGGGTGACAGACACGAACGGAAGAGAAATTGCTGTGGCACTCCAGACGGCTGTATCGTTCTGCGAGTTTCAATGAGTGGCCCCTGAGGGTCATATTGGTGCTGAGTCGCAGTAAAGGGCGGTACGCATGATGTGGGTCTCGCAGAATCAAGTATGCCATAATCGGGTCGCCTCGTAGTCTGTGATAGCTTCCACTGAATACCCCCAATCGTTGCAGCCTCTCCTGTTATGAAAGATTGCGCATTCCAATTACGTTCTTAGATGCCCGACGTTGTGGTTGCTCCAGTGCATTAAGATCATGTTTCAGTCATGGATGCCAGGCTTGAATTGTGTATTCGACATAGGAGCGAACATGCACACTGAGTATTTGTGGAAATATGGAGCTGTTTATTTGTCCAAACGCCAGTCGCAACAGCCCGACGTGTTCGTTCCCCGTCTTCGAGGCCCTTTCGGATTGCCTGGAGCAACCCAAGTCAGCTTGAACCAGGACACCTAAGTCACGTACCAGAGTTGATCGTTGTAGTATATTCATTCCGAGCCGGTATGAGTAGTTGCTCTGATGTCGGGTGGAAGGCACCTAGCATTTGGCTTGACCATTGACACTCCGTACCTAGGTCACTCTGAAGCAGATGCCGGTCGGTGTTCGCTTGGATTCTGCGCCAGATCTTGATATCGACGGCAAACATTAGGACGTTTGAAGCGATTCCCTGTGCAAGCTCGTTATTAGACACCAAAAACAAACGTGAGCCATGCGGCACACCACACTCGATTTGTATGGGGTCCGATAAAGAGCTCCGAATTCTGACCACTAATTGCCGTTGAAGTAGAAAGTTGGCAATCCAGCTTAAAAGGGGGTCGCCGATCCCGTAGTGCTAGAGCTTGGAGAGTAGTACCCAATGGTCTAGACGATCGAAAGCTTTGGAAAAATCCAAGTACATAGCATCAACAACTTCTCCAGCGTCAGCTGTCTCGGTCCAACTACTGCGTGCGATTAGTAAATTCCTTGTACGTGACCGCTGTCGACGGAAACCGTGCTGCTTAGGCGTGATGAAGTTAATTTTCCAGATAGCACACCAGTGCATCGGCAACTATGGACTCCATGACCTTGGAGAGTATAGGAAGAAGGGACACCGGGCGGTAGTTGGAGGGATCAGTTCTGCTTCCATGTTTGTAAATCGGGGTTATTATTCCAAGCTTCCATGTAGCAGGAACTTGATTTTGGTCTAAGCAGCGCCGGAAAAACTGAGCTAAAGGTCCTGCCAGTTGGATTGCTGCTGCTTCCAGTGCCTCTGGACGAATGATGTCGACACCCGGCGAGCTGTGTTTGCGTAGAAACGTCAACTTTTGCGATACAGCCTCCGCGGTAAAAGTGATGTGGGTTAGTCCTGGCGAGGAGGCGACAAAGGTTGGAAGATCGCTTGGTGGCAAGACCCTCTGAAACCTGGGGGCCGATTGCATCCGCAGCGCGTTTGCTGCTTCCATAGCCGTTCTTGTTGGGCCATCAGCTATCCTATGTGGAAATCCTTGCCTCACCTTTCGTAAGCTATTGACGTGGTTGCACAGCAGTTTGTGGTTAGCACTGAAGGTTTTTGCGATGTTCTGCTGACAGACGACTTTGTCTTCTCTTAGCAGTTGAGTGCGGTGGTTACGTTGGGCTACGTAGTTGTCCAAAGTTTATGGCATTGGAGCTTCTCTGTACACTCGCCATGCTGCGTTGCGTACTGTCATCCATTCCCGAGTTCTGCTCCTAACGAAAGAAACTGATGTACACTTATTGCAAATTCTTATCTCTGAAGCATCTGCAATCAGCGGACAGAATTTGTTGACGAACTCGAGCCAGGCGACTTCCGGGGGTTCTTCGGCAACGAACGACCAAGTTGTAGCGCTGCCGAGCTGGACTAATCGATCCTAGCTTATGATGGTTCGCAAAGTCTCATTGTTCTCTTTCCGATATTCTGCATAGCAGTCAAAGTTGAAACTGATGACTGCGTGATCACTGCGACCCAACGGGAAGTCTAAAACCAACACATCAATCATATGCTCCTCGTTGGTAACCACAAGATCCAGCACAGACGGCCTGTTACCTGTTCTGAACCGAGTGGGCAAAGTGTTGTGATTGTGAAGAGGAACAGTGGTTACGAAGTCTTGTAGATCGACTTTGAATTATTCTCCGATCGTGGCAGGAGTTTCTACACAATGTACGTTGAAATCATCCATTATAAGTATGTGAGTGTACTTTCGTTGGAAACTGCGTCCTAAAGCAGCCGCTAGGTGGCAGTCAGTTTCGGGTGTAGTTAGGGGGCGGTACACCAAGACAATAACGCAAGCGTCTCTGCTTCTTAACTGCAAGCGGCACCAAAGAGAGTCGGAGGACTGCGAGTCTGAATCATCCACGGCTTCGCACTGTAAGTCGCTTCAGTAATACAGGATTACCCCTCCTACTTTTGTGAGCCTATCGTTCCGGATGATCGATATGCCCGGTAGCGAAACTACAGCGTCCGTCATTCCCTTGTGCAACCACGCCTCAGTGATACCAATGACATCATATGGCCCGGTAGCTTGGCTATCTTGCAGTTCGGCCAGTTTAGTAATAAAAGACCCTTAGCATTCGTATAGAAGCTGGACAGTTTCACGGTCCTTAGGAACCTGCAGAGGTGTGAAGGAGTCAAGTCTGGGAGAAGGCCGACCGATGAGAGGTCAGCAGTTACTCGTTTTTTGATGGAATAATATTACCAAATCTACCACTTGATTCGGCCAAGGCGCGTCCCAATCTTCGTTTAGACCCACATCAGAGTCAAGTAAAGCAGCAGTCAAGTTACGCTTCTGTACATTCGTCGGTATGCTTGCTGCTTTAGATGCTTTAATATTTGAGTTGTGTAAAGCTTCTGCGACCTTTAACCGAAGTTTAGAAGGAAGATATTTCCGATTCCTCCGCCATCGATCGAAAACATCCTTTGCTTGTTGCCCTGAATGAACCACAAGCTTTAAGATTATACGGCCGCATCCTCTATACTTTGGTGAGAGAGGTATCCTGGTGAGCGATATTGCCACAATATTATCCAAAGTAAGGGTTTCACGAATGAACCGTCACTGTTCTAAATCGTGCTTTCCAGTCTCTTAAACATCGCTAGAAGGAGGTTCTGGCACACCATGTATGAAGATTGTGTTTAGGCGGCCTTGCTTGCTGTGTCCCACTTCAGGATAGATGTGTATCCTACAGGATCTGTGTTGTAGCGCGCTTGCGGAGATCAAAATGTTTTCTACGTCGGTGGAGGATTCTAGTGTTACTCGAATAAGTCTGGGTTCTCTATAGTTTGGCGATTTCGGATAACGAGTAATTCGTAATAAGTTTATGGGCTTGGCTATGACATTTAACAATACGGACAATGAGTTCCATTTGTCTTGCTCGTCCGATAACCTATCACGCGATGTGATGGCGGTAGATTCGGGGACATTTGAACATACAACAGTCCGGGCACTATTGTTGGATCCCTTTTTCGTTGATCTCAAAGGTATGGTACTCGTTTGTCCTGACCTGTTGACAAGTATTAATTGTTTGCTGTTTGTCCCTCTATTCGCGTCAACGGTGTTTACAACAGACGAGGCCGCAACGGCGGTCTCCCGGCAGATCTTCGCAGCAATCTCTGCATATGTAATTGATGTTCCGGAGGATTCTGTCACGACAAGAGACATTTGAGCTACAGGTGCCGAGGGTTGGCGTTCGGCTGCTTCATTCTTGTTAATACCACATGACAGGTCTATTGGAATTTGCTTAACCAGACGTTTCGAGCGGTACCTGATTTTAGTTGTCATGGGTACTATTCGACTCTCGTAGTTACGGTCTGTTTTCGCCTGGCATTCTACCAAAAGTGGAGAAGACAACGGAGATGGTGACGTGGCTGATTGCGGCCCAGGGGAAGCGAATTGTGCAGCATTCCGTTGATTAGAAGCCCCTATGCTTCCGTGATGCATACTCACCTCTATTAAAGTAATGTTATCGTTTATCCTCTGCCCGGCTTCTGTGGTTAACCCGTCGCACTTCTGAGCTAGGATAAGCAAGCACTTAACGAGTGGGATGGTGGAGCACGCAGTACAGAACCAAAGTGCATCACAAGGGCTATTTCGCTCTCGTACCTGCTGTTGGGACACATTTGCCCATTTAAAACATATGTGTTACCTGGCATGGAATACTGCTCACTAATAGTCGAATCTGCGGAAATCTGACCAGCATGCTCTTGAGAGGGTACAGCGGCGCTTTACAAAGAAGCTGTGCGGATATTCCTCCAAGATGACCTACAGAGAGCGCAGTGAAAAACTTGGACTTGACCCAATTTGGCTACGGATAATGAAGATGAACTTGTGTTTCCTGTACAGAGTAATTCACCATCACATGCATAATTATGCTGTCCATATGGCCGTTAACACTAGATACGAGCTACGAAATAAGGAGACAACGGTCATGATTCCAAAGTTCAATACGCGAATTAGGGAGCGTTTCTTCTTACTACACTGCTCTAAGCTTTGGAACAAACTTCCAAGAGCTATCAGAACTTGTTGCACATTGCGTTTGTTTAAGCTTTCGATAAAAGATTATTTAACCGTTCAAAATGTGATAATAATGTTTCGAACAGCACAGTCCTTAGATAACGCTTTTGAGAACGGAGTTAATGGTGCCTGAAAATGCATGTGGTCAAGTGCACAAGTGGTTATATTTTGTTGGCCCGCAGCACTTTATTCTCTAATTTTCTCGTGTGCGGTCAACTCTCATGTGACTGCTAAAAACTTGTCAGACGATAGAACAAGAGGAATGTAAATATTTTGGACCGCTTCGCGCTACACAAATTTTCATTTTGTGCTCACATTTTTTAAAATTTATTATACCATGATATGAAACTGCTGTACCATTATTTGATCCGTCCCTTCTGGGAACGGCTTCTCGCATCGTCGAGCCATATACAATTTATTTATTTAATTAATTAATTTATTTATTCCAAACAGTGCGAGCAAGTCAGACCGATTTTAACTAGTTGATGATATTCTTCTAACATGCAAATGCCTTTCTCTTGCAGCCTTTTTGGATTCGCATTTCTGCCATTCAACGTGGTGTCGTTACCTGACCCAGTGGATTGGTTAGCGTTCTGTACTTTTCCAGCTTTGAGAGCGGCGCACATCGGTCAGGCGAGCGTGGTGGTTGCAAGGTCAAATGAGCGGTCGGCGTGATCGCGCAGTTCGTGTGACGGGTTATGCAGGCGCACTGGCTGACAAGGTCACAAAGAATTGCGAGTGAATGTAACCTGCTACCTGAATCTAAACCCAGCGCTGAACACAGATTGAAAGCTCACAAATCCCTTCACAGCTGTGTTGAGAAACGCCGGATCGGAATATAAAGTTAGGTTTTCCGGGCTGCCTCGAGAATTCCGTATCGAATGATGTCATACAGAAAGACAATTGGCTCAATGTGATTGAGTTATCCGCTTGCGTTTAATCACGGAAGCCAGGGAAAACGGTTAGTGATGGCACAATCGTATAAAATATTTCCATGTATAATGAATCACTGTGAAGGGCTGGTGAATTCGGTTCGAATGAACGTACAGTGACAACGCTGCGAGAAGATGGAGAGAGGATAAAGGGGAATAATCCAAATGCGCCAGGAGTACGCACGTCAAGTTTCGGCCTAACACATATTTTAAAGGCTTGAAGCCTAGAATCCCTCAAGATAAGAGTTCGGCTTATGTAGGCGATCACTTTTCTGGCAGAAGCCTGCAAGAATATAACATGCTCTAAAAAATTAACTGAGGCAGAATATCTTAGACCAAGGCTTCTGACTGTGCCACACACAGGAATAGGGGTGTCGTTTAAGGATAAGATGTTCGGAGAAAGACCACAGCGGTGGTACAAGAGAGTACACTTGTCAGTGGCAAATTGCCACTTCCTGCAGCAACTCCAGTGCTCCAGTGCGGACCAGTCACCTAATACAGACTAAATTAGGACTACGTTGTTCAGGGGCGGAACAATACACAATTTAACATCATGAGTAAAGAGGAATGGTTTCCCGTACAAGATTTCAGCAAGGAGATCGTTGAAATAGATTAAGAATAAAAGCGGGCCTAGCATGCTACCTTGAATCACTTCACTAGAGATTGAGGTGGCTTCAGAGGTATAGTTACCTATGTTGACTACTTGCCAGATGGGAAGTCAGCAGCTGAAGCCCTTATGTGTCGAAGACTAAAAACCCCGCTAGACCTGCTGGCTCCCAAATATCCAACTATATAACTAAGAAATTCAGTCACGGAAGGACAAAACAACAAGCGGTATGGAGCACAGAAAAAAGAGTTCAAAGTGGGCGAAATCGTATTTGCAGCCTCTAATCAGGGACGGCGGATTGCTTGGATACCATGACGAGTCGCGTGGCATCGAGACATGGTAAGATATGATGTTCAAGTCGGTACGCAGTTATGGAGACGCCATGCAAATCAACTGGAGCCACGATATACACGTGCTGTCGTTCCGAATGTCAACGGATTCGATGTCAATGACCATTGGGCAGGCTTAGAACTCCTGCAAGAAGTGAAATACAGCCCATGGAATGTTCGGACAATGAGGTGTGGCACGGGCCGAAACGAACCGGAAATTCTGTGTAGACTTTTCAAGTGGATCCAAGTCAGAAAAGCTATACAACACTTAGATAAACAATTTTTACAAAGTGTTAGGAAGACTGGGATTGCACATACATATTTTGAAAAACATTCTTAGTTACCGATTTGTTATTTTTCAGTTATCGCTGTTAGTGACTTGTTAAAACACATCATCACGCTAATTTTATTAGCTGCTTTTGGTCACTGTTTTGCCCTCGGATCACAATGCCACTTGGCTGCTAACGCTCTCTTTTCGTTAGTGCGTGTCTCTTATTGGCTCCTTTGTTGATCGCTCTTCATTGGCTTCGTTTTGCTTGCACGCTGTTAGCAATATGGTTGGGTGGAATGTTTTTAGTATCATCCCTTCAGACCACCCTTAAAACTATTTAAACAGACATGATTCATTGCATACAATTCTTTCCAGGCACGTCTTGGGAGTTCTTCTTGTGGTCGTGGGGTGAAGGCGTCAGCCGTGACACAACAGATGTTGGCTTTAAAATTGTTAAGTTTCCCCAATTGGCATTCATTAAATAGGCCTGGGTATCACCTTAGGATCGAGTCTACCGTGTCCTCCCCCAAGGAGCGGATTGAACCCAACACATGGAGTAACGATCTCATCCAATCACGACCCAGTAACTTAGTCGGCGCGTGAGAAACAACACGAAGTGTTAGACCGTGCGATCTACTCTGATGCAGAACTTGCACCTGACATTTGTCAGTAGGTGTATCCCCTCCCGATAAACGTTCTGAAAACTGTCACTCGGTCCCAGATTAGCTAATAAGGAAAGCTCGTCCCTGTCTATCAATGTTACTGCTGAATCGGTGTTTAATTCAAATAAAACGGGCGGAGCATTAACACAAAGAGCGATCATGTACGGAGATACTCTGGTTTTGTTTGAGCAGTTTGTAAATGCATGGTTCATATAGTTTAACTGCGAATCACGCCACTCCACTTCTTTGTTCAACGATTTAACGGAAGCTTGTGATGGTGATGAACGACACACACGGGCCAAATAGTCAGTTTTACCCCACTTCCGGCACTTTGTGCGTATGTGAGGGCACTGGATAGAGGAAGCATGTTAATCATCGCATCGATAGCACGCAAAATTTCAGAGGAAAAAGTAAGAGTCAACTTGTCCACAATTTCAGAAGGTTGTAGGGGGGTGGGGTAAACGTGGAAAAGTGAGTTTTCAAGTGTTCTCTTTAACGAACGAGGTTGCAAACTGTTACCCACGAAAGAATTTCGTCCTCTTGGGATAGTGGTTTTTGTCTTGATGCACCATCTGTAATTCCCGTTCTCAGGCAATGAATCTTCATGATCTCATGTAGACGTATTGAAGGAATTGTGTTATAACGGCACTCAGGGGTAGTTTGAGGGATGCGTGCGTTAAAACCGTTTACTTCCTCCGCACTGCTGCTGTAATTTAAAAGACTGGTAGTGAGCAGAAAACAGGCTTTGTTGAGTTCTCGATAGCTCCTCAAAGAATTGGGTCAATTGTGAAGTACTGGCTATATCCAATACGTTCATGGCATTGAAATGTCTTTGCCCTTCGGAAACAAGCGCCTAGCAAAACAGCATTATCCAGTGGGTATGCAACAGCGTAATGAATGGATTTAACATAGTGAAAAGATACATCTGGTGTTGGAAAGACGTTTTTCACTGAATTCAAGGTGGTAAGGAGTTTTTCTGAAGTCTTCGGCCAGAGAAATGAGAGACTCGCAAGTGGGTTCGTAGTACCCATCGCCATTTTTGTTAGTCCTGAGCGCGTATTCCTATTCTGTGTATTGTAGCAGTCCGGAGATGCCCCGGTTTGCTTGCGCAAAATTTTAACTAAAATTATTATTTCATTGTACACTTAGGTGATCGGTGCTGATTGTTAAGCTGGTTGCTGAGTCCGATTGCTTGAGTTGAGCACGCCCGTTGCTTGGCGCTATTTTCGATTGCAACGCATCATCACTCTGTGCTGTTCACTTTCCGTTCCCATAGCCAGCACCGCTCATTGGTGTCGCTTTTTTATAGCTAGGCAAACAGGGAACCTTTTGCTGTACAAACAAAAGTTTCCCCACAACCCGACCTGTCTTTTGGAATCGCTATCTGGGCTTCCGCTAATGTACGAGTGCGTAACCCATTTAAATGTAGGAAAACACAGACATCGGGTGGCACACCCACCACGTCCTGGAAGATTGCTGCCTAACTGTTTGCAGAAACGGGATAAACCATAACTACCCAGCAGGCACCACGAGGTTTTTCGGCAAGCCACTCATAGGGTATATATCGAAAAAAGATATAAAGCACGAGAAAGTTCTTGTTAGACACAATCGAATGTGTATGAACACTTAATTTTGCGAGATTCGGTGGGGCAAATTCAAACAGTGAGAAGACAGAAATAATGCGACGGTACATGACAACAATTTTTTGGGACTTGAAGAAAATTCGCAAGGTACTGCGTAAGCTGAACAAACTCGGGCTTCACTTCAATACTAGCAAGTATCAATTCACCGCGACTGAAATAGAGCTCATCGGTCGTGCGGTTTCTACTCGTGGTATCAGACCACATAGTCAGAACACCAGAGCTGCCTTTGACTGCTCAAAACCATGCAACAACGCACAAGTTGAGTACTGTTTAGTACTGTGTTTTTACTATCATATATTTGCTTAACTCCACTACCACCACTGAAGGGGCTAACATGTCAGAAATAAAGATCCCGTGGGGTCACTGAGCAACAGAGGCTTATCTAGTCATACGAACGTTAGTTGCGTGCACACCCTCAGTAGCGCCGTCCGACTTTCATTATAGTAGATGCTTCAGATGTTGGTTTAGGTGCCGTTTCATTCCAGCTACGCGACGGGGAAGAAGGTAAGTGAATATGCCTTGCGAACTCTGTCGGATACAGAAAAAATTCTTTACTGACAAAATGTTGTGGTACTAAGGACCAGTACCTCTGTAACTAGTACTCATGCCCACTAAACTACTATTGGGAAATCGGAGACGTACCAAGTGATTTTAACCAGATTGCAGACACATTTTGCAAGCCTCCGCCATTAAACGAAGGGCGGAACGACTACGCGGATGCGGGAAATGATTCCCAATTACCCAACCGGAGCAGTCTTTGATATAACGCTCGACCGGATAGGCGAACATACTGATGGAGATTCCAGCCTCATGAAAACTAGGGAGTATGTGCCCAATGAGTGCCCTAGCACACCAAAATAAGCTCAAGCTTATTGCGCATTAGTGTCTAAGCCGAGAATTTGACAGTGGGCGATTGCGCTGCAGCACAAGCAGCTTGTGATGACACTCAAGAGGTGTGTTAGGTTCGAGAATAAGGAGAACAGTAAGAGCGGCTAGACCTGACGTGTATTAAGAAGAGCTACAATGAATGGAGAGCAGATAAGCGAGAGCAGCGTAGCACAAGATCCACGGAGGAAGCGCAGTTGATCGGGATTCACAATCAATCATACAAATGGGTGGTTACGAGGTACAAGGACCTATGAAATCCAAGCTGCACAATGCTGAAAAGCTGGATATTTCAGGTTCACTGCGGACTCCAATCTTATTATAGCGGTGAGCGAATGTTCGCATGAGGGCAACCCTGGTATTGTGTGATAGAAAGCTGGAATACGCGACTTCTACTGGTGGCTGAAGATACGGTTCAGCGTCAAGGTTGCAGTTCGGAATTGCAACGCTTGCCAACTACCAGACGAGGAAGCAAAACTCTTGTACATTCCAATTAAGCTTTTTGAGCATCCCAGGATACCATAGGCAAAAATTGCTATGGATATTATGGGGCCATTTGCTAACGCACGTCCGCAGAAACAACACTAATTGGTTGCCACAGGCCATTACAACAAACGGCCGGAAGCTACCTTATACAAAGGTGCAACTACAGTGTCATAAAATGGTCACGTATTTGTCTGCAAGGTATGAATCATCGGAAGAAATAGGCACTGATGTTAGACATTAGTTTCTAAGCAGCGAGTATGTGGAGTCTCTTAGGGCCGGTGATATTACAAGCAATAACGGTGCCTTATGATTTGGTTACTACTGGATTCATCGAAAGGCTAAACCGCAAATTGATGGAATCAATGGAAGCCTCCATCTCTCGGGAGAATTTTGGGAGGGTGAATTGGCATTGACTTTTGTGCCTACAGAATAAAGCCGCATACAGTAGCGGTAAAAACTGCATCAGAATAATCCGGACTCAGTCAAATGCAGTTGGAAATGCGAGAAAGCAAGTGACCCTGCTGAACATGCAGGTTGAGATGTCTATCAAACAAACTACAAGCGACTTAGAAAAGCCTCCACAGTAGAGTCCTTCACTTGGTGTGAAACTATCCAGTTCCCGAAAAAAGTCAATAGAATTGAACCACCTATGCCCATAGAATCTGTGTACGCCGTGCGGTCTCACCGTTTCAATGCTTGTTAAACGAATGTCATACTGCTGCCGCACAAAGGCCCGCATCTCCTGGGTCCGACGAAACGTTCTCATTAAGTTAAGCACCAGCCTCTCCTGCTCTTCCGATAGCCTCCGATTACACGCATACAACCAAGGCTTCCCAACTTGGAAGCTGTGCGAATGCCACAGATACGCATTCCCAATTTCGTAACATTCGCCCTTATACGTCACAGAAAAACGCGCAGGGCAATCGTAACATCGGTACCTATAGTAATTTTATCATGAGGCAATTGCAATGCACTTACCGCTTTCCAGTGACATTACTGCGCCTCCCATGCACACATACAAACAGAATATATCGGTATGGGCATCCATCCGGTAGCACCTGTCCAGTCTCCCTTTCGTACGCCTTCGCAGATTGCACGTTACGACGAACAAAGGAAGTCGCCGTTTTAATCTGAAACTCTTTCAGATCCTTCTCCACCGATGCGAAGTCCAGATAGGGACCCTTCAACAAACGTCGGAATGCAAGCGAGTCATCCACCATGGCTGCTACGCTTGAGGCGGGAAAATGATTAACCATCGTAACGCATTTAAACCACTTAGTAAATTGATTTCCAATTGAGGTCGTAGGACTTTAGCAAGCGTACTCAATCATTAATAAACAACACTATGAGTTCAACGTCAGGCAAATCGACATCACATGACCTGCCACCCTATGTACCGGGATAACACTGCCGAAGGAGCGTTATTTCCAAGTGGCGGATGTGTCGGTCCCGCTGTGGATGATGGTGAGCTGTTCAGATCTTTGGTTATTAGGAAGCATGGAAGTGTTGAAGACATGGATGAGGTAATCGGACGTCTTCAGATTAAATCGTTGACATGTTTTTCCAGCGTGGAAGGCGCAAACACTTGCTGGATGGGGACGCCAACGGCTACATGCTGTACGGTTGCGTACATTTTTGACGTTCAGGATTGCGTGGCAAACAGTAAGTTAATATTAATGTAACACGGCGGCTAACGCATGTAAATGCGAATGAATCTGCAAACCGGTGATCACTGCGATATATTTCTGCCAGAGACAACACAGTGCTACGCGGTAACTATTCGTTTTGGCGTGCCATACTGATGGAGATTTTTAGTTGCAATAACGTGGAAAACAGTGGTTGAATAAAGACTTGAAACGAAATTTGACTATTGTCAAATTTACTGTGATCCAAGATATGTTGGATCGATTAAAGCGGTTCTGGTCAAAGCGTCTTCTGCGCCTACTGGTAATTTTTCCAGTTTTTCCCAGTTTTAACCCCGTTTTTGCCTTTTTTGATGTCGTTTAACTATTGCATACGTGTTATCATCACTCTGTGTTCCACTATGTCAGCCTCGCAATGCACCGAGGCTGTTGTTCCTGATGGCTCGGATTCTGAGGTTATCGCACTTTGTGGCGGCCCAAGCTGCAATATACCAGTAACTGACGAATCTGGCGGCATGCAATGCAATGTCTGCAACCGATGGTACCATCAGTTTTGTACGGAGCTGAATACCGAGCAGTACGCAGCGCTGGCCTCTAGCGGAAAGTTGCTTTTCAGTTGTGCCAATTGCTGCAGCCGCCGGCAAGGCCGCACAGTATTTCGTAGGAGAGACGAATCTCTTGATACCCGGCTGCGAAATGTAGAGCGTTCGTTCTGTTATCAAGAAGAAAAAGCAGACAACATCCGCTATAAAGCCTTCCGGTGAAGTCGATGGCCGTAACAAAAGTAAGACATCGACAATGGAGCTAAAAACATACGCTGCTGTTGCTACATCATCGGAGGGGCTAAAGACAGCTCTATCACCAGTGGTGAAGGCACCTGCTCCGAGAACAGAGAACTGAGAACTGGTGCGAAGCACCGAGTAGAGGTTGCTCTGCGTAGCTGCATCATTCGTCGTTTTTGGACATGAACTTTTTATTTATCGTTTCGCTCTTTGTACTTTGCCTCTGCAAATTGTTGGTCTAGTAGCATCTTGAATTTAGACACGGTGTTCGCTTCTACTATATGCTGAGGCAGGTCGTTCCAGACATTGACCACTCTGCATTCGAAACAGAGTTGATGGGCGACCCGCTTCAAATCCGGGACGATAAGTTTATACCGGTGCCCTCGCGTGCAACTTGATGTGCGCAGATGAAGTAGTTGTCTCAACATGGGGTAATCACCCAGATGTAATATTCGGTGCGTCATGATGAAGTCAACCCTCAGCCGACGATAAGATAGGGTGTATAACCGTAGTTTCTTACATCGGTCTTCGTATTGCATACCTCGTAAGTTGGGAATCAGCCTGGTGGCTACATGCTGCACCCGCTCAAGCTTTTCTACTTCGCCCCGGGTGATGGGACAGTATGCGGGAGTGCCGTACTCTAGCATTGGTCGTATTATCGAGACGAAGAGGCGAGTGGCAATCTCTTCGGACCAAGTGCTAAAGCTGCGCCTGAGAGCCCAAAGCATACGAAGGCTGTTTTGGTACAGCCTATTCGTGTTGTCAATGGACTTTAGGTCGCAGCGTGAGAGTACACCGAGGTCGCGCACGAAAGGAGCGGGATGCAACGGTTGTCCAGCAACTGTGTACGTTCGGCCGTGATCACACTTACCCAACCTCATGAATTGCGACTTGGCAGGGTTGATCGGAAGGTTAACCTCTGCAGACCATGTTGAGAGGCGGTCGAGATCCTGCTGAAGTAAATCGCAATCATTGAGTGTGCGGATTACTCTCCACACTTTCAAGTCATCTGCGAACAAAGCACAATGTGATTGTAGTAGCTGAGGCACATCGTTTATATGGATTAGAAACAATATCGGTCCCAGTACAGTGCCTTGGGGCACGCCGCTGCTCGATGGATACCAGTCAGTTAGATGGTTGTCCACCTGGACTCTCCACTTCCGATCAATAAGGAAATTGCTGATCCATTTGTGCAGCGAACCACCAACACCGCACATCCTCAGTCTGTCAAGGAGCACTGCATGGTTAACCTTGTCAAAAGCCTTACTGAAGTCAATGTAAATGACGTCAACCGAGTGGCCTTTGTTCAGCGCTTGTAACCATTCGTGCCTCGTCAACAGTAGGTTGGTGATGCACGAACGACCTTTCAGGAAACCATGATGTGCGGAGGTTAACAGGTTTTTCGACTCGAGAAGTTGCAGTAGGCTCTTCTTTACGATCTTCTCGAGCGTCTTTGCCAAAACTGCCGTCAGGCAGATTGGCCGGTAGTTATCCACTTTGCTTGGGTTACCACCTTTCGGGATAGGCTTTACGACTGAGCATTTCCAGTCGTCCGGTAGTAGACCAGTGCATAGTGACCTGTTAAACAGTTCGGTTACAGAAGGTGCAATTATGGTCGATAATGACTTGAGGATTAGTGGGTGTATACCATCTGGCCCAGCAGGTTTCGTCCCGTCAAGATTTGCTAGAATCTTGCGTACATCCTCAATATTACAGTCCAGGCTGTTAAGTTCGGCTGGAGCGGTGCTCGTCGAACTCATTGCAGACACCTGGTCACTTGCGAATACGGAGGCGAATTGCGTTGCCAATGCTGGCGCACGATCTGTACTCGAGGTTAGAGGCTGTCCTTCTGAGCCTTCTAACACTGGGATACTAGCTATAGGCCTTAGGCGCCGCTTCACATATGCGAAGATCCTCTTGGGAGCAGTTTTTGCGGCGGTTGCAAGCTCCTCTTCGAAGCTTCTGCGTTTTCTTGTTTTCGCGATGTTGCAGCGATTTCGTTGTACCTTATAGGCATTGTAGTCCTCATCAGAGCCAGATAACACGAATTTGTTCCATAGTCTACGTCGCCGTCGGGCCATTTTGTTGTACTCTTTGTCAAACCAATGTGGTTTGACTGGCCAACTTTCCGAAATTTGAGGGGCACAAATCGGGCGCACAACGATTTCACTCCCTCTTTAATGATAGCCCAACAGGTTTCAATAGATGAATCCTGTGGTAAAGACCAGTCTATCTGGCTCGCTGCTCGAATGAGGCCATTGAAGTCCGCCTTCCAATAGTTGAAGGCTGACTCTAGTGGGAGAGGATACGGTAGCGGTAGTTCTAAACTGCCTATGATCACTGAGTGGTCACTCGCTCCCAGAGGCTCTAAGACTTTAATGTTATGTACACGCTGCTCACAGCTAGTCAACAGCAGGTCTAAGCATGATGGAGTTGCGCGCGCTGTAATGCGTGTCGGTTGGTTGATGTGCTGTGTGGCCGCGGTTTCAAATATCAACTCCGTAAACTTCCTCTCTACTTCACAGTGGCCGGGGAGAAGTTCAGCTTCAGGCCACTGTATTCGGGGCAAGTTGAAATCGCCCATGAGTAGGAACATCGGACGACTCATGTGTTTGCGGACATGCGGCAACCAGTCCAAACTGCGGCTCAGTGGGCTGCGATATACCACGCCCACGTGCAACTCGCAGCGTCTTAGGTGTATCGAACACCATAACTGCTCACATAGACCATCAGCACTTTGATAGGCGCTCACTAGTCTCCCACACAAGGAAGACTTTATGTAAAGTGATGATGATGATGATTGATGATGTATGCCTCGAGTACTGTGGCATCTTTTAACAGTCGCTTGTTCAACAGTGCGACCTGTCTATTATCTGATAATCGTGGCCTCTTACCTTGCCATGGTAACGCGATCTCATAATGACCGCCGACTCTTTTTACGGAAGTCTCCATGAGTTTGAGTGCATGCCTGTCGTTCACGGACATGGCCAATCTGGGACTGTCAAAGCCGTCGAAGTCCGTTTCATACATTTGTTCGAATAAATGATGTAGGTTGGTGGTTTCGGAGCGAACCAAATTTCTCTTCTGTAAGCGATCCACTGCAGCTAACACAAGTTGTTTTTCCTTGAACTCGGGCAGTTTGCTCGGACCCAACACCATCCAGCCCAATGGTGTTCTAACAGTATACGGATCACTAGCACTCCCGCACCTCTGATCCAAAGCCCATTGCAGATTTGGGTTATCACTTCCAATCAGAAGCTTTATGTTCCCCTTCGATTCTGGAAACCGTAAGTCGCATAAGTGAGGCCATCTGTAGAAATCATTTCTTGTGCCTGTTCCAAGTGTTTCAGAGAGACGACTGACTGACCTGACAGAGTCTAACCGGACTGCATTACCACCATCTATCAATTGAACAGTTACACTAACCGACTGCGACTTTACCTGGCATCGACCAGCGACGGTACATAGATTCGCTGTCCTCATGGCTCCCTGCACTCCGATATTTTGAAACAAGTGGAAATCGATCAATAAGTTGTCTGACCAAGGCTAGAGTTCGAACGGTGCCAGCAGGACCAGCGACTATAACGGGCAATACACCAAATGAAACAGTAGGCTTTTTGGTTCTTCGGTATTTAGTGTCCTGGGTTTATGTTACCCTGATCAACATGTAGCAACGGGTGATGAAGTAGCCTACAATTACTTAATCCACAATACTTTCTTGACCGGCAGCTTTGTAAGTTATGATTCGGTTTGAGACACAGTTGGCCCCATCGGTGTAAATAACAGAATTCTAGACGCTGGTGGTAGTTAATTTTTGGAATTCATCACATTGATCTAAATAAGGATGTCATTTACAGGAAATGTATTTTAGGTGAGGCCGTTCTACCGATGTTACAGCGTTCGAGTAAGCGGCACGACCTCGGGGATTTAAGCCGCTACTTCTATCCGTGTTGACAGTTGATCCGAAGGTGCGTGGAATAAAAGACAAGTAAGGATCGACGACGTCGACTGTTTCATCCACGAACTCTATCAAATCAATAAAATTTGGCTCTCTTTCCGTCCGGATGACCCTAGCGGCATGCTCGGCCCATTTGAATTGCAAATGGTTTGGCAGTCGTCTAACTATAGCGCTAATTGTTCGCGACGCGTTCAGATCAGCTTCGTATTTCAACTGCTTCAGAGTTAAGTAACAGGACCGCAGTTCCACAGCTAAACGAGAGAGGGCTACAAAATCATTGGGCTTGATGTTAGGTCCATCAGTTAAAGCATTGATGTGGGTCCTCGCTATCATATGAGGTCGTCCGAAGCGCTTGCGCAAAATACTCATTGCTTCTTCGAAACCTTCAACAGGTTCGAGGATCAAACAGCTTTCGATGGCTTCTTTGGCCTCACCACAGCAGTATTGTATCAGATATGAACAATGATTTATAACGGGTAAAAAAGCAGGTGCTTGACATGTCCCGTAGGGTGTTTAGAGTAATAAAAAAGATAGCGAAGGGATAATGGAGTCTTCAGTTCGGGCGCTTACAGATGTAACTGCACTGTCTTATAAAGGGAGTTTAAAATGAGAATGTACGCACACAAAGCAACAGGGGAGTGGTTATTGTTCACATCATAGGCGAGAAAAATAAAAAAGATAGCAAGGACAACGCTTACTCGTGTGCAGTTATCTTGGGTCGACAAGATACAGCAATTCAGTTTCTATAGTAGTAGCGTGTATCAAATTTTGTGCAAGGCGTTTGGAGTGACTCACTCTCGAGTAGGGTTATGGCACTATCCCCTGTCTGTTGTGTATTAGTGCCAGCATCTGGTGGTCATGAGCTATAGCACGTAGTGTAAATGTGACAGGGTATCGTCAAGGCGTTTTTTGAAATGGGATAGGGTGGGTGCATTAGTTACATGTTCCGGGAGGGCGTTCCAAGGCTGTGCCACTCGAAGGGAGAAGTAGTTTCGCCGACATTCCAGGCGGCTGTACTGCGTGACTAACTTAAACTGGTGACCTCTTAGCGAGGTGTTTTGACTGAGTATTAGAAGGGGATGGCATGGGTGATTGGGGTCTCTCAGAATCTGGTACACCATTATGAGATCGCCCCTTAGACGCCGATAACGTCCACTGTATATTTTGAGGGTCTTCAGCCTGAGTGGGTAGGGGAGGCTGATCAAACCTCTGACGCTCTTCGTTACCCTACGTTGTGCAGTATCGAGCGCGGTGAGATGGTGCTTGAGCCAGGGTTGCCACGCTTGGATAGCGTATTCCGCGTGCGGCCTCACGTACGCACTAAGCCTTTTTGGAAAGATCGAAGGGTCAAATTTCCCGAAGACTCTGCGAAGAAGGCCGAGGTACTGGTTCGCTTTCTTAGCTGCCTTTTCAGTCTTCCTCGAACAACCGAGGTCATCTTGAACTATCACGCCGAGATCGCACTCGTGAGAAGCCCGCTGTAGAATTTGTGGTCCTAGGCGGTAGTTGTGCACACTCTTGTGCCGTATACTGAGAACTTTGCACTTGGTGACGTTGAAATGTAGCATGTTCTCGGTGGACCATGTGTACGCTTTGTCCAGGTCCTCCTGTAAGACTGTGTGATCCTCCACTGCAGCTATAGTGCGCCATCCTTTAGGTCATCAGCAAATAGCAAACAGTTAGAAGATAGCACACTCGCGAGATCATTTATGAAGACCAGGAACAGGCGGGGTCCAAGTACCGAGCTTTGAGGTACGCCGCACTGAACTTCGATGGATTCTGATAGGTTGCTTCTAACCCTCACATTCAGGTGACGTTGCACGAGAAAGTCTCCTATCCAGCCCAGAACAGGATCGCCGATTCCATATTTTTAGAGTTTGTGGAGGAGAATGCGATGGTCTATACGGTCGAATGCCTTTGAGAAATCCAAGTAGGCCGCGCCGACTCCTACACCAGCGTCCACAGATTCCGTCCAGTTTGCACGAGCAATCAAGAGGTTAGTTGTACAGGAGCGATTTTAGCGAAATCCAGGCTGTTCCGGAACGAGAATTTGGTTGTTCTCCAGGTACCCCATTAAAGCCTCCGCTACAATGAACTCCATAACCTTGGAGATCACAGGAAGTAGTGTTATCGGGCGATAATTTGCTGGTTCAGCACGACTGCCACTTTTGTAGATAGGCGTGATGATTCCGTGCTTCCACATCGTGGGGACGCGCATCTCGTTCAGACATCGTTGAAAGAAAATTGCTAATGGTCCTGCCAAACTCATGGCAGCAACTTTCAACGCCTTCGGTCGAATGCCGTCCGCACCCGGGGAGCTGAACTCGCGCAAAGACATCAGCCTCTTCAGTACAGCTGCGGAGGTAAACGATATGTGATTTAGCCCTGATGGCGGCGTTATCTGCTTAGGCAGGATGTATGGTGATTGCGCACTTTGAAAGGTACGGCCAAATTGTTGTCCAAGGACGTTGGCCGCCTCTTGTGCGGTTTGGGCTAACCCGCATGCTGTGTGCAGAGCAGGAATACCGCGCTTAACACGGCGCAAATTGTTTACGTGTCTGTATGGCAGTTTGGGATTGGAGCAAAACTTTTCCACTAGACCTTGTTGATTCTTCAATTTATCCTCCCGGACGAGTTTGACACAGTGGTTCCTTTGTATTGTGTAGACATCCCAGGTATGGTCGTTCGGGGAGGCTATATAGGTTTGCCATGCCAAGTCCCTTAATGCCATGGACTTACTTGTCTTGCTCCTTACGAAGGACTTCATCCTTCTAGTCCGGTAGAGTTTGGTTTCAGATGTGCTTGCCACGAGCTTGTTAAATATGTTGACGAATTCACCGCATGCCACCTCAGGGGTTAATTCAGCTAAGAACGACCAGCTTGTTGCATCATTTAGGTCGGACAGGTCTTCATAGTTGATTACGACACGATATTCCTCGGCATGCTCTTTAGGATAATCCGCGTAGCACATGTAGTGAAACAATAGCGTCGCATAATCACTGCGGCCCACAGGAGCATCGGTTATTACTCTCTCGACCATTAATTCTTCATTGGTGAATATTCGGTCCAACATGGATGGCCTGTCAGTTCCCCTGGATCTAGTGGGCGTAGTGACGTGGCCAAAAAGAGGGTAGTCTGAAACCAGATCTTGCAAAACTGCTTTGAATTGTTCTCCTGGTGTGGCCTGGGATTCGAGGGCATGCAAGTTGAAGTCACCGGTGACTAGAATGTGACTGTACTTCTTGTTTATCACTTGCCGCAACGCAGCCATCAAATTGTAGTCCATCTAAGGAGTAGACGATGGTGGTCGGTAAACAACAACCAATAGACCAAGATCGTTCCCTCTTAGCCGGAAATTACACCAAATGGCGTCAGGTACGTCAGTTTCCGAATACTTTATGGGTTCGCATTGCATGTTGTTACGAAAATAAAGGGCTACCCCACCACCTTCGCTGGTTCGATCCTTCCGGACAACGGACATTCCCGTTAGTGCAAATTCAGCATCGGTTATCTCGCAGCGCAACCACGTTTCGGTGACAGCGATGAGGTCCCAAGCTGCAGACGCGTGTCGAAGTCTTAATTCAGCTAATTTGCTGAGTAGACCTTGGGCATTTGTGTACATGCATGAGAGCTTCTCGGAGACCAAGAGTATGTTAGATTGGATGGATGAAGCAAATGAGTTTACGCCGACCATTAAAGGGTCGGCGACTAATCGTTTTTTGGATGGGTTGCATACTCTCGTGAAGTATTTGATATATAAGCAGGTATCAGATGCCCCGAATCCCGGTGTTTGCTCGTGCTCTTGTAGGACTAGTTAATACTAGTCCGAGACGATGCGCGGAATTAAGCGCGGATATCAGAAGGCAATGGGAGTCGGACACAGCGGACTGTATTCGATGGGCTAGAACAAGAAACGGACGGATGAAGCGAGGCAAGAGCGTACACGTGAGCGCGGGGACTTACAAGGCAGTTGTGTGTCGAGCCGGTTGTAAGATTAAAACAAGAAGGAGTAATGTACAATCGGTCAACAAGTAAATTGTACACGAAAGATAAGAGTTATCTTTTTGGGCGCTACAGAGCTCCCCCCCTAGAAGGCTGAACATAGAAAGCCTTCGAAATCGAAAAGGAATGTTGAAACGAGGTTCGTAAGGCGAAATCGTGCCGAGTAAAAATGGGCGTGCGTTCGTGTAAATGGGGGTTCGTCAGAAGTCGGAGTCCGCTGTGCCGTTTATGATTCGTTATTTATTGAATGCAGGGCAGGGTGCATTTCGGCGAGCCGTTGGAGCGGGCTTGTCGGACTACAAAAAAACTGGCTAGTCCAGAAAAAGGCCGACAGGACCTCAACCTCCGCTGCTGCCAAACGGTGCGCTTGGGAGTGGTCTCTCCCCCCGCCGCACCCCGCCCCGCGCCAAAGCGACCCTCGTCCCACGAAGAAAACGACCACGGTCCCACGGAGAAGCGACCCTCGTCTCGCGGAGAAGCGATCCTCGTCCCGCGGAGAAGCGACCCTCGTCTCGCGGAGAAGCGATCCTCGTCCCGCGAAGAAGCGATCCTCGTCCCGCGGAGAAGCGACCAGTGTTCGCGTCAGGGTCCTCGAAAAGATTCCTCGTGTGGGCCAGTCGATCGAAGGGGAGGGTTGGGGCATGTAAAGACGAGAAAATAGAAAAACACGCGCAGAAAACGCCAAAAAGAACAAACGAATGAGCTGCGTGTTTAAATATTTTTTGGTTTTTGAATATTTTTTTCGAAAAAGGTTTTTCGGGGGTTTTTGATATTTTTGTTTGTTTTCAAAACGTTAATCGACCAAAAACGAGGCAAATATATACAATATCTACAAAGTTAAAAGTATTTACACTGTACATAGTCGGAGAAGCGAACGGGCTTACGTACCTCCCGACCACGGCGATTGGTCGTGGGAGGCGGCGGACTAGATTCGGGAGATGTTGGGACGGCTTGTAGACCGAGATCGTGGTCTGGTTGAACTGGACTAGGATGCTGTAAGCTGGTGCGATGAGTTGTGACGTCGCACGAAGCACTACTAGACGAAGTAGGCGAGGTAGTTTCTTCCATAAAGGCGGGTTTCAGACGGTCGATGGTGACGACTTCGTGTCGACCACCGCGGTCAATAGTGTACGCCTTACTCGCACGATGCAGCACCTTGAAGGGTCCTATGTACGGCGACTGAAGAGGCTGTCGAACACCGTCTGCGCGAAGAAGGACGTGTGAACACGTAGACAGCTTCTCGGGCACGTACACTGGTGTCTTCTGCGATCGAGGAGCGGGTGGACGTAGCTCACGCATCTGGTGAGCCAATCGGTCAGTGTAACTTCCGTAGTCAAAAGTGGAAGTACATGGGGCTGGTGCTACCAGCTGTCCGGGCAACCGCAGCGTGCAACCGTAGACTAGCTGCGCTGGTGTGGCGTCGAAGTCAGTCTTAACCGTGTTTCTTAAGCCTAGGAGAACGAGGGGAAGCGTTTCAGACCATGAAGGATCTGCGTGCGCACGTAGCGCTGCCTTCAACTGGCGGTGAAAACGCTCCACCATGCCGTTAGCGGCCGGATGATACGCTGTCGTCTGAACGTGGCGACAGCCTAAATCCTTAAGCAACGTGGCAAACGTTGACGAAAAATGTGACCCTCGATCGGTGGTCACGATGGCGGGACAGCCGTATTGAGCTACCCAGCGCTCCATAAAAGCTTTCGCTACTGTTTCCGAGGAGCAATTTGGGATAGGGACGGCCTCAGGCCATCTAGTAAATCGATCGATGCAGGTCAGTAGATATACCGAGCCTTTGGAAGGCGGCAGAGGACCTACGAGGTCGACGTGCACGTGATGAAAACGTGCGTCTGGCGTCGGAAAAGTGCCTAATGGGCTTCTCGTGTGCTTGTGCACCTTCGCGCGTTGACACGGAAGGCAAGCAGCTGCCCAGGTACGGACGTCCCGATTAACATTGCGCCAAACGAATCGTGCGGTTACGAGTTTAACCGATGCACGAACGCCTGGATGAGACAAGCCGTGCAACGCGTCGAACACGGTCTGCCGAAACTCACGTGGGACGACTGGGCGCGGCGTGCCCAGAGATAAATCGCAGAGTATAGTGCCGTCTGATGATGTCAGCGGAACGGGTCGTATATCCAATGAGGGAGACCTGCGTAGTAGTTCAACCTCAGGATCGTTGAGTTGTGCTGTGGCCATGGCTGCCAAGTCGATAGCAGTGCCGGCGTCAGCGGAGATAGCTTGAATGCGGGAAAGTGCATCGGCGACGGCGTTGTGCACACCTGAGACATGCCGTATATCGGTCGTAAACTGAGCGATATAGTCAAGGTGGCGCGACTCTCTAGGAGAGTATCGGTCGGTAGTCGAGCCGAGCACGTAAGTTAGGGGTTTGTGGTCGGTGAAGACGACAAAGGAGCGGCCTTCTAGGACGTGTCGAAAGTGACGTATCGCTAGATATACGGCAAGTAGTTCTCTACCGAACGTGCTGTAGCGAGATTCGGTAGGTTGTAGGCGTTTGGAGAAAAACGCTAAGGGCTGCCACGTGTCGGCTACGCGTTGCTGCAAAACAGCGCCGACCGCGACGTCCGAGGCGTCAGTACTAAGGGACAGTGGGGCGGTCGGATCGTGATGCGCTATGGAAGCTATGTTGGCGATAGCCTCTTTCAGCGACTTAAAAGCAGCGCGTGCTGCGGTAGGAAATTCGAACGTCTTTAGTTTCCCTCGGAGAAGGTCCGTGAGGGGTTGCATCAGAGAGGCGCAGTTGGGTATAAATCGACGGTAAAAGTTGACCAGGCCATCAAAACGCCTGAGCTGTTTGAAAGAATGAGGCTCGGGGTAGTCGATAATGGCTTGAATTTTATCTTGCAGTGGCACGACGCCTGCAGAAGAGATACGATGGCCCAGGAAATTAACTGAATCGACACCAAACGAACACTTTTCTGCGTTGATCGTCACCCCGTGTTGAGATAAACGATCAAAAAGTGTTCGTACGTGGCGTATGTGCTCTTCTCGTGAAGAGCTTGCGATTAAAATGTCGTCAAGATACGCGTAAGCGAAGTCTAAGCCGCGACAAACTTGGTCGATGAAACGCTGAAAAGTTTGCGCGGCGTTCTTTAGGCCAAATGGCATGCGCAGAAACTCGAACAAACCAAATGGAGTCGTCACGGCAGTTTTAGCGATGTCCGCCTCGGCTACCGGAATTTGGTTGTATGCGCGTACCAAGTCGATTTTGCTGAAGATATTTTTACCCGCCAGACTGGCGGTGAGATCCACTATGTGTGGGATCGGATAGCGATCAGGCGTGGTTACCGTATTCAAGGATCGATAGTCGCCGCAAGGACGCCAGTCCCCCACAACCTTCTTCGGGACCATGTGCAGAGGCGACGCCCATGGGCTGTTGGACGGTCTGACGATACCAAGTTGAAGCATGTGGTCAAATTCGGCTCGTGCTGCCCGTAGTTTGTCTGGAGCAAGCCGTCTTGGCCGTGCGCTAACTGGTTGACCGCGCGTAACTATGTGGTGAGCGACCTCTGTCGTGACTGGTGGAAGCTCTGCAGCCGGTCGAACCAGTCGCGGGTATTCGGAGAGGAGGCTCAAGTAGTCGGACGGTGCGTCTGCGATCCGAAATACAGGGCTGATTATCGGGGCATCTGAAAGGACACCATCAACACCTAGTTTCGTACGGTCGTCTAAAAGTCTGTGGCGACCAGCATCAACAAGCAACCCAAAATGTCGGAGGAAGTCGATACCGATAATTGCGAAGGGTACAGACGCAACCATGAAGACCCACTGAAAATCTCGGCGAAGATTGAGGTCTAGGTTCATCATGCGCTGACCGAATGAAGCTATCGGAGAACCGTTGGCCGCACGCAAATTGTACGTAGGCTTCGAGTGCTTGTCGCTAGCGGTCGCTGGGATGACGCTGACTTCCGCTCCTGTGTCGATGAGGAACGTGATGGAAGAACGTCGATCCTTAACGTAAAACAGTCGGTTTACTTGGTTATTAAATGATACGTTTGTAGTGCTAGTATGCGGGCTATTCGTTTTCCCTGGGTCGTGCCTAATGCAGGGAGCCCGACAACGTCTAGCTCTTCCACCGTATTGGCGGTGATACCAACATACTTCTTCGACGGGTTTGACATTATCTGACTGAGAACTTGTAAGGAAAATGTTGCGCTTTCGTGCCGAACGTGACGTACTCGGTGCAGGCACAGACGAGCCGCAATGAACGGTAGCCAAAACGTGGTCAGCATTTGACCGTGGCACACGCTGCTTCGAAGCCTTCATTGCTGCTATCCTGCTGCGAAGTAGCGCAATTTCCTCGTCTTTAGAGTCAGATCGGTCTAGCGACTGGGAACAAACATGGGATTCGGTTTTCATCGGTGAGAATACGTCACCGGAGTTACTGGTCGTCTGCTGCGGAAAACGTTCGAACGCAGCGTCTGCCTTGGTAGCTAAGTCTTTCAAGGGTGCATCTATAAACATGGACAGCATTACCGGCAATGGCTCTGGGAGACGTGCAAACCACAGCTCCTTTATCCCTTCTTCGCTCAAGAATAAGGGACCAGCGATGCGCTGAAGTTCGCGGAGCAATGCCGACGGCTTGCGATCTCCAAGCTTGAGACCATTGAGCTGCTCAAATCGTGTTCGTGCGCTGGGTCGTAACTCTTTCAAAATCGCTTGCTTCATCGTTTCATACTTTGCCTCATTCGATGGGCAGAGTAGAATGTCCTCAATCAGCGTCACTACCGACGGAGGAAGGCGTGGGACGAGCTGATTGTACCTTGGACGGTCCGCCGTTATGCCCTTATTTTCTAGTTCGATCTCGAATATCTTAAACCAAACTTCTGGACTGTGTTCCATGAAACTTGGAACAGCCAAAGGAAGCATGGTTACGCTGTGAAACGACTCAGATGCCACTCTCGAAATGTGAGTCGAAAGATAAAGAACGAACAAAATACGATAAAAGTACTAAAATTACGCAAGAAACAAATGAATATAGGTATATAATCGAGAAAAAGGAACGAACTCACCAAAAAATACAAACGAGAAAAAAGTTGAATTCGCGCGTGCGAATCGGGGTCACCAATTTGTAGGACTAGTTAATACTAGTCCGAGACGATGCGCGGAATTAAGCGCGGATATCAGAAGGCAATGGGAGTCGGACACAGCGGACTGTATTCGATGGGCTAGAACAAGAAACGGACGGATGAAGCGAGGCAAGAGCGTACACGTGAGCGCGGGGACTTACAAGGCAGTTGTGTGTCGAGCCGGTTGTAAGATTAAAACAAGAAGGAGTAATGTACAATCGGTCAACAAGTAAATTGTACACGAAAGATAAGAGTTATCTTTTTGGGCGCTACACTCTGCTGTGCCCCTCCGGATAGTATGGCTACTCTTGAAACCGTCCCCGAGTCGGGTCCTGCGGTTTGCGTTTTCACTAAGGTTTGTGCCTCTACTGAATTGTCATTAGAAGGTGTTGGTGTTCCTGCTGCTTTCGGCCGAATTTCTGTTAGCAGTCTGCAACGGAATTTAATCCAGTTCGCTAGTAGGGTTTGTGCCATTAGTTCTGACTGTAACACAAGTTTTAACAGCCTGGGACCGCACCCCTTATAGTTTGGTGATATGGGGATCCTTATCAACGAGGTACCCACCACATTTTCGAGAGAAAGCCTCCCGGATGTAGTGCCATTGCTCGCGGTCGTGCATCTGGGCATCGTCGGAAGTTAAGTCAGTAAGCTCAGGAACACCGTGAGCAATCACTGTTTTCTTGACTTATTCTGTAACTATCTTTGTTAGCGGGATCCCCCGAACGTTCTTTCCACGGGATTTCGGGTAGTATCCGCACTCCGCTCGAGTCGTTGCGGAGAAGATTCGCAGACAGCAGAACGGCCTCAGTCTCGTCCGCCGAGTTTAGTGTTACCCGAAGTAACCGGGGTTCGCCGTAGTGCAACGCGTTTGGGTGGCGCGAGATTCATTTTAATGTCGTGGGATTAGCATGGACACCGATCGACGTACAGATGAAACCCCACTGATTTCGATCGTCCGTCAACTTACCCTTAATTGTATTGGATTTGGATTCGGGGACATTTGTGCATACAATGTTCAGGGCACCATGGTTACGCCTGGTGGCTACTGGTTTTGGATTTGATGGCTTAGTATCCGGGGTTTTTGTTGAATTTGTGAACGGCATTAGTGTGTGTCATCTGTGCTGCGGCAGTTTTGTTTTCTCTAGTCCAGGCACAAAGGTTACCGGTACTCTTTCCGGTGTTTGCTTGGCGGTAACCGATGCGTACGTTGCCGGGTTGTTCACTATTGCTGGTTGACTGTAGCTTACAGTCTCGAGTGTAGCGAACAGACTATTAGGTGCAGCACACAGTACAGAAGTTGAGGGAGGCGCGCTGCAGGCACTGTTTTTACTTATTGGAGGGAGAGAGAATGGAGTTGATACTGCTGGAGGCTGAGTCGTTGGGGTTAGGTTGGGACGCCTGGCTCGCTTCTTCGGCCTGATTAGGGAATTCGGGGTGTTATTTTCACTCACAAGTGCAGGTCCGTTTCCTCCCATGGGTGTAACCTTGGCGCTCACCAGTTGCTCGACCGCTTCGGTTAGTTTTTCACACCTCTTCAGTAGCACAGATAGACAGCTAACAAATGGAATAGACTTGCATACTTGGCAAAATCAAAACGCCTCTGCGGTGTTTGCTTTCGTCGACCCCTTCCCAAGGCAGGTAGTGTAATAGGATTTCAAACACATGGTACACACGACACCACTTTTTGCCACTTTGGCACATGATTCGCATTTGCTCTTCATACGAGACATGTTCTCAATAGGGGTGCTGTTTTAAGGGGTAGGAAGAGGATAGAGATACTGACGCACCGTTGCGTGGCGATCGGCACTGGTTTGAGGTCGGCAGGTCCAGACGTGTCGTAGCCAGATGAGTCACGCATTCTTTGGGGTAGATAGGCGACGTGCTTGCTATCGATCCAGCCGGTAGAGGGTAGGCAGCGATGCAACGTAGGACTGAGGCAAAGCAAGGTGACTTGGAAAATACTGTCTAATGACGACAGTGGCAGTTCCAAGGGCGGATCAAATTGACGACTATCGCTTTGTAGAGCGACTTGAAGGATTGGTAGTAAGCTGATCGGGTGACTCTCAAAAAGATCTTTAGAATAAGACCACAAGAGTTCTTATGCGACGCGAGGAAATATAAAACCTCCGATAAGGTTCAAATAGGGTTGACTTCGAAGTTGCAAGAGCACAGTTTGCTGGTGATCCATGAATGATAGATCCAATAGATGAACAGTGGTAAGAGGAGCTCGCGGAGCCAAATCGAATAATGGCACGTAGGTCTCTGTGAGAATAAATCCAAAGATTTGGAGGCGAATAACGCAGGAGGACAGTTTTTGCGACCGCACAAGGTACACCAATGCACTTCAATCGGGTGTTCCTAATAAGGCAATAATTCCAAAAAAAATCAGGCAATAATTCAAAAAATATGAAAGTCGGATCGTCGGGTCGGAAGTTGTTCGGGTCACGTTGGCTTCAAAGCATCGCATAATAATCCAATATCGAGCTGGATCACCATCACATGTGATCAGCTCTCGCTTAGGGAGACAGAACGTCGTGTTCGGACCGAAACAGTTGGATTTGGGTTCAAGAAAACAGTTAGTGGCAGCATGTGAATCCAAATGGTGGTCTGCGCCGCGATCCCGAACCTCCGAAACTGAGACTGCCAACGGATCATTCAAACGCGCCACCGACGACATGCGCCGAGCGTAAGTTATCGGCTTTAGAGATGATCGAAGTGGGAAGACCACAAACCTCGTAAGGCAAGGAATCTGTCCGTTTACTAATCGGCTGACCTGAAGTAACATCGTACTCAAAACAATCATGCTTTTTCTATTGTTTAGCTTGCAGACGCATGTTAGTGAGATCCGACTCCAGCATTCTAATCCGAGTCTCAGCGTTCTGTAATTTCTCAGCATCAGTAATAACCTGACGCAATATGACCATCAGGCATGTGGATGGAAGCCACGTTTCAGCAAGCTGACAGGAGCATTCTTGCATAATAGGGAAATCATGCGATCGGACCGTACCCAAGACTTTTTCTGGTCCGTAGCCTATTTTCACAATGGATGAAACCACTTTGAACCCATCAACGTCACGATGACGGTGCACCTGGTTCCCTCCAGCAACGACCATCTGTCTCCTGGAGCCAGTAATCGAGGTGGAGGGTTTTAGACAGGTAGGCACCTTACCAACCTTCATCACGTTCAGCCACACAGGGGACCTCAATCAACATCTAACTTCTGAAATGCAAGAATTCCTATCACGCAGGCAAACGGACCACATATGCCGCCTTATTGGCCTGGATTAGTATAAATCGAATGGGGGCGTACGCATCGTGCTTCTCTTCCGCATGCAATAGGGCCTTCTCCTCCACCTGTGCAACCGCCCTCTTGATCTGCCGACGGAATTCGCACCGAGCAACTCTAACTTTGATACCCAACACTTGAAATGAACATTAGTTCTTGTTAAAATTATCTTGTTTATGTCCTGGTAGTGTTATTTTCGGTTTGCCTGCATGGCGCTTCCACGCTCTAGGCCTACAAAGCGGTATGAGTATCCTCGTCGCATTTATTCATTCTACATATATACATTGGTTGGCGTTATCCCTGGTCAGTTGCACTTCGAATACAACATACGCACATGTGATTGTCCAAACTTAGGTATGAACTAGCACAAACTGGATAGAGGCACAGTATAGCTCATGTACAATAGTACTACAAATGTGCATGGGCTTGGTTTGTAGGTAAGGCTACCAGCCATTTTCGCCAAATGATGAGAAATGGCACGTACGGGAATAAGTACCCAAAATTCGAACTGCCATTGTTTTCGTCAACGTCAAAGCGTGAACATCAATGACAGCCTTAAATCTTGGGCATCGATATTTAAACGGAACCGATATAGGAAAAGAGAAGCAAATGTCACCAGTACGGTACAGTAAAATAGTGTGTATTGTGGTGCTGCCTCCTATATGTGAAGTCGGGCTTGCGGAGCTGATGGAGGTGATCGCACAGCATGCGAATGCGATGGCGTATTCACTTGGGGTTCTCCTTGTCGCTGACCGCCGCTTAAGACTGGACCGGTCCGATCATCTGCTGCCCGAGGTTCGTGCGGATTCTCAAAGAACGTATTTTGCGCAACCTTAAGCATTGACAGGTGGTAATATCACATATTCACCCCTTACGGTCTCGTTGGCGCGACAACAACCGCAGTACTACATCAACCAAGTCCCGCTGCACACTGCTAAACATTCGGCTTTCAAAACAGAATTCGTACTGTTTTGCAAACGTCCAAGACGCAGCACGACTGTCATTCAAGTACACAACCGTTTGTACATACCGCTGTGTACTCTGTTGTGGCCATAAGCTATTTGCCAACAATCTGCATCGTACGTCTCGGGTGCAGCCATTCGGTGCTCCTAAAACAATTGTTGCTATGCGTCGATTCGTTTCCGATGTAACATACTAAGTCACTAACGTACCATTACCGTTGACATTCCCTTTCTCTTAGGCTACTCAGAAGATTGGCCATGCCCAACTCCACTTCTAGGAGACACCACTGCGCTTTCGCCTTCAAGCCGCATTGTGGATGCGTTTTTATAAGCGTATGTAGACTCAGTATGGTTGATGAACAACAGGAAATAAGCTATGCTCACTCTCAACACTAACATGTGGAGCGGAACATGAACTGTCGACACCATGATAATCGCTAGTCAGTTAATTTTCGGGATTGTTCACTTGCCACAGATATTCTAGTGCGATTTTTCTTCGGAAGCATGATCCAACATGGGCACACGAGTGAAAACCGTTGAGCATTGTGTTCCAATTTTCAAACTTTACACTTTTTGGATACTGCAAAAGGCTAAACGCTAGTAACTTTTTATTCACGCGTATCCATCGAACTGAAAACTTACTCAATGATTTGCCACTAGCATAAACCCATATCAATAATGCAATTCGCTGGGAAACTCCGCACGCACGTCAAATACGTATGAGCTCATGGATGGAATAAACCTTTAACCTGCGATGCACTGGCTCGCTAATCGTCGTGCTAGTTAGTATTTTTGCAGCTGGTCGAGCTAGGGTCATGTAATCTTCAAATCGATTTCAAGGAGCAGAATGTAGGTAGAAAACAATCACAGTTGAACTAACCCACGTCCAAGCCCATCCTGAAGATTGGCCATTTCTAATACAAATTTTAGCAGACGCCCTTGCTCTTCCGTCTCTAACCTCGATGGGAGTTACCTTTTCCTAAGCGCACCAATCTTCAGTATGACGGGTAAACCACGGGAAATATAGATACACTCACTGTCATGACTAACATATGGAACGGAACATGTATCAACATCATAAAAATCGCTAGACTGGTAATTGCCGGGATTGTTCTTCCTACATGGAAGAGCCAACGTAAACACTTGCAACGAAATTTGTTGGGCCTTGAAGCCCGAAATTTCAAACTGCACTCCAAAGCGAGGAAGCGTTGTAGGGCACTTGGGCCTCTGGGGTTATATATATATATATATATATATATATATATATATATATATATATATATATATATATATATATATATATATATATATATATATAATGGTTGGCGGCATCCGGTTTCGGATTTGCCTGTCACCGTGGCCAGCCACAGAACGCCTGTGCCTACAGAGGGACCATAGGTGGCTTGCGCTACATCTCTCACAGCTCCAACCACACACTCCATATCCAGTGTAAACCCGAAGGAATAAGACTATGAAGAATGTGGATGGTAGCTACGTTTCATCAACGGAGCGGGGCCCACACTCCTTCATAAGCAAACAAGCATGCTGTAGTTGGGAATCAATCGCACACAAGGCGGTGGCTGGACCGTAGTCCGCTCCACACTGAGTGCATGGAACCGCTCTTTGAGCCTAGCACGGCCACAAGAACCGTGCACCCCGTCCCCTCCAGCAACGACCAACTGTCTCCTGGAGCGAGTACGGACGAAGTATTGGGTAATATACAGGTAGGCACCTTGTCAACATGCACATCAAGCGCAAGAACACCGGGAATATCAACTAACAGCCAATCACTTGAGACGACCATATCAAATAAAGGTCTGCTGACATAACTTTTCACTAGATGAGCATATGAAATAAATTGTTTGCCAAAAATCCGCGATAGGCTCAAGACGTCAGAAAATATATTTTAAGAAGATATCATTAACGCGAAAAGTTAACTACAATTAGCTTAAGCGATGTGTGCATGTTAATAGCAGATAGTTCAGGTAGACATTTGGGATGAAAACCGTTAGGACAATATAGCAAACTGAACACCTGAAATAAAGGGACTCAGCATGCAAGCACATTGTTAGTAAATCGAAAGCAGCACACCTGCCAACGCTGCGCCTTTTCTGCCTATGTTCTCTGCGGGACACGTCGTCGTTTCTGTGGTGGCCCTGAGTGGCATCGCTCATGGCTCACCAGGCCTGCCTGACTCAGGCACACGCGACCGCATGTACTACAGCACCATTTGCTCGATGACGATGAGAGATCATGTGTTCTTGCTGGTGGGTCGCTAGTTCATGTTCTTTAGTTGGTATCACGAAAACTACCGTGCGTAGAAAAGAGCCATTCTGTTGATCGTTCGGTTAAGCATTATTGCGGAAATGTTGAAGTTGCATAGTGCCATTGGTTACCTAACGCCGCGTGAGGAGAGACACTGTGAGATACACTAAGACAACGCGTCACATGTAGGCCACTGATCCATCTCAGGATGCGAGATCGATGTTTGTCGTGTATTGTGAAATATTTCAGAGGGCTTTGCAGTGGACTGCGTTCGATTTAACGCCTAAGTTGTGCCAATGTATGCCCGCTAATTGCTAGTGGTGTAGCATTCAGAGAACACGAACCACTCAAGCGACCAAAGTAGTCGTCATCGCGATCGCCTACACATTAACCACCAAGACATCCCACTTATCCCTCCTGTGCAAGCACCTAATGACAACCGCAGTGTCTCATATTAACTTTGGGCTGGATCTTATGGGGTACTGCGTTCGGTTTACGTTGCACTGACCTTTCGCTACATATACGCCTGAAAACACGAATGTCACAGTTGTATCATGGCATTAGCCCTCTCAGCAGTGTACCGCCCATGATGCTTCTCTCTTACCCATGTAGCCATCTGTCATCCTAGAGTTCAGCGGCAAGTTGCGCAGGCCACTTTTGTCGCTTTATTCACAAGCACGCCATGATATTTTGCACCCCAGGCCCCGATCAGTCGCAGTCATACACCTGTTACTGTCTTTATATCCGGACACACTGAACCTGCCGGAGCGCTGGTAGGTCGTCCTAACAGTGTCGTCTCCGAACCTTCGTCTTCTGATGTTCTTTTTTGGAATTATAAAGTCGATTTCATGTATAAAATTCTGTTCTCGAATTTCCCGCTTCATGCCGATATACTATGGATGTATACCAGTTACCATGCAAATGTCTCTGCTAAAACACCAAGTCACACTCCATTTCATTTGTATGTTCATTACTTAATATTCCTCTCTTCATTACGACCTTTCTACGGGACATGTGAAGCGTTATCTATTTGCCCACTTTTCTATGCCATTGTACTGCCATCTGTGATTGTGGACTACGTGTTCACAGGCCGTTAGACAGGGAATTGAGTGTTATCGGCCTCGCGTAATTATGGGATTTACAGGTACAACTACCGTAGGTACGAATTGAAGTGTTGCTTGCCGACATGCTGTGTCGGCCAAGTACGTTTGCTGGAGATCAGGCGGTGAAATGGCCAGACAAACCTGCCAAGCAACGATGCACTGATTACCATGTGCGAACAACTACGTATGCGATACGAATTCACTTGATGCGTGTCAGTTGCCCTTACGTTGGGTCTGCGCCTGAGTCCTCCTTTGCATGTGTGTCTGTGTGTGTGTGTATGTATGTGTGTGTACACACCAGCCGGTGAAAACTGCCGACAGTCCGGTCGCAGCATCTCATTTGATCGAGGGACCAGCAAGTCGGTGTACTGTATCCACTATGACGGTAAACGAGGCCTGCTTTAACAAAGCAGGGTCTACTCGCCTTGTAACAAATTTGCCACAGCCGTAGTTCGGCACTAGCACTCTCAGCAGACCGCCGCTGGTCATTCGCAATCATGCATCTTTGACTGTCTCGCTATCCAGATACAGTACCGTCGTATGCCCTAGCGTTGGTAGGTCGTCCGAAACCTTGGGTTACGCCCGTGCACAAGTAGCCATAAGATCACTAATGGGGTGTCGCATTACCGTATTCGCATGCCTTTACCTACGTGGTAGTCCACTTATATTCAGTCGCATCAGGTGTTTGAACAACCTTGTGCCCCTAAGCTGCGTGGAACTAGCTTCAGATAAGGCACCGTTGCTGAATGCAGGCTAGGCCGCCCACGCGTCGACACCACACACCACCAACTCATATATTCCTGTAAGTCTACCGTCATTGGCTGCTTTGGGCTAGCTCAATGCCAAGGTCACTGCGCGCGCTTAGTGCGTAGAAATGATACAGGATGCAATTCAATTGCACTAATGATTATGTTCAGTCGGCTTGCAGATGCAAATCTGAGTCTTAGGGAGCAATTCAAATGCACAATGGATGCAATCAATCTGGAAAAGGTCTAGAAGCTAAACACATATCAAAGTAAGGTGGGGTGGGACAAAAGTCAACTTGGAACCAGCGATAAGGGTGAAAATGCGATTCAACTGATAGAGCGTCGTTGGTTATCCTATGCTAGAGCCGGAGCATCAAGAACTTGTTTGTAGTCGGTTTCATTGTGTTGCGTGGACAGGATACTGTTAGGTTCTCCAGGCCGTATTAGGAGAACGAGCGGGGTTCTCAACCAAAGCCTTTGATTCAAAAGCCTGACTGCAAGGCAGCGGGTTTGGCAGTGGTCTACAAAGCCTCCGTTTTACAAAATAAGGAGCCACCCTCACTCCAACGCCCAATCTGAAGAACCAGGAGGCTGCGTTTGTATGGCCTCTAAGCATTGACCAACTTAGTTAGATTGGATCTGATGGTGCATGATGCACCACCCATCAAAACTCAGTAGTTCCTTGAGGCACGCGGACCATCGCACCAGGGAAAGACTGCCTCACTTTACCAATTACAACTCAACTGGCTGCGTGCCACAACACGTAAAAGAGATAACGCTAGGTTGAGATGGAAAACGACAGTTAGAGTCTCACACCAATTGCGCCATTGAGTATGGTCCTTGGCCATATCCATTTGCGTTTACAATTAGATGTGCTCGCAATCCTTGGATCCCCAACCTGCAAGTCGGAAAGGCCCAACAACAGCCTGCGTCTTAACGCGTTGGATCAAGAATTTACGTTTGCCTCCTTATCATCATGATTTCAGCATTGTTTATAAGCAGCCGGTTGGCTTATTTGGCGGGCAGCGGTTCGCTTCCGACACAAAAGCCTCGTCAGGCGAAGTGTCAAATTTATGGCAGACTTGGTGGGTAATCACGATGATCGAGATGTGAATAACAGAGTAATCACATTACTTGTCTAGTTGTTATTTCAAGTGCCACGTTAAGGATGGAAAGATCCAAATTGGTTAACAGCACACTATCTTCCCACGCAATTCCCTGCCGGTGACAGGGCTTTTTGGATGTTCGCTCTCTGCCTCGAATCTGTCTGCCGACGCTCTTCAGACTGGCCACCACACACTCATAGCTCCACTCCGTCCATTTCAATTCCCCCTTGTCGCTAGTGGTTACCAGCATATCTTCGCCACTTTGTCATTCACTTCACTCCAACAGTACTTTCAGTTCGTTTTTGTTTTGTGGCGCGCCTGGTTTTTCTCGATTTGATAGCATTGAATTCTGTACATCAGCCGTGGGATCATGTCACCTAATAATAAAGTTCCCATGAAACTCATTGGCTCGATTCAGTTTGTCTACTTGGCTCCGAGCACCTAGGTCTCGTGGATCCAATCGCCTTAACACTTGTATCAGAACTAATGGCAGTCATGAAGGTAACAATAATTCAAGAGGAATGGAGAGACACTAATATCGCGAACTTTTATAGTAACCAACCGTCAAAGACTTGACGAATGCAAATGCGCCACTAGCTTTTCGATGGTTGGTCGTCTCACTTTACTTTAACATTCAGATTTATCTGCATTTATTAATTATATCGATATCTCAATCGTTTTACTAGATTCAACCGATTAATTAACCCTCCTCCCAATAGTTTGGAAACCGCTCTGAAAAACTGAAAAAATTTATGCGATTACGTTGTACGTAGTGATCACTCAGTTGGACGGTGCTTCGTACTGTCGAGAAATATTGATGTTATCCGCTAACCTTTCTAACCACTGTTGTACCCGGTCTGGATGACATCAATCAAAAAACGACAAGCATCAACTCGGCTCTTCCCATGAGTATTATTAACTGGTTATCTCGTGATCTCACCAAACTAGGTACACCGTTGCTAAGCAATGCATTCCGTGGGATTCGGTTTGCAGGTACGCCAGCACATTATTAAGCCGACAGACACGATTCCAATGATATGGAAGCTGAACACTTGATGACAAACTTAAGGATAACTCACTTAGTTGTCGCACGAGATATGAGAAGATACTTTTCATGTGTCGGTGATCGAACAAGATCTGTTCCTCAACATATTCGGCGCGCAGTGGTCAGATTTCTGGTCCATACAGTAAAATAGGCCATAGCACAAAGCTGGGGCCCTTGCAATGACATTTCGTTTGAATCTTGAGCAACAAGTAGAACTTCGAGTCACACCAAAGCATAACGGGAATCGAACTGCGCTACTATTCAAACGAAAAACGTCAACAACAGTACTACAGCCAGTTGAATTGATGCCTCGGTGCCATGCACCCACGGTGCCATACGGCACAAAAGATAATAAAAGAGTGAGAGGGGGAACTAGCGCCAAAACGTCAATGCCATAGAGCAAGGCCCCCTGCGCTTTGCCAACAACATACCGTTACTCACAGCTGGCTATCTTATAAGGCAGCATCCGTGAAACAGCTTCCTTGTGGCTTCCACTGCCCCGCGTCATAAACAGCCAGTACCTCACAGACAATAGCACCAAACACACTTTAAACAGGCAGTTCGACTACGAGGCAATAGCGTACGTACGTGCCACTAGTGTCGAATGCGAGTCATGTCCTGTAAATTCTCGAACCACTCACAAGACGGACCACGTAGACTCCAGCCTGGAAGGCGAGGATTACCAACAGCACCGAATTTAGTCGTGTGACATCATTTTCCGCTGCTAAATTGACTTGCCCACCTCGGGCTTTGCGCCACCCTACATCGGGCAGACAAAACGACGCAATCAGCCGTATCGAACCCGCACTATGTGTGCAGAAACAGTTGTTCGTAAGCCTACGGCTGCCCTGGGCGTAGGGATGTCACGCCTGCCCCTACCCTGTTCTAACTTCCTCCGATCTCACCGTACCTGTCGTCCTATATATTTTCAAGTTATTTTGTTGGCACTGAAGAGACAATACGAAATGTTGACATCTGCCAGTGTTCGTCTTCTTACGGCTTTATTTAAATTACTAAAGAGATCTAATTGTTTCAAAAAGCGACGCTCCTCTCGGAAAGCATACGCAGCACGTGCCCAAGCCAACGCAACTTATTCTGTGCTATCTGTTGTTCTAAGGGACTAGGTTGATTGTCACTGCCTAGCACTAGCCTCTGCACATCATCACTGCGGACAAGATGGTGGCATCCGACACCAGAAGTGCTCCTTAGACAACGATGATCAAGTGACTGATACTTTTGGTACTGCTTTTTGTTTTCCTGGAGCAGTCATCTGTCCATCTCCATTTGGTATGGTGTCTCTACAACTACGTGTCGGCGGCAAGGTTAGGACAACTTAGTATCTTATCTAATAACTGACCACATCTACTCAACCGCTCGTTTTACTTACGAACTAAAAGCTAACAATTATCTGGTCTTTCTGAACACACAATTAGTGGGATGGGCGTCTAAGCTGATTGAACAGCGTACACTAAGACGGATTGTCAGGATCTCTTTATAGCAGGCAACTAACAGACGCCGATTCACTGAGTACCGGCTTCATGGATCACTAGTTCCTCACTCTTAACTATTTTATGAAATTACTACACATTTATTCTGATTGATCAATACCATTAGTACCAACGTGTCTGCTCATTTTATCTCACTACTTTCACCGCGCTCTCCGAGAAACTGTTAATCGTTTCGGGGACAGACTGTGTACGACCTTCAAGACATTGCTAAGCTCATGTATGGCTCAATCGTTGAACGTTTTACGTCCACACCACCGATGTTATTGCACACTTCGGCAGTGCGCATGTTTATGAACTATGGACCGGAAACGAATCAGTTGTGGGTTCCCTCCACACACCTACCGGTTTTGTCCTTACTTGTTTTCACTGAATATGGGATGTATGAGTGGCTTGTGCCGCGCCGCCCATGTTCCCTCTGCAGAAGCATGTGTTATGTGAATGTTCGCGGTCGCGACAAAAGACGAAGTGGATACCGTCAGCCATATCGCAGTATTCGGTCATCGGTTTCTGAACCATTCATCAGTGACACTGTCTACCATGGCTTTCTTAACTGTAGCATTTCTTCATGATTGCATTACTTTCCATTTACTGCCTACCTATCGTGGTATCTCACGGTTCTCAACTTTTGTTTAACTAACGAATTAATTTGATGTACAATCATACTTAAAAATTTAAACAATGGCTGTTTGTGAATGACCATCCGTAGCTGCGCAACCTGTTCCAGCTGTGTTGGTGCCACTGACTGGTTTCATTCGGGACTACTTTTTTCCTATGTCAAACGTTTTAGGTTGTTAGTACAGTCCGCTTCGTCTCACTTTCTAATCGGAGTTCTCGTTGTTTGTTTCCTTTTTCCCATTTTAGTCTCATCGCGCTTCGCCATCTCACAGCTGGCGCACCATTCGTTTCACTGCCTCTTCATCTGTGGCTTGTCCGACTTCCTGGAAGTTCGGAACTACTCACCATAGTTGTAACGAACAGAGAGTTACCTTAAATCGGCTGCGAACAATTTAGTATGACGATCGTACTCCAACTTTATGTCGCGCTCCCTGTAGCTAATCGATCGACACATTGTTATGAACTCTACCTTGGCCGTTTGCAGTGTGCTTCCACTCTTTTCTTTGGTTCATACTGACATTTCTCCGAACCTCTGGACAACGTTTACTACCACATTACGTGGTTTGCATTTACTGCCCTGTTTCCAGCTGCTTATTTGTACATAGTCATCCCGTATCACCTAGATTGCTAGCCTTCGCCATTGTTTTGATTACCTAATTCTAACATCAGGCTTCCTGTTGTCCTAATTGCACGTATTACCTCACTTTAACTGCCACAACAATTCGCTTGGGTGAATGAATGGAAACCCGGTACTTTCTAATCTTGTAAATGTTGCTACCGCAGTACCAGTTTTCAGGGTACTTGGAGATACTGTTTGCTTGCGTACCTCTTTTTTTCCATGGTACTGCGCTACCAGACCCTAACATCCTTAACAAATTGTGCTCATCAGTTTATATCACTTATTTCATTCTCAGTAGATATTGGTCCCTTTTTAATCTATCATTACGTTTCGGCGATTCTCCTCTTATTGACGTTCTAACAGTTCCCCATAACTGCAAACACTCATCGAACTCGTCAGATACTTGATCATCTGTTGCGTTTTGTTACGTTTTTGTCATAATTGTGTTGGCTGCTAATTACTCCGCATAACGAGTTGTTTGTCCTTTTCCAATGGGCGGTATTTCAGTGATCAAAGGGACGTATACCAGCTCAGCTTGATGACGTTGTGTATTCAATCCAATTCACTTGATTCACGATGATCTCTCCTCAAGGTGCCTTGGATTCATCTGCCGTGTCTCACCTAATCATACTAATAACTGATATATAAAGAGTGGGAAACGCAACACAGATTTGTAAACAGGTGGGTTAAATGGGATGATAAGCAACGCACCAGAATTGCTGAATGCAGGACTTAACACTCGGCAACATACGGGCAAATGCGTGGGCATGACTTCGAAGCTACATCACGTCTGCGTGGTTTCAGGGGCCAATCTAATAATCTGGAATAATGGCAGCCATCATTCTAATGGACCTCCATTGGATTTCTTCACCCTTCTCTATCTTATCACCCATTGACCATTCCGAGATCCCACGCAAATGGGTTCCATGCTGGGATGCGTTACGTACTGAGTGGGAGGTCAGCTGACATGCATTCAACATGGCGTACCTTATGTAGTCTGTTTCAGTTCATCATATTTTTACCACGACATTCAGTCTTTAGCCAACCACCAGGTAGCAATTTCCTCATACATTATTTGATGTCCCTAGTATATAGTTTTTCTGGTGGCCATGTTCTTGTGCCATGCAGTAGCACGGATGATAGTATTGGGACACTGCTCTCGGGTAAAATGCCAACACCCTGCTTGCATTGTTTTACAACACCTCAGCCCCTTCTTACTGTTCATTGGAAAGGAAATAGTCGTTCTGGTTGAGCTATCGCCTGTTTGCAAGGACTTTCCAGTCAACATTGTGACAATCGTGAAAGCTTATCTTCTCAATGACTGCATCAGTCAAAAGTAGTTTTTTAAGCAAATTTCGGTTATGTTGTAGGCATTCCCTTGGAAATTTGATGGGATGCTTGTAGCTGTTATGCCTATGTGCTTTGTGGAGATTATATCCATCATCATTAACAGCAGTACATCAGCTATTTGAACTGATGCTTCGCTGCCATACAATCACAACCTACGAAACGAAGAATGAGAAAGGGAACCTAACGGAGAGACTTAATGCCCCAAGCTAACATTCTGGGTCAAAGCGTCTACAACTTATCAACAACGTGCTATCACAAACAGCTGGCTATGTTATAAGGTTAAGGCAGCATCCTTGTAACAGCTTCCTTGTGGCCTCCACTGCCCCGCGTCATAAACAGCCAGTACCTCACAGACAATAGCACCAAACACACTTTAAACAGGCAGTTCGACTACGAGGCAATAGCGTACGTACGTGCCACTAGTGTCGAATGCGAGTCATGTCCTGTAAATTCTCGAACCACTCACAAGACGGACCACGTAGACTCCAGCCTGGAAGGCGAGGATTACCAACAGCACCGAATTTAGTCGTGTGACATCATTTTCCGCTGCTAAATTGACTTGCCCACCTCGGGCTTTGCACCACCCTACATCGGGCAGACAAAACGACGCAATCAGCCGTATCGAACCCGCACTATGTGTGCAGAAACAGTTGTTCGTAAGCCTACGGCTGCCCTGGGCGTAGGGATGTCACGCCTGCCCCTACCCTGTTCTAACTTCCTCCGATCTCACCGTACCTGTCGTCCTATATATTTTCAAGTTATTTTGTTGGCACTGAAGAGACAATACGAAATGTTGACATCTGCCAGTGTTCGTCTTCTTACGGCTTTATTTAAATTACTAAAGAGATCTAATTGTTTCAAAAAGCGACGCTCCTCTCGGAAAGCATACGCAGCACGTGCCCAAGCCAACGCAACTTATTCTGTGCTATCTGTTGTTCTAAGGGACTAGGTTGATTGTCACTGCCTAGCACTAGCCTCTGCACATCATCACTGCGGACAAGATGGTGGCATCCGACACCAGAAATGCTCCGTAGACAGCGATGTTCAAATAATTGTGGGTGCCGGCGATCGTCAGATAAATACAGCGAAGTCTCTCTCCCATAGCTTAGGGCGGCCCTCATCAGGACCTTGTAAACTCGGTCTTTAGGATCAAAGGAAACTCTTCTGTCATCAACGCTGTCGCAACTTAATAAGGCAGTTCTGGCTTTTGCATTGCGTGAACTGACTTCAGTTGCTTTGCATGGGATGTCGCTTCCTTTCTTAAATTGTGCAGGTGGGAGGGAATCTGGGCATCGGAACAAAATCGATTGAGGGATGTGATTGCGTTTCGGACCTCAGCCTCTGTTGAAACCTCTAAGCTAATTGTTCATGGCTCATGTTGCATCACCTGTTTAGGACGAGGTCTGGAAGCAGTTTGTGAACCGATCTTAGAAGTGCTCATCCTATCTAGCCATACGGCGCTGTTTAATGTGAATCATGGCACCCGCGCTGTCTTACTGCCGCATGGTTTTTAGGGTCCATTGGCGCAGATCAGCTGGATAAGTTTGGGATAATTGCCCTTTTCACTCCTTGAGCGCGACTGATCCACCAGCCTTCCTTGTCGGTACGCAGGCTCCTTCATCATCATCATTACACGTTAGCTTTAGGTGGAAAACACCTCAGCTATTGTGCAGCAATACAAAAGACAAGAAAATTAAAACAGTGGCACGCCCACTGAGTCCCCAGTAACGGATGGACATCGTACCGGAGAGCTAACAGTTGGCTGCCGTAAAAGAAACTCGTATTACGCCTATCAAGTGAGATCGTGATTGGAGGGGGATGCTAAACAAGAGAGAAAATGGGCAAAGGAAATCACAACACAAACGCCATTGATGCCGGCTCCGAGCCATATCAACAAGTGTGTCCAACCAAACGTGTTCACCGTCCTTAGGACCCCAACCAGGCAGTCGGGATGCGCCAACCGACGCCTCCCCTCCTCCTCTTCCAACTGCACCCCCAACGCGCAAACAATGCACGTCGCGGGAGTCGGTGTGCTGGCATGCGCAACACGTGGCCCAGCCATCGGAGCCTGGTGCGTGATATAATGGTGCTGAGGGGTTCACTCGCTCTTCCTGCACCAAATACGCGACGTCGAACACGCTCATTGCTCACGCGGTGTTCCCACCAGACATGAGTGAAGCTGCGAAGGCAACGATGATCGAATATGACGAGCCTCTTCATATCTGTCGACCTGATGGGCCAGGTTTCACAGCCGTATAGGAGAGTTGAACGGACGGCTGTGTTATAAACTCTGCCCTTGAGGGCGAGAGTAATGTCGCGTCTGCGCCACAGGTGGCGGAGATTGGCAAAAGCAACTCGGGCTTCGTAACCTCATCTTCAATCTCACGGGTGCTAATATAGCTGCCCAGGTACTTGAATTACTGAACGACTTCTAGCAGATCACCACCAAGCGTTAGCGCAGGGTTGGGTCCCTGCCAATCTTGGGGAAGTACTTCGCATTTCGATGGAGAGAAGCATAGCCCAAAACGATTGACAGCCAACGCTAATCGTTTCAGTGCTGTTTGGCATGTTTGGGGGATGTCACAGATTAGGGCAATATCGTCCGCATACTCTAAAGTCAAGAATTCGCTCACCAGGAAGTAGCTCCACACCTAGGTCGTGTGTAGCGAACGCTGTTTCCATGACTTCATCAATAGCGAAGTTGAACAGGAAAGGTGAGAGCAGGCATCCTTGTCTCACACCGCTGGTGATACTGAAGGGTGGCGACAGTTTGCCATAAACCCTCACTCTGCCCTAACTATGCGCGTACAGCGCTTTGATAATGTTTACATATTTATCAGGCACACCTTTCCTCAGCAGACAGGGCACATCGATCGACTGAGTCGAAGGCACCTCTTATGTCAAGAAACACGACAACGGTGGGTCGCCAATAAATATGGCGGTGCTCCCACAATTGACGCAAGGTGAAGATGTGGTCGATGCAGCCTCGATTTCGACGAAATCCGGCTCGCTCTTTACGGACCTGGCTTTCAAGAGTGCCAGTCAGTCTGTGGAGCACCACAGAGGCAAGCAATTTAAAGGCAATTGAGATCAGACTGATCCCACTATGATTGCCGCATTCCAAACGCTAGCCTCCCTTGGAAATTGGGACAATGACGGAACGGTTCCAGTCTGTCGGGACTGTCTCCTGCTCCCAAAATTTTACTAGCAACTTGTGTAGATCATCTACTCGAGCAGGTCCCCCGAATTTGAACAGGGCTGGGGGAATTCTATCTGCCCCTGCGGCCTTATGCAATTTCAACAGCCTGATCTCACATTCGACTTCTGCGCGTGAGGGTGGATCCAAGGAGACGGGCACTCAATGCCCGAAGAAGAAAGCGATAACAGGTTGGTTAAATGGCCTTGCAAAGTGTTCAGCCCAACGCTCCAAACGTTTTGACAAGCTGTGGATCGGCTGCCCACTCTCTTCGCGTATGGTCTCGCTAACACCAGATCTCCTGCTGCCTGTTTCCCGTATCAGACGGAATAACTTACGATGATTGCCAACGGTAGCGGTTGTTTCCATCTCAGAGGCACGATGAGACCACCAGGTTTCGCGATTTTTCTTAAGGCTAGCACATAGTTTTGCACTGAGATTTCTGCGAGCCTCATTATATTCGCTTCCAGCCGGAATACGTCGGCGAGCATCCATAAGTTCCAGAAACAGTGTAGAGACCCAATGTCCGGTTTGGCAATTTGATTTGCCACATAAAGACGTGCCTGCTAACAGCAACGTTTGACGAATATGCGACCAGTGATCTTCAACGGTGTTTAGTGGGCGCTTACTCAGCCCAGATGTCAGCGCACTTTGGTACACATTCAGAACAGCTGGCTGGTGTCAATCCGTTCACATCGACGTTGCGGACGTCCACCAGGAGGTCGGCACAGACAAGTGCTTGGTCAGAGTCCACGCTCGTGCTCCAAATCGAGCGACAATTTTGGACCCAGCCTCCAGCGGTAACTGATCGCGATATGATCGATTTGCGTCCATGACTGACCCGAGGCTGGTGGCCGCCAAGTCACGCTTCTGCGGGTGCTGTGTCGAAAGTTAGTACTCGCGAGAAAGAGGCGAGCATCTTCACACAGCTGTAGCAATCGCTCACCATTATCATTACGGCAGCCCACACCATGTTGGCCGCCCAGATGAAGCTCATCAGAGGACAATTTTCCGACTTGGGCGTTTAGATCGTCAGCCAACACCACAGTATCCGTGCTTCTTCTGTAACGAAGGAGCTCGTGAAGTTGCTGATAAGAATCATCTTTTACCGGATTAGTGCTACAGTTTGTAGGGGCGTAGGCCGCAATGACAAACAAGCAACGTTTGTCCTCGCGCGACTTTGAGGCCTGGAACGACCCAGACAACCTAACGGCGCACATTCTACTGTTTACTGGGATCCAATCAATCAGGGCAGCTTCAGCCCGGGGACTCAAAACAATGCCGACGCCAGCTTGACCGGCATTTGAAGCTGCATCATCGCCAGACAGGCGCAATGAGAATGTGCCGCCAGTGTCGCATGTGGGGGATCGCAGGGTAACCACGGAGCTCGAACCTTGCAGGCGGGTTTCTGATAAACAGCAAATATCGATCGATAGGATCTCTAGTGTGCGGACAATTGCTGCCTGTTGGCCAATCTGCAGCAAAGTGCGCACGTTGAGGCATGCCAGTGTTAGCGGGACGCGAGGACTCCAAAGGGAAATGGATGAACTGACGTTGTCCGTTTGGTTGAACATGGACTTGTCGACTGGATTGGAGCGACGCCTTGCGACTGTGTGTGATTTGAAACTAGAACACAGTAGACCATTGAAGCAAGCTGGGGGGGGCAAGAATTGGGGATTGAAAATGGGGGGATATAAGTAAAGTTGGAGCGGGACGATAAGGATGTAGAAGCGCAAGAAGGGGAATAAGAAGACGGGAAGGCCTGAGCAGTAACATCCATACCCCTATCCACCCTGCTCGATGCAGCAGATAGGGCGCCGTTTATTATACTCTGCGACGGCTAGAGCATCAAGAAATTGTTTGAAGAAGGGTCCATTGTATTGTGTGGGCAGAATACTGTCAGGTTGCCCAGGCCTAGACAGGAGAACGATTAGGGTTCTCAACCAAAGCCTTTGGCTCGAAAGCCTTACCGCAAGGCAGCGGGTTTTCGCACTGGACTACGGAGCCCGTTTTATGAAATAAGAAGCCACCCTCATTCCAACCCCAACCTGGAGGACCAGGAGGCTGAGTTTGCCTGGCCTCTAACCATTGACCAATCTGGTATGAGTGACTCTGAAGGTGCAAAAAAACGCCACCCAGCATAGCTCAATGGATCCCTGAGGCACGCAAACCATCGCACCACGGTAAGGTCCAGCCTCATTGCGATGGCGCAGGCTCCTTAATAGTCGTCAAATAGTCCGCCTGGTCGCATTGTGCTCAGAGCCAGTCATTTTTTTTCTGCATTCCATCAGGTTCTCCGACCTCTCGCATATGCATTGACTGGTGTGATGACGACTGATAGTACCACAACTTGATGCTTCTGCATTGTGCATGGAGGCCGAGATCCTGTTCCACCGAAACTCAGTGTCATTGGAACAAGAGAGTGAAGTTCGATACACACTGCATGCTGGTAGACTTGCCTGACCGAGAGAGACGCTTGGTGTGCCTCCCAGTAAAGTTCATGGAACAACAACTTTGTGATCAGAGTCGATGCAAGTACTCCAGAACTAGCGCCAATCCAGTATGGAACCATGTCGCCTGTAACTTCTGGCAATGTGATCGATTTGGGTCCATTGCTGGCCGGCCACAGAGGGACGCCAAGCTGCACTTCGGTGCCCACTGTGTATGAAAGCAGTGCTACTAAGAAACAGCTGGTTCTCCGCGCACAGTTGCGACAGACGCTGGCCGTTGTCCTTCCGTTCGGAGTTAAGCCCATAATGACCACCTAGCTGAGCTTCTGTAGAGCTCAGCCGACCTACTTGTGCATTCATCTCCCCAGCAAGTATATGATATCTGGACTGGTAGCACTACCTAGTAGCACGATCAGTTCGCGATAGAATGTGTCCTTGACAGCATTAGAACTGCAGTCGTTGGGAGCAAAAGCGGAAATCACAAACCAACAGCGTCTTGTGCTACTTTATGTATCAACCTTGGTTGATTTCGTCAAATGGACTGCACATTTACGGCTGTTCACGGAAATCCAAAGAACCAAGGATGACTCAGTTTTGGAAGTGAGAACGACGCCCACTCCAGCTTGACCAGTGATTGTTGCATCAGCGTCTCTGGCTGCGTGCAACCACTAGCGCAGTTAATTCTACAAACCTGCGTACATCGTTGATCCTAGTTTCTGATACGCAACACACGTCAATACCGTGTGTGTTCAACGTGCGTGCGAGTGTAGCCTGTTGACCTATTTGGCTTAGAGTGCAAACGTTGAATGCAGCCAAGTAAACGAGACAGCGTGGTCTTATAATGGACTGTTGCCGATAGGGTGCAGTGGTTGGTTCGGAAACGTAGCTGCATGTGGTGTGACTCCATTGGCATTGGTGGAAAGGAAAGAAGGGAGACGCCAGCAGTAGAGTGTTTTCGCTTATCCGTCCTGCTGTATGCATCAGATAAGGCGACCTTCGATAATCTGCTCGACGGCGGATGCAGGATGTTGTTGAGGTTTGAAGAAATAATCGTGGTTGTACGTGGGCTAAGATATTACTAGGGCGGCCAGGCCATGATACGGGGATGCTTAGGGTCCTCAACCAAACCATTTGGCTCAAAAGCCTGTCCGCAAGGCAGCGGGGAGGTGGCAATGCTTTAGTTTTACAGAAATGGACGATATAGCGTTTCAAACCCCTTACCTTGAGGACTGGGGGGCTGAGTTTGTCTGACCTCTAACCCCTGACCAACCTGATAGGAGTAGCTCCCAAGCGCTCCACCCACTATAGCTCAATGGGTCAAAGTGGTACGCAAACCATCACCGCATTAAGGTCTGATGTCGTTGCGATGGGATCCAGAATGTGTTCAACTGTTATTGAGAATGCAATCTGTTGGATCAAATCAAACGCATGAATCCTCGGTACAAAATGCAGTTATTTTGGCGGGGTACATGTAGGACACCAGGATATCGCGGGTGTATTGAAATTACTGCTAAGAGTTTTCTGTTCCTGGCTATTCATAGACACATGAACATCCCTACGAGGTGATCGAAATCCAACTTATGATAATGCTGTGACTAATATAAGCCTCCAATTAGTAGTGACTTGCGCTTGCCGTTTTGTCATGGCTCATACACATCATTATCATTATACACGCTAGCCAGAGGTGTAAAGCATCTCAGCTATTGGGCCGCAATATATAAAAGAAAAATCAAATAACGACAACAGTTGCATGCCAGCTTAACTACCAGCAACGGGTGGGCATAGTTCCGGAAAGCTACTAGGCAACAAGAGAAATTATTATGTAAATTATATTACGCTACGAAATGAGATCGTGGTTGGAAGAGGACGCTAAAAGATATGGGGAGGGACAAAGAAACTCACAGCACGAACGTCACAGGTCGGCACCTAGCCATATCAGCAAGTGTATCCAGTCATACGTGTTCATCGTCTTTCGGACCCAACCAGAGAGCCATGAACCTGCAACCGAGGCCAGCTCCGAAGTGAGGATTTTCATTCCTCTGGGCCAAGTCATCGCTTGGCCACCCCTCCTCTTCTTCCATCCACATCCCCGGTGAGCAAACAATGCACGTCGTGGAAGTCGGTGGGCTGACATGCTCAACACGTGGCCCAGCCATCGGAGCCTGGTGCGTGAAATGACGGTGCTGAGCGGTTCAGTTCCTTTTTCTGTGCCGTAAACAAGACGTCGAACACGCTCTTTGCTCACGCGGTGTTCCCACCAGATGTGAGCCAAACTGCGAAGGCACCGATGGTCGAAGGTAACTAGCCTCTTTACTTCCGCTGATCTTAGGGCCGTGTTTCGCAACCGTAAAGTAAGATCGAACGTACCGCTGCGTTGTACACTCTGCCCTCCAGAGCAAGAGTGATGTCGCGCCGCCGCCATAGATGGCGAAGACTAGCAAAAGCAATTGGAGCTTTTGTTATACGGTTCGTGATCTCATCTTCATTCCCAAGGGCGTTGATACAACTTCCCAGGTAGTTGAATTTCTGAACGACTTCTAGCTGATCGCTACCAAGGGTCAGCGCAGGAGGCGATCCCTGCCAATCTTGGAGGAACGCTTTGCAGTTCGATGGTGCAAAGCAAAGCCCGAAGCGGCTGACAGCCAGTGCTAATCTGTCCAGTGCAGCTTGGCACGTCTGGAAGCTGTCACAGAGCAATGTCGTCTGCATACTCCAAGTCAAAAAGTCGTTCTCCTGGGAGTATCTCCACACCTAAGTCGTGTCTTGTAAATGCAACCTACCTGGCTTCGTCAATAGCGGAATTGGAAAGGAAAGGTGACGACGGGCATCCTTGTCTCACACCGCTGGAGATATTGAAGGGTGGCGACAGCTTGCCGTAAGCCCTCACTCTGCCCGTGCTACGCGCGTATAATTCTCGGATAATATTTGTATATTTCTCAGGCACACCTTTCCTGAGTAGACACTTCCAAAGGGCACATCGATCAACCGAATCGAAGGCACCTTTGATGTCGAGGAACACGACAACGGTGGGCCGCCAATATGTGTGACGGTGCTCCGAGAATTGACGCAAAGTGAGGATGTTATCGACGCAGCCACGTCCCCGACGAAACCCGGCTTGCTCCTCACGAATCTGGCTTTCACGAGCGACTGTCAGTCTGTAATGTATTACGGAGGCAAGCAATTTGGAGGCGATGGGGATCAGATTGGTTCCTTTACGGTTGCCGCATTCCGAACGCGAGCCTCCTTTAAAGATGGGAACAATAATGGAGCAGCTCCAGTCGGTTGGGACAGTTTCTTGCTCCCACAGTTTCACTAGTAATTCATGTAAAGCATCAACAAGAGCAGTGCCCCCAATTTGAAGAGGGCTGGATGAAGATTATCTGGTCCCGCGGCTTTGTTCAACTTCAACACTCCGATCTCACGTTTGACTTCTGAGCGACAGGTGGGGTCCAAAGGTACAGCCCGCGGAGCAGAGCCATGACTGGCCGGTGAGGAATAGAACCATTCCGGCCGATTAAATTGGTTTTCAAAATGCTTAGCCCAACGCTCCGAACGTTTTGACAAATTGTGGATAGGCTGTCTACTCTCGTCACAAATGGTTTCACTGACACCACGTCTTCTGCTGCCCGTTTCCCGTATCAGACGGAATAACTTCCGATGGTTACCAAGATCAGCGGTCACCTCCATCTCTGTTGCACGATGAGACCACCAAGATTCGCGGCCTCTCTTCAGGCTAGCACGGAGTTTTGCCCGGAGCTCTTTGCGAGTTTCATTGTGTTCGCTTCCAGCCGGAATATGCCGGCGAGCGTCGATAAATTCCAGAGACCGCGAAGAGACCTAATGTCCATGTTGGCTATTAGACTTACCACATGAGGATTTGCCTGCTGCTAGTAACGTCTGGTAAACATGCGACCAGTGACCTACAATTGTCACCAGTGAGCGCTTACTCAATTCGAATATCAACGTACTTTGATAGTCATTCAGAACAGTTGGCTGGTGTTAATGCGCTCACAGCGTCGTCGTGAGCGTACGCCAAAGCGCATTCGCATGTCAGCACATACAAGTGCATGATCGGTGTACACACATGTGCTCCAAATCGAGCGACAGTTCTGGATGCAGCCTCTCCAGTGGTAACTGATTGCTATGTGATCGATTTGCGTCCAAGGCTGGTGGGCGCCAAGTCACCCTCCGGAGGGGGCTGTGTCGGAAGATAGTGCTCGCAAGAACTAAGCGGGCATCTTCACACAAATGAAGTAACCGCTCACCGTTATCATTACGGGAGCCTACACCGTGCTGACCGCCCAGATGCATTTCATCAGTGAAAAACTTTCCAACTTATGCGTTCAGATCCCCAGTCAGCACAAGTGTCCGTGCTTCTTCTGTGGCGAAGGAGCTGAGTCAGTTGGCGGTAGAAGTCGTTCTTTACCGAATCATCGCAACAGTTTACGGGCGCGTAGGCAGCGATGATGAATAGACACCTATTAGTCCCGCGCGACTTCGAAGCTTTGTATAAGTCAGCCAATCGGACCGCAAACATCCGGCTACTGACTGAAATCCAAGCAACCAGAGCAGCTGCAGCCCGGGGACTAAGGGCAATACCAACACCAGCTTGGCCGGTGCTCGAAGCTGCATCGTCACTGGATAGGTGCAATGAGAAAATACTGCTTGCGTCACCTGAAGGGGATCACAGAGTGAGCACAGAGCTCGAGTCATGCAGGCCGGTCTCCGATAAGCAGCAGATATTCATCGAGAGGGTCTTTAATGTTCCAACAAGTGCTGCCTGTTGACTGATCTGTAGTAATGTGCGTACATTGAGGCATGCCAATCTGAAGGAGGATCTAGGGCTCCAAATGGAAACCGATGAACTGGAATGGACCGCTTGGTTAGACGTGGATTTGTCGACAGGAGAGGAGTGACGCTCCGCGTTCACATGTGAGTTGAAATTAGAAGATAAATGTCTAGCAAAGCATGTTGGGGGAGGGCCAAGAATCGGGGGGTTGAAAACTGGGGGGATAAAAGTGAATTTGGAACGGGACCATAAGGGAGAAAAAGTGTAAGAGGGAATTAGAAGACGGGAAGGCTCGAGCAGTAGTATCCAAACCCCATCCACCCTGCTCGATGCAGCAGATAGGGCACCGTTGATTATCCTCTGCGGTGGCCAGTGCATCAGGAATTTGTTTGAAGAGAGATTCCTTGTATCGCGTGAGCAAAATACTGGCAGGCTGTTCGGGCCTAGACTGGAGAAAGACTAGGGTTCTCAAACTAAGTCATTGGTTCAAAAACCTGACCGCAAGGCAGCGGGTTTGGCAGTGGGTTACAAGGAGTCAGTTTTAAGGAATAAGGAGCTACCCTCACTTCAACCCCCAGACTGGAGGACCAGGAGATTGAGTTTGTCTTGATTCTAACCATTGACCAATCTGGTATGAGTGGCTATGAAGGTGCAAAAGCACCACCGATCGTAGCTCAATGGGTCACTGAGGTACACAAACCATCGCTCCACAGTGAGGTCCAGCCTCATTGCGATGGGATTATACACAAAACTGGTGTTTGTTGCGCTCGTATATACGGTAACTGTCACCACTATTACCAATGCTACGGAGGTTTGCGATGCCATTTCAGGTTTCTGAATTATGTCAACTTCCCTATGTCTCCGTTACCAAGAATGTCGTTTTTGAGAGATAAACAACAGATTTCCGGGGAAGTGCATTTTGAACAATGAATTTATACGGGTTAAGAAGCGTTGCTTTACAAGTCCCGTTGGATAGTTGAACGGGATATCAACATAATAATAATGATGATAAGGATAGTAAACTAGTTAATACTTTTAATATGAAAATAACGACTTATCGTTTGCTTCGCTGCAGTCCTTCGATCCTCTTACCTTCACAGCATCCACAGTTAACAACAAATAATTCCATGGTAAACTCTAGGTGTAGGATGGAAACGTAGTGTTAAGTAACAAAGTGTAAGTGACTGAGTGCATCGTCCAACCGTCTTTTAAATACTGTTAGTGTCGGTGCAGAGACGACCGATTCTGGGAAAGCATTCCACGGGTGACAGACACGGATGGAAATGAAATTTCTGCGGCACTCCAGACGACTGTATTGTTCTGCGAGTTTTAATGAGTGGCCCCTC
>OX104067.1:16234602-16279143 GCA_944474145.2 Dicrocoelium dendriticum | reverse complement strand
ATTCTGCTTCCAGTTCAAAAGGCCTGTAGGGAATTTGAACCCCTGGTCAATTTCTTTGACGTGTCAAAAGGACGTATGAGCTGAAAGCGATTACGGTTCATTTTGTCTTGGGTATTTTGCAACTAGTGCAAACGGCAGCTTCACATAAAAGAGTAAATCTCACCCACCCACATTTCGCCAACACTCAGGTGGATCGAGCTTTAGGGCACACGTAGAACATCCGCATTTCTTTTGGTAGCAGCAGTCTAACGAAATAGGAAAACAAATCTATACCAGCACGTCACCATGATCTGTTGTTGTTCGGTCGTTGTGGGAGTACGATTAGCCGCTCAGCTGTACATCCCGTGGAATTATATCGGAAGTTAAAAGAGTCCCAGAGAGTCCCACCGGCCACCGGAATTTAACTAATGGGCAATACTTTTACGCTTGTTAAGTCATTCGCAACTACTGAATGTGTCATGACCGTGGAACAAACGGTTGAACGTGAATCCTCAGTGATCTATTTACACAGTTTCCATGGATACTTAAAATACCAAAAATTCTAGTACGATGCATATTAAGGTTTTCCAAATTGGCCGGATACGTATCTGGGCGATAAGGAATATTTAAACATTCAAGTCTGCCAAGGCGGGGAACTCAAGTCAAGTCAATAAAATGCTTAATACACCAACAACGCTTGAATATTCAGCCGTAAACAGACTGGCTTCATCAAATAAATGCATCGTACGCGCTGGATTCTTCCATCACCTTTCTTTCTAAAATGGGTGATTAGGTTTGACCTAAACGCTTCTTTATCTACTTTAGGATTCTTTTACCATACCAATACTGTAAAATTCCTTCTCGTGCTCATTTCGAAACTGATTTTGATTTAATTGTCCAAGCTGCTGGAATAAAATGAGATTTGATAAAATCTGTTCAAAAAGGCACTGCACTCAGCTTTCTTTTTATTTCTGTATTCTGCTGGAATTAACTCCTTAGGCGGCCGCGCACTTGCAAATAGATCCGATGAGCCTCCAGTAACTGGTAGACATTGTTCCGGCCTCATTTATGCAGAAGTAGCATCTCATATTTTCACCGCCTAATTGTTACGAATTCTTATTTTGCTAAGGGGGTTTATGTGAAGGTAACATTCAGTCTACAACAGCGTTGTCACTAACCCTTTTATCATTTGCTGGGATAACAGTAAGCAACTATCGAAGCGCCATCAACATTTGAACACGGTAGCCAGTGCATTATGCACTGCTGTCGAGATGTTGCAAACCACCAGCCAAAAACGTCCGCATCGACCCAATCTGATCTGGCCGGTGTCAAATTCGACAAGGGTCATTAACATATTTCAAGGACACATGCACCGCAATGCGTCCGCACGTCGTATTCACACCCCCAGACATGCGTGGGTGAGTAAATACAGTAGACTTACATGCCATTGGTGGGTCGGCAAATTAGTGCGCTCTAATCTACCCCTGACCTGCGCGACGACTGAGCAAAAACGAAAGACTCTTATCAAATGCACTGTACTTGCTGTTGGTAAATATGTAAATTTATTTAATTATTTTTATGTAGAAGCGTCAAATACCACAAATTACATTAATTTCCATTGTTCGTTTACCACCCAGTGGAAGTGTTTATTCGAATCACTGATGTCAGTATTCACACATGGTCGTATTTTAACCTCGTAAATGAAGAAGTTACAGTAATGTAGCTCGTCGGATTGTCTCCATTGCAAGTCAACACTTAGAATGGCATCCACCGTGGCCTAGATTGTGACTGTCATTTCCTTTTCGATGCCTTCCCATTTCGTCTGTACCATCGAAATATCATCGATCTGTCCTACGTGTTTTCAAGCCATCTATCCAGTAATCACACACTTGGTCCTCCAAAAGCAGTTATGGATATCCCGTCCAGCTCGTCACTAGGTGCAACACAGACACACTCTCCACCCATCTCCGACGCTTACTAGGTGGTTAAGATGTAACACTTGCAGCGAACGAAATGTGATTTTTGCATTTCCACCCCCTCTGTCTATACCTTTTTACACGCATATTAGCGTATTGTACCAAGCTTTTAGCGTGGTTCATTTTCGAAATAGCGTGCGGTACTTTCAAGTTCGCGAGGCTGAAAACGCTGATTTGGCGTCCTTGACACTCTCATTGGTTATGGGACGTAAACCAATGGGACACCGGTTAGAAGCTGCCAGCATAAGAGACAGACAGTCCAATGAAAGTGGTCGAGCACCACCTTCCGTTCTGCCCTGATGCCCCTCTGGAGTGAACCTCGATGATTGGTCTCTAACCTGAAACCGACCAATAGGTAAATTGTGATGCTTGTCAAAGGAGGAGATGCTAGCTACCACACTATCCAAAGCTTAAGACTTAACCAGTGTGGATAGACATACTAACCAGCACATGTAGCGGTCAATGGCGATCACTGGCGGCTACCTAATGGTGGCTTATTCAGCGGCCTAACCATGGTGGCGTAGACAGGCAACCATCTAACTCGTATTCCACAGTACAGCAATGGCTGCTAGGCGGTTAGACAATGGTGTGCGAATGTCATTGCAACGATCATGGGGGACATAGTTCCCACAGAAGTTAGTAGACCAACCTGAAGCTGAACAACGACAATTCTAAGGTTGCTTAATTCGATCACAGTTGACGACTCAACAAAAAATAAGAGGATTCCAAGTGTGGCGTTGACACGACGTCAGTGAGTGTTCGTTTGTCTCCATACCCATGGGCGAAATGTTAATCAGTTGTCGCTTCAGTGTCTCTATGTATGGCGTTACGTAAAGGTCATAGGAAGCTATGAATTCATAGGATCATTAGGTTTCACTTCCATATGGTCGCCCATGGTGGCGTAGAGAGGCAATCATCTAACTGGTATTCCGCAGTTCAGCAATGCCTGCTAGGTGGTAATACAATTTTGTGCGATTGTTATTGCGACGATCATGGGGACATAGTTCCCACAGAAGTTAGTAGACCAACCTGAAGCTGAACAACGACAATTCTAAGGTTGCTTAATTCGATCACAGTTGACGACTCAACAAAAAATAAGAGGATTCCAAGTGTGGCGTTGACACGACGTCAGTGAGTGTTCGTTTGTCTCCATACCCATGGGCGAAATGTTAATCAGTTGTCGCTTCAGTGTCTCTATGTATGGCGTTATGTAAAGGTCATAGGAACCTATGAATTCTTAGGATAATTAGGTTTCACTTCCATATGGTCGCCCATGGTGACGTAGACAGAGAATAATCTAACTGGCATTCCGCACGTCAGCAATGGCTGCTAGGTGGTTATACAATTTTGTGCGATTGTTATTGCGACGATCATGGGGACATTGTTCCCATTGAAGTTAATAGACCAACCTGAAGCTGAACAACGAAAATTCTATGTTTGCTTACTTCTATCACAGTTGATGGCTCAACAAAATGTGAGAGGATTCCAAGTGTGGCGTTGACACGACGTTAATGAGTGTTCGTTTGTCTCCTAACCCATAGGAGACTTTGTTAGTCAGTTATCACTTCAGCGCCTACATGTATCGCGTTATGTAAAGGTCATAGGAACCTATGTATTCTTAGGATAATTAGACTTCACTTCCATATGATCGCCCATACGTGTTGAGACGCTTTCACAAGTGGCTCTCCAAATGGAACCATTAGAAGCACAGTCAATGCAGATGGAACCTCCCTATTACGTCAATGGACTGGCATGCTCTCCTCAAGGAATCGGCATTACTCAACAAAGTAACACTTAAAGGGGCCACAATGACTACGGTGTTTATACATGCCACATCGTCCTGCTAGAAAGAACGCAAGACTTATGATTAGTGGCGACGCAGGCATGTTACTCTGGTACTTCAGGTGAGTACTTGGAACAGATAAACACTGTTGTCTCACCCACGGGCGTTCCTACAATGTGTTTGCAATCATTTACAAAGGCAACCGCGCCCACTAAGCCTGCTATGGATCACTGTTTCAGCTAGTCTTAGAAACATTCATGTATGCACGCCGTGACACAGGTTGTTAGCGACTTAGCAACTACTGGGAAACATTTTGTCATTGGAAAGTAGGTAATTCCGGAGACGTTGTTGAAGGAGGAAAATTTCTCCAAACTCTATGCTTACTATGCGTATGCAATGCTCGTAGGCACCTCATATCAGGGCCGTAGGGTCACTTGAGTTTTAAAGCTTATCAATCACTTGGAAGTGAAGGGTAAATATCATGTTGAAACGCAGGATTGACATGCATCTTACGACCTTAACATAACGGCAGGACCATGGGTCCTGTAGCGGTAACTGATTACCGAAGTGGCCCACAGGTGTGGCGACGAACGAACACTCACTAATGTCGTGTCACCGCCACACTAGGAACCCTCCTCTCTGGAACAATGGCTACAGATCCAATGATGATCTTACCTACACAGCGAACTTGATCTTAGTATACAATGCGCCGACTACATAAGCAATACCTATCTACGCTATTCACAGGAGTGTACGGCCAACTGAAAAAACACAGCACGAGAAATTTGTAGCTGTAAAGCTTCTTAAAAATTCTATTTGCCAAGTTCTAGCTTTACCTCCTTCATACGAATTATTGCATTGTTTCCGATAACCTCACACTGCGTTATCAATCACACGCACATCCTAAGGTAAGTCGCACACCTATCGATTCTCCAGATTATTTGCAGTGGCACGATTACACTATGCATCACGTGTGGCCAGATAGGCTAGCGAGTAAGAAGCCAACTTGCATTCAACCCGTAAGCCTACAAATGTTCCCTTCCAACAGGGTTGCAGCCAATCCGCTTCCTATCACTACTCAATTAGTTGTCATCACGCTCGTGTAAGCCTTCAAAGCCCCTCTTACAACAGGCTGCAAACGTTACAACCTCAAAAACGCCACCAATCCGCTTCTTATTACCACTCACAGATTTCCTCTCGCCCCCGTGCCAGCATTGTATACTAAGATCAAGTTCGCTGTGTAGGTAAGATCATCATTGGATCTGTAGCCATTGTTCCAGAGAGGAGGGTTCCTAGTGTGGCGGTGACACGACACTAGCGAGTGTTCGTTCGTCGCCACACCTGTGGGCCACTTCGGTAATCAGTTACCGCTACAGGACCCATAGTCCTGCCGTTATGTTAAGGTCGTAAGATGCATGTCAATCCTGCGTTTCAACATGATATTTACCCTTCACTTCCAAGTGATTGATAAGCTTTAAAACTCAAGTGACCCTACGGCCCTGATATGAGGTGCCTACGAGCATTGCATACGCATAGTAAGCATAGAGTTTGGAGAAATTTTCCTCCTTCAACAACGTCTCCGGAATTACCTACTTTCCAATGACAAAATGTTTCCCAGTAGTTGCTAAGTCGCTAACAACCTGTGTCACGGCGTGCATACATGAATGTTTCTAAGACTAGCTGAAACAGTGGTCCATAGCAGGCTTATTGGGCGCGGTTGCGTTTGTAAATGATTGCAAACACATTGTAGGAACGCCCGTGGGTGAGACAACTGTGTTTATCTGTTTCAAGTACTCACCTGAAGTACCAGAGTAACATGCCTGCGTCGCCACTAATCATAAGTCTTGCGTTCTTTCTAGCAGGACGATGTGGCATGTATAAACACCGTAGTCATTGTGGCCCCTTTAAGTGTTACTTTGTTGAGTAATGCCGATTCCTTGAGGAGAGCATGCCAGTCCATTGACGTAATAGGGAGGTTCCATCTGCATTGACTGTGCTTCTAATGGTTCCATTTGGAGAGCCACTTGTGAAAGCGTCTCAACACATATGGGCGATCATTTGGAAGTGAAATCTAATTATCCTAAGAATACATAGGTTCCTATGACCTTTACATAACGCGATACATGTAGGCGCTGAAGTGATAACTGACTAACAAAGTCTCCTATGGGTTAGGAGACAAACGAACACTCATTAACGTCGTGTCAACGCCACACTTGGAATCCTCTCACATTTTGTTGAGCCATCAACTGTGATAGAAGTAAGCAAACATAGAATTTTCGTTGTTCAGCTTCAGGTTGGTCTATTAACTTCAATGGGAACCATGTCCCCATGATCGTCGCAATAACAATCGCACAAAATTGTATTACCACCTAGCAGCCATTGCTGACGTGCGGAATGCCAGTTAGATTATTCTCTCTCTACGTCACCATGGGCGACCATATGGAAGTGAAACCTAATTATCCTAAGAATTCATAGGTTCCTATGGCCTCTACATAACGCCATACATAGAGACACTGAAGCGACAACTGATTAACATTTCGCCCATGGGTATGGAGACAAACGAACACTCACAGACGTCGTGTCAACGCCACGATTGCAATCCTATCATTTTTTGTTGGGTCTTCAACTGTGATCGAATTAAGCAACCTTATAATTGTGGTTGTTCAGCTTCAGGTTGGTCTACTAACTTATGTGGGAACTATGTCCCCCATGATCTTTGCAAGGACATTCGCATACAATTGCCCAACCGCCTAGCAGCTTTTGCTCTACTGTGGAGTACCAGTTAGATGATTGCCTCTCTACGCCACTATGGGCGACCATATGGAAGTGAAACCTAATTATTCTATTAATTCGTAGCTTCCTCTGACCCTTACATAACGCGATCCATGGAGACACTGAAGCGATAACTGATTAACATTTCGCTTATGTGTGTGGAGACAAACGAACACTCGCAGACGTCGTGTCAACGCCACTCTTGGAATCCTCTTATTTTTTGTTGAGTCGTCAGCTGTGATCTAATTAAGCAACCTTAGAATTGTCGTTGTTCAGCTTCAGGTTGGTCTACTAACTTCTGTGGGAACTATGTCCCCGATGATCGTTGCAATGACATTCGCCCACCATTGTCTAACCGCCTAGCAGCCATTGCTGTACTGTGGAATACGAGTTAGATGGTTGCCTGTCTAGGCCACCATGGTTAGGCCGCTGAATAAGCCACCATTAGGTAGCCGCCAGTGATCGCCATTGACCGCTACATGTGCTTGTTAGTATGTCTATCCACACTGGTTAAGTCTTAAGCTTTGGACAGTGTGGTAGCTAGCATCTCCGCCTTTGACAAGCATCACAATTTACCTATTGGTCGTTTTCAGGTTAGAGACCAATCATCGAGGTATACTCCATAGGGGCATCAGGGCAGAACGGAAGGTGGTGCTCGACCACTTTCATTGGACTGTCTGTCTCTTATGCTGGCAGCTTCTAACCGGTGTCCCATTGGTTTACGTCCCATAACCAATGAGAGTGTAAAGGACGCCAAATCAGCGTTTTCAGCCTCGCGAACTTGAAAGTACCGCACGCTATTTCGAAAATGAACCACGCTAAAAGCTTGGTACAATACGCTAATATGCGTGTAAAAAAGTATAGTATGACCTACGTACGCTACGAAATCAGAAGTTTTCGGAACCTGCGACCGGATTTATACTACAGTTTTGGCGGCTCTACCAGCGGGATAGATACGTGCACTCAGAGGAAAGCTCGTACAAGAAGAGATCGAAAGCCTTTAAAAACGGAAAAATATCAATCCATCGGTTTGTCTACCTACGAGTGATCTGTAACAAAGAGCTCCGCTGAATTTAATTCGCTAGCTTTATATACGCAAGTGCGTACCATCGCTGTTCGAAATCCTACTCCGCTGGAGAAATACGGTCCTGGACTCGATTTTGGCTGCAGGGAACGTCAAGCGCGCTGGTACGCAAGCCAGCTTTCGGACCACGAAAACGCACCAGCAAGGCTTAGTGTTCTGCGCCCCGAGATGCATAGCACAGTCGTAGCGAAAGATATTGTTGTTGAGAAGGTCAATGAATATACTTTTACCCTATTTAACGCACCATTATTGCCCCCTCTGCACTAGTGGGAGTATGGGGCGCTGTTTTCCCAACGAATACCGAAGGTTGAGGAACGATTTTCCATATTTATGGCGGCCTTGCGCAAACTCGCAGTAGCCGCATATCCCAGCGACAACCAAACAGATCGTGAGCATACGGTCATCACACAAACTCTGCAACGGGCGATAGACCTTGGTGTCCAGGGTGAATTTCTGTAGAGACAACCAGGCGGATTGGAAGAAGCATTGCGCGTGCGGAGCACCGATACCAAGTACGCGACGCATTGGCTCGGGACTGCCAACGGGAACGGGAGTATGTTTCTCATGTTGCACCGATCCAGCAGACCGGGTATCCAGAATTAGGCAATCGGCCAGATGCGCAAACACTCTCGCAGTCACCTACCACCCACTCACGCCAAAACTGCCCATATTGTAAAAGGTTCGGAGGGGCAATATACGCCCACGGTCAACCGAATTAGTGAGTTCAAGGTATGTTCATGACCAGTACCTGGTATTTTTCGATCCGATGCGGTGGTTACTCATACTGTAATTAGACGTTCGTGGATAGTAAGTTTGAGTAAGTACCAGCGCCGCCTGCTGTTTAGTACATAAGCCTATGTTACCGCAGAATGCCATCATGTACGGCGATAGGTCGATCAATTTGATGACGCCCTACGCCTTCACTGTTGCTGTACAGTTGGGTAGACACTTCATTTACCGCCGCCTTTTGTTATGAAAAAATTACCATGGAACGTGTTATTAAACCCTAACTTCCTCGCCCCACGAGAGGCTAGGACTGACCTGCCTAAGTAGATCTTAGTAATTGGGGAGCAAATAATACCGCGCACAGCAAATGACTGCCAGATGCTGTCATGCACCTCCGACGAGATTCCCTTGCAGAAACTACGTGGCTTCCCATCGGAATCTCCAAACAACACTACTGACGCAATAAAAGATATCACAGCCAAGTACTAGTACGTGTTTTCTTGGTCCAACCACGGTTTTGGACGGTGCAATTTCATACAGAACCGCATAGGGACAGGCAACACAGCACCGACTCGGCAACTACCGCCACATATACCGCTTCAACTCCAGGAGGAATTGTAATGCATCATGGAAGATATGCTCCAGCGCGACATTATTTGACTGTCACTTACCACGGGCTTCTCCTAGAAAAAGCGGAGAACTTGATGATTTTGTCGATTACCAGAAAATAAACGGGATTACGGAGAAGGATTCGTTCCCTATTACGTAATTGAATGACACCATTGACGTTCTTTCCGGCGCATGCTGGTTCAACACCGTCGAACGAACTTCAGGGTACTGGCAAGTCGAACTGCATCCGAACGACCGGTGTAAATCTGCTTTTCTCGTAACATCCGACCTACGCAAATTCTAGACAATTCTCTTCGGGCTGACTAACGCACCAGCCACCTTCCAGCGTTTGATTCACACCGCTTTGGCCGAACTCGAATCACACCATTGCACGGTTTATTTGGATTACATTTTTGTCCACTGAAGAACAGAAGAATACAAGAAAAGCTTATAGCTCGTCTTGGATTGTCTTGTGCAGCTTGTGTTAAAACTGAAACCCACGAAATACCAGTTCCTTAAGAAGTAAGTGACCTAGCTGTGGCATATTGTTTCGAAAGAAGGGGTGCGTTGCGACTCAAATAAAGTCGAACGCATCAACTTATAGTCAGTCCCCACGAAAGTGAATGAACTTCGCAGCTTTTTCGGCCTCGCCTCGTACTACCGAAGTTTTGTACGCGCATTTGTAACTATTGTCGCCTTTTTGACGGATATTTTATGCTGGGAGCAACATTTCGCTTGAGAAATGACCTAGTAAAGTGCTTTCGAGTAACAGAACCGCGCTTTACAAGGCATTGGTGCTAAAATTTCCAGACACGCGCCCAGCCGCAGGCCTATTCATTCTGGATACTGATGAAGCAACACAGGTATTGGAGCTGTCCTATCTCAAGGTACACCCGACGGCCCCGAGCCGATTATTAAGTATACCAGTCGGAGCTTATCGCAAGGCGAACGAAAATATTGCACGACTCGAAAAGAAATGATTACACTAGTTTACCTTATCAAACAATTTGTATACTATCTCCTCGGCCGCCAAGGCATCATACGCCATTGAACTGACTGCAAAACTATCGGGACCTCGAACATCAAGTCGCCCTTTGGCAGAGCAACTGCAAGAGTACAACTTTGAATGCTAACTTTACAAGGGTTCAAAGTATTCTAATCCCGATGCTTCGTCTGGTCGATAAATCCGAAACCACGAACCGTGTCCCTCTTAAACAACCGCCTGTGTAGCTGCTGTTATCCTCGATACCACCGACACTTGATTCAGTTGCTGTCTACCGATCTAGTGTTAAATTCGTTGCATCACAAACGCGCACGAGAAGACAGACTAACAAGCCACGAACGAGCCGGTATTAGTTGGGAGATAAAATGCCTGTGGTCTCCATGGCCACATCTGCGCGTGAACGACGGTAAAATACATTTCCAGAATGGGTCAACTTACCTATGCCGAGCATTTGTTCCCACAACGGCATCTCAAGCATTCTTGCTCCGATTGCCTGAGAAATTGAGACCTGTAAGACATAACAAGTTGGAACAAGCTCTTCGCCATCGATTCTGGTGGCTCCTTTTACGACGTGACTTGCCGAAATATGCTGAGTCCTGCCAGACTGCGCCGGAAGCAAAAGCCTGCCTAAGACCCGCCGCGCACCGCTACGTCCAATGTCAACTGGTTTTCTCAATGAGATCGCCTCTATTGACGTCACCGGTCCATCACTGGACACCCTTCGAGGATATCGTTTCTTTTTAATAATGGTCGACTTGTTTACAAAATGGTGTAAGGCAGCTCCACTGCAGAATACGGAGGTATGGAGCTTGACGAAGGTTTTCTTCAGTGAGTGGTTTGAAAGGTGGCGAGCATCCTATTAGCTACAATCCGATCGTGGATGTAACTTTGGGAGCACTCTAATGAGCGAACTGTGTCACATATCTGCAATTTGAAACTCGCAGAAACTCGCATACCACCCAGAGGGAGACGGATTGGTGTAACTCACAAATCGCACACTGAAGGCGTTATTCCATTCATTCATAAACGTAAGGACAACCACGGAATGGGACACTAATATACCCAAATGCCTAATAGCTTATCGACCCCAAGGTCCACTCCTCCACAGGACAAGCCCAGAAACTCATGATGACGGGATGAGAGCTACGATTAGCATCGTACATTTTACTGTAGGAGACCGCATCTGAACACGTACTCAAAATGCTGGCCACTTTAGTCCAAGCGCACCAGTTATCCCAACCTCACCAGAAAGCATATTTCTATCCCAAAGCCTTCGGTGACCCCTTCAAGCAGGGTGACGCAGTGTGGATCAAAGTAGTGCAGACCATATTAGGCGTACCCACGAAGTTTCGTCCGAACTGGGAAGGCTCGTGTGTGGTAGGAGACGTGCTGTATTACTTGCTCTATATAATTATGCGACCAGGGGTACCAAGTTCGTCGATCGTAGTACACGTTAATTGGCTAAATCCGTACAAACGGAACACGGGCGCTGAGGACAGCGCTTGTGAAAAGGGGGAGCAGTGTAACGCTGTGCGCCATGTTGTTTTAATAACTCCCTGAAACTTGGCGCCCTTCCTGTCGTTGTGAGCATGAGTGCGGACGCGTCATCTTGTACTTGGTTGGTCTCAGCCGCTCGGCCACTTTCTGGTGTCTGCTAGTCAGCGGGTTCTCGATACACCTTTTGTCGATATTAGTTCATATCGGGTGGTTGAGGTTGACTTCCAGCCACCTACGCTCTCACTTTGCTTTCCATTGTAGGAATTCCGGCGCGTTGCTCTCTACATCTGGAAGTACCTATCACTCCGAAACGAACGGATTTTACACGTAGAACCTACTTTAAGGTACACCACTTCTTTTATCCATATAGATAGACTGACACCACAAGTAAATACTAAAATTGTTACCTGCATACATTAACTATTTACACAGTAGAAAGATGATGGTTTGCCGTTCCTTTAGTCACTGTCATCCAACATGCCGTTTAATAACAAGGTTAATTTGGAAAAAGCTACCGGCATCAGTTTTTCTGTGTATCCTTACCTATGCCGAGTATTTGTTCCCACAACGGCATCTCAAGCATTCTTGCTCCGATTGCCTGAGAAATTGAGACCTGTAAGACATAACAAGTTGGAACAAGCTCTTCGCCATCGATTCTGGTGGCTCCTTTTACGACGTGACTTGCCGAAATATGCTGAGTCCTGCCAGACTGCGCCGGAAGCAAAAGCCTGCCTAAGACCCGCCGCGCACCGCTACGTCCAATGTCAACTGGTTTTCTCAATGAGATCGCCTCTATTGACGTCACCGGTCCATCACTGGACACCCTTCGAGGATATCGTTTCTTTTTAATAATGGTCGACTTGTTTACAAAATGGTGTAAGGCAGCTCCACTGCAGAATACGGAGGTATGGAGCTTGACGAAGGTTTTCTTCAGTGAGTGGTTTGAAAGGTGGCGAGCATCCTATTAGCTACAATCCGATCGTGGATGTAACTTTGGGAGCACTCTAATGAGCGAACTGTGTCACATATCTGCAATTTGAAACTCGCAGAAACTCGCATACCACCCAGAGGGAGACGGATTGGTGTAACTCACAAATCGCACACTGAAGGCGTTATTCCATTCATTCATAAACGTAAGGACAACCACGGAATGGGACACTAATATACCCAAATGCCTAATAGCTTATCGACCCCAAGGTCCACTCCTCCACAGGACAAGCCCAGAAACTCATGATGACGGGATGAGAGCTACGATTAGCATCGTACATTTTACTGTAGGAGACCGCATCTGAACACGTACTCAAAATGCTGGCCACTTTAGTCCAAGCGCACCAGTTATCCCAACCTCACCAGAAAGCATATTTCTATCCCAAAGCCTTCGGTGACCCCTTCAAGCAGGGTGACGCAGTGTGGATCAAAGTAGTGCAGACCATATTAGGCGTACCCACGAAGTTTCGTCCGAACTGGGAAGGCTCGTGTGTGGTAGGAGACGTGCTGTATTACTTGCTCTATATAATTATGCGACCAGGGGTACCAAGTTCGTCGATCGTAGTACACGTTAATTGGCTAAATCCGTACAAACGGAACACGGGCGCTGAGGACAGCGCTTGTGAAAAGGGGGAGCAGTGTAACGCTGTGCGCCATGTTGTTTTAATAACTCCCTGAAACTTGGCGCCCTTCCTGTCGTTGTGAGCATGAGTGCGGACGCGTCATCTTGTACTTGGTTGGTCTCAGCCGCTCGGCCACTTTCTGGTGTCTGCTAGTCAGCGGGTTCTCGATACACCTTTTGTCGATATTAGTTCATATCGGGTGGTTGAGGTTGACTTCCAGCCACCTACGCTCTCACTTTGCTTTCCATTGTAGGAATTCCGGCGCGTTGCTCTCTACATCTGGAAGTACCTATCACTCCGAAACGAACGGATGTTACACGTAGAACCTACTTTAAGGTACACCACTTCTTTTATCCATATAGATAGACTGACACCACAAGTAAATACTAAAATTGTTACCTGCATACATTAACTATTTACACAGTAGAAAGATGATGGTTTGCCGTTCCTTTAGTCACTGTCATCCAACATGCCGTTTAATAGCAAGGTTAATTTGGAAAAAGCTACCGGCATCAGTTTTTCTGTGTATCACTCAATCAAATTAGTCAGCTAGTTTAATCATTCACTTTTGCCTTAGTTACCTAGTATACATTTGTGACTGAAACGATACTGATGTGCCGTTTAAAGACCACTGGATGAATATCCAACCCGTTGCATTCTGATCAGGTTAGCAAAGCCCACAAACGCAATAATGTTTAATGATAATGAACCAACTTTTACCATATCTGCATCGTAGAAAAGCGCATTCATCAGGATAGACCAGTCCCATTGGCTCGACAGTGTCGTTAAAAGCTGCACACAAGTTAAATTTGGCAAACAGAGAACCTCACCAAGCACCAAAGTTCAGCTCAAGTGTAAGTGTCGGCAGTTGAGTTGGGTTTATCATAAACTTTTCATTGCTAGTTAAGCAATGTCTGCATAACGCTGCTCATGGGAGTTCTTTCACCTTCAGACTTGGTCCTCGTTTCAGAAACTTGAACCAGAGGTGATTAACTCGCCCCTATAAATCAATTTCGGCGGTGAATGGGGAAAAAAAGTCCTCAGACCTACGCCTTGTATACTTTGTTACAATGTGCAAACTCCATTGTTCATTAAAGCAGTTCAATAATGAACTGACCAGAGATGAACTGAACATAGATGGTGCTGATGGGTTCCAGCACATGCGCCTCATCGACGTAGCTTGTGTATGCCTCTCACAAGGACAACGCATACACATATGCGCGCCCACGGCCACTCTCTCGCTTCTTGTTCGCTCATCGCAACGACACGCACCACACACTTGTTCGCACGTTTACCCGTCAATTATCTTCACCCCAATGTCGTATTCACACACAACAACACCGCAACGGCGCCATCAAACCCACCAACCCACCGTCCAATGCACTCCAATGTGACACGCACACTGTTCCCACAAGTCATCGACCTAGCGCGCCGATATGGGAGGAGCAGGATGCACCCGCGTCTCACAGCTTCTTCACACCCAAACACACAAAAGGTGTCTCAGGCCCATGCGATGACAATTCGATGAGAGCATTTCCCTCACCAATGTCTACTGTCTGCCAGCCTAATATATCCGAGCCAAGGCGCTTCCGCTCCAGGCTGACGCTTCGGAAGCTCCCTTGTGCCATGGATATATAAGCAGCACTAACTTATCTGGCGTACTCACTAGTTTCGTTACATATAAACAGTTAAGTATTCCGATAGGACATTGCAAGTTATTGCTCCTGATGTTTGGTGCAAATCATTTGGCAGTACATTGCACCTTAAATTATTAAAGCTTACAGCAATGCAAGCAGGAACACGAGTCAGCCTATTCATTAGCGCATACAGTAGGTGGCTTTGTTCTGGAAAATTTCGTCGGTTGCAAATATTAAGTATCAAATTTTTCACCTTAAAGAACCGGGATACATGAAGCAAGTTTAGAAGCAGAGAGCCATGCTTGATCTTTTCGATCGCGCTATTAGGAGAACAGCTATTAGACATTCATTAATTGTGAACGTGATTGATAGCTATCCTTTACTCTTCCTATTTCTATTTCTGGACTGTTATTTAAACGCTCTACTGGGTTAGCCCGATTGGTACATCCACGTCATTGTTAATGGACGCTCATCGTCATATCCTTTTCATCAGCGCCATTTGCAAGAACATATTCCATTGGTTTTTATTCTCATCACTGTTCTGCTTGGTTATGTTAAAGGAATATTTAGTTATCACCCAAGTTTTTCACTAGTTTGCAACTTTTGTGTCTGCATTCCTTATTCTCGTTTGTTTCGTAACCTATGTTTAAACGCTTCATTTCGTCATTCTGATTGGCCAGTGCTCGTCACTGTAAATGGACGTTCGCTTTAAGCTTGGAGTCCAATGATGCTATTTTTAAAGACATACGCGATTCGCTCTTGAGTACACGGTTGCTTATTCGCCGTTGCATTTGACGTTTTACTTTCTTTTGGCTGGCTCAAGTGTACTTTAGTAGATTCCCTTCAGTTTGCCTTCAAAACTATTTAAGCAACTGTGATTTTATGTATACAAGTCCCGTTCTGGCTCGTCTTGGAGTTCTTCTTGCGGTCGTGGGGTGATGGCGTCAGCTGCGACACAACACGCGCAGTTGGGGGAAGAGGAGAATGAATAGTCAATTTGGATACTTGTCTGTTAAGACTGAGACGCCTGATAAGCTTGTTACTGGCACGACCAACAAAGGGCAAATCACAACCAATGCTATGGGTCATTAAGTTAGAGAAAATGGCTACCACGAGGGGGTGATAGTCTGTAAAAGAACATTGTCAACAGGTGCGCAGTTGCGTCGTGTCTCGGAGTGGCTGAATACTGCTACGTTGTGGGGAGAAATTGGATGCCGCTTTCCACAGCGGTTACGCCGGAGTTTGTGTCGCGTTTTTGCGAGGATATTTGACGGGCCCGCAACATTGTTGCAAGCCATTCGGAGGACAGTTTCCAGTAGGCCCCGATACTACTTCGAGGCTTGCGATATAGAGATTATAGGATAGAAAGGAATTTATCCAACACGTCCTTCAAAGTAAAGCTCACCACAACATGCGTAATCAGCCAAAGTAACGGTGGCCCTTAGCTTGAGGAAGCCTATAATAAAGGACAGTTTGTAAAAAGAAGAGGTGCTTAACAAAGTATGGAAGAGCAAAAAGGTGTTCAATCCTCCTTCTGTCTGGAAAAAAAGCACACGATAAATGAAATTCACTCATATACGACATGATAAATGATAGAGGAATGGTAAGTTCAAGCACGTCTAATGCAACTTTTCTTAAGTGAAAATCCATCCGTTGACATTTGTCCCAAGCAGTATTTTGGTAATCTGACTAGCAGTCAGGGGTAATTGTCTCCCGAATCGGATCAAAGCTTTCACGCGGCGGTACTAGTTCAGTTGTGCGTAATTTATCCACACTGTGTAGGACACCGATAATGGCATTGAGGCAGAAATTAAAATGGTTAACTGCGAAGATAGAAACAAAACGGTAAACGGGTCAAGTCTGCATGAGACACTCCCTGGGTTCCAGGCATTTTGCGAAGATAAGGGTATAGGTGTGCAGTGAATTTCTGGGTGGTATTTGCATGGGATTTTTGCCGATTGCGCAAAACGTTTGTATAAGCCGACCCCTGCTACAGACATGGAAACTTGTCCAAAATTCCTCGGCTTAATCACGGTCAAATCGGTTAAATTATTAACTGTTCCTAGCCCAAATGTTTCTGGTAAACAACAACCCACTGTATGGGAACATCAACAGTCTTGCTAAAGAAAGCATATCATCCCCCAAGTTTTCACAACAGGCGGTAGGACGCAAATTATTGACGAGGTGGCCAATGGCCTACGGATAAAATACGCCGCAAGTTTCGATTTCGCAGCCTCTACCCGTCACACATTGTCAAACACATCATTGTCTTCAGGGTTACACGATTAAATTTTAACCCCGCAAATGTGCTAAGGCAATTGCTCTCCATGCGCGATTATATCTCTCCGGAAGCCGAAGACATCCACCTGAAAGTACTAGAGACTGTCCCACCAGTTGAACCGAGCCCCTGTCACAGTGCTTCCATAAATGCTTCATGATACCTCTTGCTCAGTTATTCCTGTTTCGTAGTTAGCACGTGGATCTTAAATGGGTGTGAGAAGACATAACCGGTGAACCACACGGAATTGTATCCTGACACATGGATCGAAAGAGAAAAGCATGAACGCTAAAATGAGACAATCAGAACAAAAATAAAAATCCAGTTAGTATCAGCCAACTTGACTATGCTGTTCAAGCAATCTTGTGGGTGTGGGTGTTGTTTGAAGAGCGTCAACACATGCGACCGTAAATTACCATCCTGTGGCAGATGAAATCACATTTGTAAAACCTAACTTCCTATCGGTTTAGGTGAACATTATGGTTTCCGAATAGCGATCGGCTGATCGGTTTCATCCTTTTGAACTTTTTTCTCCTAACGCTCTTCTGTAACGACTCCTTCATCCCCAGAATATGGTGCGAACCAGGTGCGGGAACGCATAAAATTATTGTGCCTGCGTACTCTCTCTCCACTTCCCAGTTGTATGTCGGCCTCAGTATCTTAACTCGTAAGCACGGTTCCTGACTTCCATACCTGATCATGCGTGAGTTACTTGCACACGCCTCTTTGTGCTACCAAAGCCTGAGGTTTAGCTGATGCGTGCCCACTGTGCTGCATGCACTATTGTTGACAATGCCTGGCCTGACGGCGGATTGGGAAGTTAGTCATGGCCGCGTACGTGACCGAAGCCAACATAGCCCCCGGGATTTTCTGATGGACTCCAGCAGTGCGCTGCGATGCGCGAGTAGGAATCGGTGAGATGTAATGCGTAAAGAGCCGTGAAGTAGAGAAGAGCCGTGAAGGAGACTTGTCTGGACGGTTTGTACCGCTCTTTCCGCTGGGTAGCATGGTGCAGAAGTCATGTGGTGGATGCCATTACCTTGAAACTATTGTTTGAACGCTACACTGGTGGACTGCGGACCGTTATCTGTGACCATTTTCGGCATACCCCGCATGGATAGGCTATCATGTAACTTATTGATTGTAGGTTCCGTAATAGAGTTAACGAGGACAGGTACATATATCCACTTGGAGTAGCATCCACCAAAAGTAGCAACCTTTTCCCTTCAATCCGACCAAAATAGCCAGCGTGGACATGATTACATGGACTGTCGGGTAGCTTCCAACGGTGAATGAGACCGGTTGGTTTGTCTTTTGGATATTTCTTGCATGTAGTACCATTATCCAAACAACGCTTCGATATCTCTATGGAACGCTGGCCACCAACAGTTTGATCTGGCCAGAACTTTCATGCGGACGATCCCCTCATGAGCATGGTGTAAATCACACTGTACAGCTAATATACTCCCCGGTGGAATAAGGCTAAATGATTCATGCAATATACATCCTTCATGTAAACTTAAAGACGACAGTAAGGAAACGCATGAATGTCGTCAGAGGATCGCGGCCCCCAACCCCACAGCTTCAAAGGTTTCACTTTCAATAGAATCGCATCGCAATCTGTACTTTTCCTGTACCTTTCACATTTACCGACCGTTTACACAGTGTAAAATGTTGCTGGGATCATCAGGTCACTTAGATTCGATCAGAATCCAACGTAAACTCATTTCTAACCCATTTGTGTTAAGAAAAAGTAACACTTTCTTACCATCATTTCTTTTTTCCAGCTTGGACTGGCTTTTTACCGGACAAGTCCTGTCAAACATATAAATGCGAGTTTCTAGATCATGTAAAATAAGAAATTGAGCCCAGTTATGCATTTGTCCTTTTCTTCCTTTTGATCGCGTCTTGCATGCTGGCGTATGGACTAAACTTCAGTCTCTCGGGGTATCATATCAGCGGCTGTCATGGTTCTCATCCCTTTTGACCGGGCGTACACAGACGGTGCGGCTAGACAGAGCGGAATCACAGTATAGGCCCGTCATCAGTGGCGTTTTCCAAAGTATTGTTTTAGGTCCACTACTACTTCTTTTACCCGTTAACGAAATATTTGATTGTGTGACACACGGAAGACCATTACTATTTGCAGATGACACTAAAGTTGTATTCTCTCTAGATGCGAATGCAACTGGAACTGTCTTTTCACATGTTCAGTGTGATCTTTCTGCGTTAGATCAATGATACGGCCACTGGAAATTCGAATTCTGACCAGCTAGGTGCAACCTCAACTCCTATGGTTATAGTCTGCCGTCCGATGCATTGAGAGTAAACGGATCAACACTTGCCAATTGCCTTGCAGTACGTGTCCTAGGAGTGTACTACGTCAGTTCACTAAACTTCGCCGAACACGCAGGACACAGTATAGCCAAGGCCAAATCAGTCACCGACAACATCTGTAAGTCGGTGGTGCTTAAGGAATCCAGATGTGCTCTGTCCAAGTGCTGCGCTCGACCTATCCTAGGATACTGCTCCTTAGTATTAAGTAACGCGCGGAAAAGTAAAAATAGCAGTTGAGACAGTGCAACGTTTGCCAACCAAGCGACTACCGGAATCAGGTACAGTAAACTATGGTTGTAGATGCAAACAGATCCGGCTAAACCCCCTGTGGTTCCGGAGGCTCAAAATCAAGTTGGTATTTCTCTTCCAGATACTGCACAACTCAAATGCTAATACCGAGTTTTGTGTTCAACAGAATTCGGATAATCGCTACCCGTTGCGGATTAGACTCTATTCGATCCTCTTACTGAAAACTCATACGAAGATACCCTCTAGTTTCTTTTCTAGATATATGTTCACATGGAATAGGCTGCCATTAGAAATCAGGTCGATACCAACGGCGGTAGCAGTTTGCCTTAATTTACGCCGAGTTCTCCATTCAATCCCTATTGCACAATTACTTGGCCTAAACCAGTCTGAAAATGATAAATGTGAACAAGGTCCAGATCGATTCTAATTTTGAAATATGGTAATGTAGCTATCCGACTAAGCTGCCGTCATCCTCGGCAGCCCAAATCAGCGCATGCGGTCTCGCCTCTCGCACGCTATTACTTAGCATTCATTAGCTATTTTCTCATGGAAATCTGGGACGACGTAATTTTGCTGCGTGACGCATCTTAACGTCGTAGGTACTGATGATCTCGTATCATTCAAAAACTACAACGCCATTAGCTTTACACTGTAGATCTGCGTCCGACCACAACACCTGCATTCCATCCTTATACTGCATTAGACATTTTCTTCTAGCAAGCGAAGATGACTGGACGACCCAAAACGACGCTGCGCCTTAGCCTAGTATGTCCTATTACTCACATAACCGTCTTCTGGCTCCAACCGCTTTGGATCTTCGCTGTATACGGGTATCTAGCCCCACCTCTTGCTTTTATCCCTCAGCCTTTAATCCGTCACTTTTTCAAACAAGCAAGGGTGACTGCATTACACTGCGCGACCAAGCGTGTTCGTGTTCACGTATCCACTTACTTGCATCAACCCATTTGCTTCTTCACTGTAGACGGACGTTCACCGCCATGAGCTGCTTTCCATCATTCTATTTCCATTAGCTGTTGTCTATTAGTCAGGTAGGGTGATTAATTCACTCTACGCAACTCAGCGCCCTAGTCTCGTATGCTCCGATGTTCAGATGGGTTTTACCTTAATAAATGCCTACTTAATTAGCTGTAAACGTGCATCCAGCACAACATTTGCTTGATTATGACGCGTAGCAGTGAAAGCCGCAAGGAAGCTGTCTCGCTGATGCCGCCTTATCTTTGCTCGATAGCCAGCTCTTTGTGACGGTATGTTGTCTACACAAGGTGTAGGCGCCTTGACCCTGAATGTTTGCTTAGGGCATTAAGGTTTTCAGGTAAGGCCCTCTTTTTATTCTTTATTTCATAGGTTCTCATGGTTGTATGGCAGCAAAGCATCAGTTCAAATGGCAGATGGACTGCTGTTGATGATGATGATAATGCCGTTACTCAGCCTGCATTAGTCATCTTCCCCTAGATATCCGGGGACGAGTTAATCATCCTGATCGACGTAGCGACGTAACCTCATACATACAGACGCGCACATGCCCGTTAAAAACTGCAACACCTTCTACTCTGCTTTCATCGGGCAACCAGCACCAACTCGCATCCCTTCCCCTTTCCCGCTGCTTTTCCTTTCGTTATAACTCATATGTTTATATATATGTACAGATATACATATATATATACGGCGACGCAGATACACAGTACATAATGGTACAACGGTTAGTCCTTTCTTGCATGTTATCTACTTTTCCTGAAGGCTTCCATCGCATTGCCATCTAGCTGTCTGGTCGGCAGCTAGTTGTCCGTTGCCTTACTCTCCAAGTGTTTCTGACATGTTGGCTAGCACCTGTGGTACCATGAAATGACCTTGATGGTCCTTAATCAGAGATACCGATCCCCACTCCAATGACGCACAAGGTTTCCTCAAGTGGATACGGACAGGAATTCAACGCGACGCAAGGAAATGTGACGACATATTTTACGACGAAGGAGCGAATAATGGAGGACAGGTGATTGTGGATAGCGCCGCAAGCAATCAGTTTCCAGAGCAAATCAAACCAACTGATCGAAACACAGTTTGAGTCATTGCTTCTACATTTAGTTGCGATAAATATGTATATTATCATTTGCGTCCATCTACCCCTTTGCACTTGCAAAAGAACGTGCCAATGCAAGGGCTGAACCCTTCCAAGGCCTCTGGGCTTGATTTAATTCCTCCGCAACTGTTACATGAGTTGGCTGCGGAACAAAGTGGACCGCTCTCGATCGCGTTTCTGAAAGCGCTTGACAGTTGTGCATTAACTTCTGAATGGAAGGTAGCTATCATCTGTCTCGTCTACGAAAATCGGACAGGAGTCTGCCTGCAAGTTACAGGCCGGTTAGTCTGACGAGTGTGGTAGTCAAGCTCCTCGAGAAAGTGGTGTGAGATTCTTTCGAGAGTAATCTGAGTAGATTGCATCTACTTAGGAATGTACAACACGGATTCCGGAAGAGATTTTCGTGTCTGACGAATCGATTAGTGGCTCACGAAAGGCGGTCGGATGCAGTGGATAACGGCCACGCACTAGAAGTGCTTTTCGTCGATTTTCGAAGGGATTTGACAAGGCACCTCACTTGAGGCTCGCTCAAAATCTGACCTCCTACGGGGTATCTGGCCGCGCCCCTCATTGGGTGAGTGCCCACTTGGATAGTAGAGAACAGTGTGTGCAGATAAGTCGTAGCCTATCGCTTAGGCAGTCTGTCCTCAGTGGTGTGTCACAGGGTTCGGTCCTTGGACCGCTGCTGTGCAACATGTGGATGACCTTCCCGCGGCACATGAGGTTCCATCGCTACTATTTGCTGATGATCTGAAGCTGTGAAATATTGTCGATGTTCCTCGGGGTTGGGAAGCTATTCAGCGAGCCTTCGATGCGCTATGGGTCTGGTCTACTTTATGGTTAGTGCCCATAAATCAGGGAAAGTGCTCCCTTCTTCGAATTGCAGGGTTGTCCTGCTGCAAAATTCTTGATCAATGGGGCCGCACTCTCCATGTATCCAGCAAGCATGATGTAAGCGTCGTACACCCTTCGACTTTACACTCTGGCGACAACTGGAAGAAGGCTGCAAACAGAGGTTGGGTTGGTTGGTTTAATACGATGTTCTTTCTGAGTCTTGACGGGCGGCATCTTTACGAGACTGTTCCCGGCTTTTGTTCGGTCTCATCTGGAATACTGCAAACAGGCTTGTGCGCCCTGCCTCGTCCGGGGAAAATGGAGCCAAAGTGGGTTTTATGGGTGCGTACAAGGTTAGTTGAGGGATTACGGGAACGGACGTACCCCGATCATCTACTTACTTTGGGACTGCATCCAATGCACTACCGAAGGCTTAGAGAAGACCCAATCCTAACTTACCGTATCTTAAATGGGAAGTTTGTTCTAGATGTATCTTAGGTATTTGATTCCGCTAGATTGGCTGCTTTACTTGGCTATGAAGCTGGACAAACCGCGGTCCGGTCGGAGTAGAGTGGAAATCCGGCTGTCAAGCCCAACCATCGAACGCTGGAACAGGCTTCCGAAAGGTGTTATCAGGGAACCTATGATTAAGGTGTTTGAGCGACAACTTGGCGCTCTTGGGTGGCAACACGAAACCTTGCCCTTTCCCGAGGGATGTCGCATCTTCATATTGTGATGTCCTTTTCTCTACTATTCTTCATGCGTTGGTGTAATTTTCTTATTTCAAGTGCACTTCCTCATTCTGTACCTTCGATTTAATTGTCCATCCTTTGCATACTTCATGTGACTGTCACATCAGGGACTGCTAGAGCAGGAAACGTGGGCATTGACTGGTTGGCCAGGGTGCGATACGGGTGTTCCGTTTTAGATCCATCAATAACTCGGAGCATTTCATCAATTTCTGGTTCAACGATCCAATCAAGATGGAACACTCACGGGATTCTCCTATCATTCCAGTCCAACTGGTACTTGAGCTTGCTATTTCAACGTGTAAACAACATTCACAACCATATCTCATGTGCTGAATCTCAAGAATCTCAGTACTTACACTTAAAAAGATTAATATTTTATCAAAAATTCCGCATATCCGTTTGAACAAAACTGATCATGCCTTGTTTGGTGTGTCTTGCGCAACATCGAGAATATATCTCTTGTTTATTTATGAAAGAGACATGAAACCATTTTGGCCAGTTTGTGTACACTTTGGTAGCGAAGCTTTTGAACTCCTCACTGTGACACCTGCACTTCAAAGTTATTGAAAAACGTGTTTTGCAGTCTTCCGAGAGTAGGAAATCTCTGCGCAGTGATTGAAATCTTTAAGCTACGGACGGGATATTCTCTTACTCGAAATAAATACGAAGTGCGATTTTATTGCCTCGGCTTTTCCAGTTACCGGCTCTCATGACAGTTGCCTAGTTCAATTCGTCCGCACGCGCTGTTAATCTGGTGTGATCGCCCAAACCACCCACGCGCTGCCCGGGACCACGCTAAGCTTAGTACATGCGTAGCCTCGCCAATTCCGCGCTGTGCATCTGGTCTGTGCAATCTAGTTCAGCTTCTGTGTGCGATACTTGAATGCTTTTCCTACTTCTCCGCCTCTACCCGCTCCGCCCGTTCACTTGGCCAGTCGATTCTGCGTACCATGTCTTCAGCCTAGGTCCTTTGGTACGTCCTCTGAGTGCGTTGTACACCCGATCTTGTCCTGGTCACTTAGGCAGTAATCTAATTGCGATGGCCAAATTAAATCCTAACAAATCCCTATACTCGTAGTTAATCAAAATCTGAGCCCTACCAGTATTCAAAAGCCCGTGTGGATTTACAGCAACCCGATGATGTTTTGAGTAATTGATTAGGTCCCGTCATGTACATTAGTTTGAGCAATACTCCTCTTGGTTATCCTTTCTTGGGCTTCAGCAATAACATATGCGTGATTCATCGGGTGGTATCTTGACAATTCGTATTGCGGACTACTTATGTATTCATGTTGGATTGTTTCCACTTACACGGGAATCAGCCAGCATCTAGCTAATATGTGAAGATATTTGGTAACAACTGATAGATAGTTAATCCACAGAGTCTTTTGTGAGTCGAGCGATGTCCTCATGACCCGAAAGCGTGGATGGTTTTTTGAATGCCATAACGAATTGCATCTCACCCATTGTCGCAGAGCTATGGTATAATAGCTCCTTTGTTCTTCTTACAAGTGGGTGTATTACATCGATGTGTCTGACGAATGTGAAGGCAAGGCTAGCGTTGATTGACTTCCACATACAGAGAATGTGGCGAGCTAGTGAACTATAATTTAACGTAAGTGATTCAATTTTTGAGGAGATATGGATTTTCGCCTTTTAGCTAGCTGCATCTGCTTGCGTGCCCTTTCAGAATTTCTAAGTGCGCAAATTTCTTTCCTGACTCTGGCTGTATAGGTTAAACCTTGTGGCTGCTGCACAGCTTCATGTATCTGCAGTAGGGCACCGAATGTAATGCGCTTGCGATACAATGCTTGAACTTTCTTCAGTCTGATTAGAGCTTTGTTGAAAAGCTTGTGCTGACTACTATGCCAAGTGCGTAGTCTAATACAACAGGCGTCAGCCCGTCTATACATAGGACAATATCGTTGTTAATCGCATTAGAACTTAAATGATCCGGCTTGAAAGCGAATACGACCAGATTTTGCTTTAGTATTCTGTAGTGGAATTATTAGCTGTAATCCAATTTAATTGTTACAGAGATGTGCTGAAGCGTCCTTCCCTACTCGACCCGTTCCCCAAAACTCGAAAGTCTATCATTCTCGTTTATGATGTCGGACAGATATACACGCTCAGCCGCGTTTTCTCATAGGTATTCAGTAACGGTTAAAATCCTAATATTGCCAAAATTCACCAGGCCATCTGGACGGAGAAATCAATCAGATAAACTGGTGTATACATTGATCGATGCACTTGCCAAATGCAAGTCTATGCAAGATGAGATGGATGGGCCGAAAATCAAATTGAATTCTTTCGTTTATATGCAGACAATACTCGAAAAATTTGTATGTTATTCCATCCTGCTGCAAGCGACGGTAAATCTAAATAGGGATCATGTTAAACCCATCAGCTTCTTGATTGAAGCTATTGCAGCAGAAGTGTCTGATGAAGTACGACATTTGAGAAAGAAAGTGGTATTCAATTTGCCCGATAAACTGCATGCGCAATAACCACAGCCTATCCTGCTTAGATCAGATAACTTGGAATGCAGACGTTGTAAACTATGCAAGGCTCCGGCAGAGAAATCATCAAAGAGACTGACTCACTATTTTCAATTTATTTGTTTTATTGGTAGCAAAACTGTTAGTTGCAAATGTTGTACAAATAGCAGAAAGCGCCACCTTCAAAACACTGAGAATAACCACTTATAATGCGCCCCAATGGTTGTACTGTACCGCGGTACTAATCCCTGGATTATACAAATGTATTTGATGATTGTGTGATTGATTGAACCTATTTTAAGATGTAATTGCTTGCACAGGGATACTTTACTTGATTTCATTATTCGTTAACATTTCCTTCTAAGACTCTAGGCAACTATTTTCATCCGCCACCTAATGCTCTCTCAAAATGTTATCTGCCACTCACGCGCGCTGAAAATTTAAGAATTTATTCTCTCGCAATTCTTCGTACCGCTACACATTCCTACCTTATTTGTCAGCTTTACTAGCCTACCAGAATAAGTCGCAAATGTTTCACTTACGCGGCTCCTTGAATGACGCATACATATCTTTATCTATGTACTTCTTTAAGTAGTGTTTATATATTTTAACTGCTTCCATCATTCAGGGTCTCTGCAGTGATAGAGTAAATGACACGCCTGCACCAATTTTTGTGCGTATAGCTTATTTTCCCTTGAGTTAACTTGAGGACGTACCGAAGAATAGTTTGCGCAAGTTGATTTTGTCAATTCAAGTGGTTCATAGTTTGCAAGATATCTCATCTCATCTACTTGGGCAGTTACGTCACGCACTCGACATGGCAATCTTGCATTCGAAACTGGTCTAATCGGTGAACGATCGTACCACCGTTTCCCCTCACAGTAAGATTTCGGAACTGACCATGCAATCGTGAACAAGGATGGGCTTGAACTAAACAACGCAGGAGCAATCAGCCAGATCACGGGATCCCCCCCACACACATTCACAAAACAAATGCCACTAGTTAGAATATATCAAGCAAGTGAACGAACTTGCCAGAACCTACTGGAGCTTTTATTTGGCTGTTCCTCAGTGAATCACAGTAAGGCACAAGGACTTCACTTGAGATTAATGTACTATTTGCTCAATTGATACGATACTACTTTCCTTCACATTCTTTCTGGCAATCCGACAATGAATAAAACCTATTGCGGTTCCCTGCACATCCACCGTAGATGAACGGCATACATATTTGCTCATCGGAATCGTATCCGAAGTTCAGAATGTACGCGACGCACGGTCCGGATTCCTTGGGAAGATTGCAATAATCTGACAAAATAGAAGAGCGCAAATTGATTGAAGGAATGCGTTTTACCTTTAATATCTGTACGTGATATTGTGTCAACTCGAAAATAATGCTAATTGAGTCGAACTCATGCTTGTGTTGAGAAAATCATTGGATTTACGGAATCACTGATTCTGTGATTTGTCGCCTGTCAATCTGAAATGCGAACACCCTAATGTCTAGGTGAGATACACGTAGAAACATGTCGATCACGATGACAACCCTACAGGGCGTACGGCTTTGAGTCCTTCCCATTGTGGCGCATGATTGCTAATTTCCTCTTTTCTTGCGCAACCATGCAACCAGTTGCTGATCTGTGAGCCAGTGCTGTAAACTAGTTCGCCTATGGAATGGTACTTTTATTGACAGTGAGCGAGCCAACTTAATTGCTTGTTTGGAATATTTGGTCAAACAATTATAGACTAATTGTCTGCAGGTGAAGCAATGAACGAATAAAGCGCTATCAGATTGCGTTAATAACAAGCATATCTACATAATGAACACACCCCGGATTGCACCCTGGACTTGAATACCAAACAAACAGAAAATTATGATCAGGGCGAAGACGTCATTCATTTGCGAATGTGTGGCAAACTGTAAGTTACCTCACTGTACCAACTGTTTGTTACATTATATATCAGAGTAACTTGCTTACCAATTTCTTTGAGTTTCATGTGCCTATCCTCATTGCATGCAGCTACACGTAAACACATCACACAGATTAGTGGGAAACGCCCTTTTCTGGTTCTTCGCAATAAAGCTGAAGCATTTGTCAGGTATCTCATGGGTTTCACTTGCTGACCGTTGTCCTTAGCTTGCTTAACCTAAAGATTGTTGCTGCTGACGGCTGAAGCCAACATACTACACTTAATTCCATTATCTAGTTGTAATACGCTCACTCCCTCCTCATGGTTTGTGTTAAACCTCGTAGCGATTCACCGGCAAACCCTGGGTTACGTGTTATTTTGCGCTGGATTTGGAAAGATATACGCCCTACTTTTCTCCATCGACATCTTCGTACAACTCATCCCCTCCCTTTCCGCTTATTCACGGTCACAGTTCATGTACTGCAGTGGTATTTTCTGGGTTATGTTGTTGCAACCTAATATTTTGCAGGTTTTCAGTACTCTAACTCATCTCATCATGATGGGGCGGGTGTGGTTGGATATTTCAGCTAGACACTTTTAGCCTTCTCGCGTTTATCTGCAAGTTCATTGACACAGATGCAAAACTGTTGATGAATTCGCATCTAGTACATTCATAATTTGCTGCCAATTATTAAGCAAGCCATAATGTAGCAAGAAAGACGCGGTACCGCAACACCATCTTTATTGAAGCTGCATGCACTTTTGTCAGGGTATCTTGATATCAAGGTCCTAATTGTAAACGTGGGAATTTGGGAGGAACAGGGGATTCGGTAAGGGTTACATTATACGTATGGTGCTTTGTCACTAAGTGCGTTATCACTTACAAAACCAAGTGTTCTCTTCCCATCACTTCGTTTGAAGTCATGATCGTGCCGTTAGGGAAACTACTCAATTGGGCCGTTTTCAAGGCGAATTAGTGGAGACATTTGAAGCGGGGATATGGCAGCGATAGCGTAGTCAGCGTCTCGTTTACATTGTGTTGACCTCGATGTCCACATAGGGTCCACTGTAAGGTGGAAATCAGCATATCTGGCTAGCCGAAACGGACGTGTCATATCCACGTTAACCATATTCTTGTCTCATGCTAATTAGGCAAGCATGGAATTAGACAGCAAGTGAGCTAGCAGTTATGCTGTAGCAGCGTAATAGCTGCAGTAGTGTGGACCGTAAACCACACTATTTGGATTCCTGTCTGAGCTGCAGAACATTCAAAGACCATTCCGCTTACTTCGTAATTTGTGGCGAAGTCTGTGATGAGATCTCTTGCCTGTTCTTATCGAACATGTGCAATTATAGATAAAGCTAATACCATGGGCCCAAGAAACCAATGATGACGTTTGTTGAATCACGTGGACATTACACTCAATGCCGTGGTCGAGAGTTAAAGTAGATCTGCTCAGGTGGCAACCACAAGAAGGCGCGCACACGCCACATATACACATGCGCGAACGCTGAACTCGTCATGCAAAATTCATCTAGCGGTTACCCTCCACAGCCGACTCATCCAGAATCAGTGCAAAGCTTGCTCTCATCGACCAAGTGAAAACGCAAACATCACTCCACCAATCAGCTTAGGAGCCGACAGCATCATTTTCGTAATGCGCACATAACTAGGATACGCTTGACTGGCAACTCGGGCAAAATGAGAGGGGACACAATGAACATCCCTTTCCGAAAGTTCTAGAGAAGGGATTCTTAACCTTTAGCCAAGCGAGGTCCCCACTTAAACTTTTCCATTTCTTGTCGCCTACCAACATTGCTCACCACAATTCCAGCATTCCACAACGTCAAACGGAGATAAATCAGTAAATCCCAGTGACCGTATTAGCATCCTCGGTTATGATGGCCACTTTGTCAAGGCTGATATCATTGCCATTTTCTATATCCATCTCATTGTTGAGCATTTACATCCTCAATATGGAAATCATTATGCAGCGACATCAAACCATTTATCGCTAGTTAGAGCAATATCATAGTTAATAGCGAATGTTGCATTCAAGTAGCGTTGACATTTAACTATAAAATATGAAGAATTAACAAGAATCGTAACCGCTTAACAATATTTTGGTCGAAATATCGATGCGAGCCTTGAGACTGCTGTCCTTATGACAGCGAACGACGGCGCTGCACTAGGCTCAAGCTGATATCCATTGAAAGCGGCTTAGGATTCACCAGCAGCATTAGATTTGTGTCATTCCGAAGCTCAATTTTCTCTCTTTTAATCCGGATGTGCTGTTGCTCACCACTTTGCAAGCAACGGTGGAGATTAGTGCCATGCTCTTCTTTCAGCGAGTCTTAGAGCAAAAGTCATCTGCCACACATGTTATGTCACCCAAATCTGCTGCCACTTGTACCAATCGCTTTTGGAACAGTTCACTCGGATCCTTTTAACTAAATGGAAAGGGTGGTAAGGAAATTGGAATTTTCATCTAGAACCACGTGCCAGAATACAGGTCTACCTTCGTGGTTTCTTGGCATTGGTCAAACGCAACTAACCTCTCCCATGGTTGGTGGCGTATACTGCGTGTCACTCTCGGAAACGGACTGCTGTAATCTGATCAATGTCTAACTGGGTGAGTACAATAAGGTGTCGCAAGGAGAATGATGAACCAATAGGGAAGCAGAGAATTGGACGCTTCGTGTGTGTGTGTGTGTGCCTAGGGCTGTATGCACCTGCCTGTTTAGACTAGCTGTCAAGAATACTGACAGAATACACAATATCACCTCTCCGCCTAAGCGTTTGATACGTCCAATCCATATCGATTCGGTCGTCTTTGTTCTCGGCCAGTCCTGCGGAGCTGCGTGCTTTGCATGGTTTCGTCAGTGAAGGCTGGTGGCATTTGCTCCGTTCGTCTGATACTTGTGAATAATCTCCGGGCGTTGACTGTGCGGCCATCCTCCAGCCGATAAGTGCCTGGCCCACATGCACTCGTTATTCTTATCGGATCTGTTAACGTGGGCTGTCCTTTTCATGCAGCGTTTACCTTCACGCGCACGAATGTTCCGGGCTGGAGCGGAGTAGTATGCTGCCGGTAAGTGGTCTGATATCGATGGCGACGATCTAACTCGTCGGAATTATTGGTTGCAGGAATGGAAAGTGCGGCATTCAACTTTGTCCGAAGCTCACGCTGAAGCATGAGTTTAGCTGGCGTTTTGTCTGTAGCTCGGTGGTGTGCGGTTCGGTAAGAAAATAGTGCTTGTAGTACTGCATCCTCCCAACCTGTACCAGATAAGCGAATAGTTTGGATACTCTCTTTCAAGGATCGATTGAACCGCTTTACCATGCCATTTGCCGCTGGATTATACGGCATTGTACGTGAGTGCCGGATAGCGTGAAGTTGAAGGAACGAATGAAACTCGTGGCTTGTAAACTGCGGCCCGTTGTCCGTCACTATCTCCTCTGGTAATCCGAAACGGGAAACATATATTTCAGCCATCGAATAATGCTGGCAGTAGTCACCTCCCCACACAAATGAACTTCCGGCCATTTATTGTAAAAGCAGGTCGCCACCAAACAGTTCCTTTGATGCTGAGGCGCTGAGGTAAATGGGCCCAAGATGTCAACAGCTATCTTGGCCCACGGTCGCATAGGATAGTCAATGGGTTTTATAGGGGATGAAACCGGCCTTGAACTCTTGTCTGCCCTTTGACATGAAGAGCAGTCATGAACAAGTTTTTCTATTTTGTGTGTCATTTTGGGCCACCAGAAGCACGCGTCAACCTTGCTTTTCGTACGAATGATACCAGGGTGGCTCTCGTGAGCACATAGCATTATCTTTTGTATCAAACTCCGAGGAGCTACAAATTTTCGCCACACATTAAACATCCATCTACAAATGAAAGTTCGTGACGCAACACGTAGTACGGACGAACCTCGCCTGTGATCTTGTTACTTTGTGGCCAACCGTTTAGCAGAAACCCCTGAACGTGGCAGAGTGTCTCATCTTCCTGAGTCGCCTTCGGGAGTTCTTCCTTAGTCAGGGCTGAGATTGGTTCATTACTCAGGGAAGACACCATTAACCTCTCATTATCATCCTCATTATTTTCAGTTTTGTTGAGGGGTAGTCGAGAGAGCCCATCCGCTACCTGGTTTTCGCGTCCGGGACGGAATTTAATTTGAAAATCGTATGTTAACAATCGTGCATACCAGCGATGTATCCGAAGTGGTTTGATGCCATTTGTTCCTCGAGTAAGTAAACTAGTTAGCGCTGCGTGGTCTGTACGAAGAGTGAAGGGTCTTCCGAACAAGAACAAATTCCACTTCTCACAGGCCCAAACACAGGCAAGGGCTTCTTTTTCCCCGGCAGAGTAAGAAAGCTCCGCCGCCGATAATTTTCTGGAAGCGTATGCAATAACTCTTTCATGCCCATTTTGAATTTGAGATAGTATAGCACCCAACCCAATGTTTGATGCATCAGTAAAGACAATCGTTGGACCCGTCTCGTCGAAAATCGCCATAACTGGTGTGGAAGCAATACGGCCTTTTATCTCATCAAATGCCTTTTGTTGGGGTAGACCCCAAACAAATACACCTTTCTCCTTTGTCAGTTCGCGCAGTGGCTCAGCAATATTCGTGAAATCCTGCAGGTAACGTAGGTTGTAAGAACACATACCTAGAAAATGCTTTATTTCAGTGGAGTGCTGTGGGCAAGGAGCCTCGGTGATGGCACGTGCGTTGTCAAAACTCGGCTTCATACAGTCATTTATTATAATGTGGCCCAGGAACTCGACCTCACTAGCATTAAATTTGCACTTCTCGAGGTTTAATCGGAGGTTAAGATCGTGTAGTCGACGTAACACAGCATGCAGTCGTGAATTATGTTCTTCTGGAGTCCTACCGAATACACAGATGTCGTCCATGTAGACTATTTGACCAGGTAAATTGGCAAATGAGTGAACCATAAACTTTTGCCAAGCTGCTGGAGCTGAACTCATGACCATTGGCAAGACTTTGTACTGAAAGAGTCCGTCCATAATGAGAAATGCGGTCAGCGGTCTTGACTTCTTAATTAGAGACATGTGAAAGAAAGCCTTCCTAAGGTCAAATTTTGAAAAATATCGGGCGCCAGCTAGTTTAACTATTAGTTCATCCGCGGTTGGAAGCACAAACTTTTCTACCACGATTTGCCGATTTAGGGACTGCAGGTCATTGCATATTCTTACTGTACCGTCCTTCTTGAGGACTGTAACCATAGGGTGGACCCATTCAGCACAGTTAATGGGTTCAATGAGATCATCTGCAATCATCCGCCGTAATGCTGACGAAACAGTCTCTCTTCTGGCCAAAGGAATTGGACGTGGATGAGCAATAGCTACCGGTTTAGCATCCTGCTTCAGACATATGCGGTGAACGGAGGAGGGAGCGCGTTCTATTGTTTGTTCAAATAATTTCGGGTACTGTATCTGTAGGTCTGGTAGGTTAATTGCCATGATACGCATACGAGCTAGGGACGGCGTGACTCCCAGTGCAACCATAGCGTTGCGTCCGAGTAAGGGACGGTTATTTCCGCGGGTAACGTACACAGCAACTGATGATTTCACGGCCCCAAGTTGCAACACAGTCACCACAAATCCTCGTATTTCTACCGGGGCCTTTGTATAACTGTCAAATCGATAGGCTGAAGGATGTATAGGCATGTCATGTAGGTGAATGTCATAAAAACTACTCGGTGCTATAGTGATAGGAGAGGCTGAATCGAGTTCCATGTCAACATATGTTATTCTAACGTGTGCAAAACTGTAACAGTACGAATCTCAGGCATAGGTAGTTTAGGCTCTGGACAATTGGAACGATAGTTAGACACAGTACTTGTGTTATCAATGGAAAATACATTTTCAGAGGACTGTAACTGTTGATTAGAAACGGAATCTGTAGGATTCAACTGAGAAATGCGTGCTGAACAACAACAACGAGCAAAATGTCCACGCTTACCGCACTTTTTACAATCCATTTCTAGGGCAGGGAACTTGGTAAAATTGGCTTTATGTTGTAGGCTGCCGCAGCGGAAGCATTTCTGTGGGGATTGGAATTCGGTTGGCGAGCGATGGATCTTGGCAACCTCCTGTGTGTCTGCGTGGGTGGCGAAATATCGCAACTGTTCGGCCGTACATGTTTTGAGGCGAGCTAATTCCACAGTCTTATCCCAAGTCAATTTGGAAGCGTCCTCGGAATGTAGGCATTCCCGAATTCGGTTGTTGGTGATACCACTAATCAACTGCTGCACTAGCATTACGCCCTCGATTCTATTTTTCGGTATGGTTGAATACTCGCAGGGTCGTACACCGCGAATGAGGCGATCAACGAAACCGTCTAGAGTTTCCGATGGTTACTGTGTAAGTCGGCCGAATTTGAGGCGAGCCATGAAGAGATTTGTACGCTGTCCCCATGACTTGTCCAGCACCTCTAGCGCTTTCGTTAAGGTATCTTGTGACTGCAGCTCCAAAACATCAAATTGACGTTGTCCCTCATCACTGAGTAGGTGTCTGAGTAGCTTCAGTTTCTGGCCTTCAGTGTAGTTAGAAGTCGCAGGTAGTAGGTCAAGATAGTTTGTAAACGGGGATTTCCGCTGCCTCCATGCACTTTCGGTAGGACATAAGGTCGGATCAGATCAGTAAACTGTAGGAGGATGTAATTCCATGGCGTAGGTTCGTAAGGCGCGACGCCAGTGTTGCATACGAAAAGGTCACTCTCGGAAACGGACTGCTGTAACCTGATCAATGTCTAACTGGGTGAGTACAATAAGGTGTCGCAAGGAGAATGATGAACCAATAGGGAAGCAGAGAATTGGACGCTTCGTGTGTGTGTGTCTAGGGTTGTGTGCACCTGTCTGTTTAGATTAGCTGTCAAGAAAGCTGACAGAATACCCAACACTGCGCTCTACACTGGACCTCATTCAACGGTTTCGGGTCAATAAGCACGAGCTGTTCGTAGGTTTTCCGCGCAATGATTGCTACCTGACTAACCAGTCGGCTGGCTCGTCAACTTTGGTAATCACACCTACCCTCACTAATTTGCTCAATTCAGCGGAGAACATGTCACGCAGCGCAAATGGAATGCCCCTAGCCGGTAGCGCAGTCAGTCATACCAAAGGATCTGGTGTCAAATATGCGGTTCCCACAAATTTGCCCACGTCTGGGCTAACCACAGACAGTTACTGGTTACTAGTATCGGTTTCTGCATGGCAAGCATGCACGAAACGATCGTGTTTGAAACTAAAAACACCGTGAGAATCAATCAACTCATTACCGAGAATCGGAGTTAGCTCGTTCTCTGTAACCATAACTCCAGTCGATGTGAGATTTCGTCCAATGAGATAACCAATTCCAATTAGCTGAGCCATTTGCTTGATGACTGGAAACATTTTACATGCGCAAGCAATATTGATCGGTTCCGATGCACACCGGGAGACAGTACTTGCTTGGTGGAATTTTGATAGCAGCCCCGTGTCGAATTGGAATTGCACAGCTATGCCTACTACCAGAAGACTTGCGTAGACGCAATTTTGTGATACCGTCCGTGACACGTTACCATTCGTATATTCTACTACTGTTAGTGAATTGTCGCGAAGGAGGGCACTCATATTGTGTGATTAACAGCAACGAGCGAGGTGGTTCCTTTCTGTATATTTGGCGTGTTTCCGTCCCTACATCGGACTTTGTTCGCGGGTGCTTGAATGTCGCGCAGCGCAAAATTTGCAGATCTGTTGACTCACGTTGGTAGCCTTCGTTGTTCTGCCTCCGATAATGCACACCATTCTGCGTCAGTTGCAAATTTCATTTGGTGGTATTGATACATGTTTGAAGACTCACTATTGCAGATACCGATGCACCGGTGGAACTGAACTTTGCGCTGTCGCAAAAGCTGCTTGGTCGTACTTTCCTCATTGCTTCCTAGAACAATCCCTTGTTGCACGTGACTGTCGCCCAGGCGTTTACAGAAATTACCAGCTCGTGACAGCTACTTTAGCTCACTGATGTGTGCGTCGACAGATTCATTTGGTCCTCTGCTTCTCAAAACGAAATGGCAGTGCTGATTGGTCTCGTTGGTTCGGCTTTAGCAAACTTCAATTACTTTTCGATGACAGTTTCCAAAACGAGAGATTTTGTCGATGTATAATATTTCTGTCACACGGCGATCGTCATCCCCGGCTGCGTGTGGAAACGTGAGCAAGCAATACGCCATCGGTTGCTCCTCCAAGCGTACTAAGGTGCAGATATTCATGCACTTGCTCCTCCACAGACGTCAATTGCTTGCCAAATTCCTCCATTCGTGTGCAATAGGGCGAGGGTTTGAACAAACGGTGGTTATCCGGATATATCCTACTGCAGCCAGTGGGGTTCGTCTTGGTCTCGATGAATGAATCACGCATATGTTATTGCTGAAGCCCAAGAAAGGATAACCAAGAGGAGTATTGCTCAAACTAATGTACATGACGGGACCTAATCAATTACTCAAAACATGGCTTTCTTACCAAAGGCATATGCGTTACCAGCCATTTACAACTCTTCGGATATATTACGGCTAGGAGTGACAAAATAATCGCAGTCAACATAATCATAGTACACATGAAGGAAGCCTTCTAAAAGTGCTCCATTAGCTTTTGTTGTCGGTGCTTTGATCATATGGCATTGTCAAACCTCTGCTCAGCTGGCTCAACGTATATTTATCAAGAAGCCCTGAATATCGAAATTTCCTCCTCTCGGTCTCTTGACAGTGAGCTTCAGTGGTATAGCATATGGACCGCCATGCAGTACGCGGGAGCATCTGATTGTGATACTGTCACCCTTCACTACACCAACAACCAGATATCCGACAAGACAATGAGCCCGTTGGAATTCAGTAATATACGCCCTGCTGGATCTGCGCAAAATGTAACCAGGTGGACCATTAGGCGTTTACTAAAACCGATCTGTTGGCTGACAAGGGAGGATGGTTGAGCATTAGGGTTCAGGAGATTAAAGGGGCGGGGGCAACATGGAATTATCGCACCTCCTTCTAACTACTCCGTACCACTAATAAAAGGAAACGAAGTGTTAGTGGGACAATCAGAGACAGTACATATGCTCTGGTCTACAATAAAAAGCGCCGATTAAAGCGTTGGGCCGAGCAATTTTGAGTTCTGCTCATTTAACACCCTGCTCCCGGAAATATTCCTGTCCAGCCACTACATGTTCAGCCATGGCGAGTTAGTTTAGAAGCATCGTTGGAAGCAACAATAGGAAACACGATCGCAGCTCTCAAATGCTTCCGAGCTGCTGGTTCGGAATCTCTCACACAGAGGGTACATAAAGATGGTGGCAAGGTACTTTGAAATACACTGACACTTCTGTTCACACATCCCAGCCAGTTGGCAATATGTAAGACGAGCAGTCGCAAACGACGTGCTAACCGTGTGCGCATTAACCCAACGCCCTTGGTTACAAAAGTACTGAAATTAACCCTGGCCTGTCACCTGAGTGTGGAACGGAAATCCAAGTGAAGGGAAGAACAAGCAGGCTTATGTATGAAACACAGCTGTAGAAACCTTATATTCACTCTGCTATTTGCTAGAGTAACACGACGCATATTGCAGCCTGAAAATAGCTATGTTCCTGGACATCATGCGTGCAGCAATTTGCGTTCCAACAACATTGAAAGGCGTGAACTCGCATTTAATCAAGAATTCTACGCGCCACCCAGTGCCTTGAGCGTAACTTCAGCAGGACTATTATTGAGGAAGCTACGACACAATTTATAACTTTAAATTACTGTCACGTCTCTCTTCTAGTAGTACGTATATCGGCCCTTGGCCAGAAAAAAGACAGCGCGCGGGCGGGCCCAGTTTACTCAAAAGTGGCCAGATACAAGTTACGACAATGGAAGATATGTGTTGGTTTATGCTTGCGTGCGTTCATGTGTGTAAATAACCGGTCAGAAAGAGCGCGTACGCAGCGATCGTTAAGATGCATGCAACAATTACATTCACCCACCTTTGACTTTTACCGCTAACATCCACTCACTTAAACTCATGTTAAAGAGCTTAGAGACAGGCTGATTATTTTCACCCGATAAAACAGCCAAACTGCATATGAGTGTGGGTTATTCCCGTGACAAAAGACCTGCGAAGAACGAGCAGGAGCCATGGACCGTGACAACGAATTACGGATCCCTCATCCTTGTCTCAGTGCTAACCCCGGAAGTTGCAGCGACCCACGGTGCCTGCACGTGATCAGAAAAGTACAGCCAACATTCCAAACATGACGCACATCTGCGGGTGCTCTTCAACGAAATGCGGTGGTCGTTAATATAACAATAACGTGTTCAGACTGCGTTAGATCATTCAATCCGAAATTTCGAGGAAATAATGTCCAAGCAATAAGGCAGCCCAACAAACTAGCCGAAGCATTTTGGTTTTGTTCAGCGTGATAATTCATTCCAATTGTCAGCTGTTTATGAGCGCCAGTGATTAAGTGCAATAGGATGACTCATCCTCGGGTCTCATCCTCGGAGGTGAATATGACGAAGCTCGTACTACAACCAGCGAACACATGCTCCGCCACTAGGCCGAAGAACAGAGTTGGACACTCCAACCGCTCGGCAGCGTCCGTTTCCCTAACTGCTCGAACTCACCTCATTTCCACAAGCAGGCAAGCATCGACCGTGCCTGCCTCCACTCCTCCCAGCGACACAGTTCACATTAAAGTCGGTGACAGCTCCAGAGCCAGAGTTCGTTCACTGTAGAGAGACCCGGCGCCGTACGCATCGGTTGCCTCCATGCAAACGTCGCAGAAAACACCCATTACTCCAGTAGAAACACTGGGCAACATTGGGGTGACGCTGCTTTAACAACCAACTAAACCGTTTGCAAATGTATCAATTCCTACCCTCAACCTGCAGCCAGCAGAAGAAAGCATGGCGATCTAACGTCCTGGGCACAAGTGTTCCAACACCGCAGTACGTTATTGTAAGGGGGACGCTGCTTGAGGAAAGTAACCAGAGGAAGTCCAGTGGGGGAGCGATTGGCATTTCTGATGAGCCTACGGCACGGAACTACATCACACATACCCCTTACTTCATTGCACTAGGGTGAAGTTCAAATAATCTGGGTGACACTGAGTTCCGCCTAGAATGCATAGTTCATTCCAAAATAGACTCCATTCTGCTCCGCAATTATTAAGTGAGGTATGCATACATCCCAACATTCTTGGGGAAGAGCGGCTGAAAGAGAATAGCAACTATGAGGAATTTCGTAAATCAGACAAAAGGCGGACAATGGTTATTTACGGATTTCCTGTGCTTAAGTCATCCTCCTCTGAAGAGGCCGAAGCACATGTCCAATCGTTTCTGAACACACCAAATCGAGCCCGTTTTTAACAAACCACCAAACCCACTTCTTCGCACCCGGGCTTGGACGAAACTCAGGAAGCAGCCAACATCAGTGGCAGTTGGGTGGTGGTTGTTTCCAAGAGCACTCAAAAATCAAAAGCTGCTGATTCTGCTGCCGCAAACAAGACTAACGTGAGTGACAGCGCTGAACTGCTACGTAGCAAACGGACCAGTCTCCCAACATCGATGTTTGTTCGCATGAAAGACACTCGGAAACAAGGAGACGTCCTAACCAGAATATGTACCAAGTTCCGGAATCAACATCGAAAGTCCTGAAGGCGCGAGAGTTGGATGATCTGAGCCAGTGGAACATCATAAGCAACCTGCTCGCTATTACGAGTACGCCTTCCCTCTTGACGTGCATCACGCGCCACCCAATTTCCAAGCACACTGGTTAATGTATTGGTTAGGTTTATGCCGTTTCACTTTGGACATGAAACCTACTTCAGGCACATATTTCTTGTCAAAAGACAAGTGTCGTAAGCCCAACCGAAACATTTACTGGTTGGCTGCCAAGTCTTCCCAAATGATGACCACCTGATTGATTCTAACCATACATCAAGTTAACGGTTACCATGTTGTTCGTTACCGTCCTTTCTTGGCCCCATTGACCTAAAGCCTGAAACCAAAACAGAAGGACCCAGGATTTAAGCATTCCAGGGAGAGATATAATGCGTTGTGCTTGCCATTCTAGGAATTACCATGTTGCACAACCGAAATCGGATTAAAGGCTCGAAAGCGGATGGCATGGTATGGATTTCTGTTAGATCTGCCTCTTTGTACACGCTCCCGGTTGCGCTGATCTCGTCCTATGCATGCCACAAAGTCCAGCCGAAATCAGAAGTCAACATCCAAAGATAAAAGCGTAAAGCAGCAATAGCCAACGAAGACGGGCACATCAGGTGTAAAAGCAGTGAGCATTTATAGCTGAACTCAGAAATGTTCACGTTTCAGAACAGCTAGGTCAGCTGTCCTGATTCGCAGTTTTGTTCTGCTAACCATTGGGAAGGTATTTAGCACATCAAGCAATGGACGCGACTGTTCCAGAAGTGTTTTGTTTCTTCTTTACAGCGTGTGTTCAGACTGTTTTAACATGAAAATAATAAGTAAATCAAGTAGATATTACACTCCTCCGGACAACTCCAACTTCTAAGACTGCAGCCAGCGGAATGCAATGGCCGAGGCAACCAGACCGAGATGATGGCACCTTAGGATGAAGTGGAACGTAAAATTGACAGTTTTCCAACCATTTTTGTAGTCAGCACTATGTTGAAATCAGAATAAATAAATAACCGCGTTTTCTGTGGTAGTTCTTATTTTGTCACTATTGATGATAGAATTGAGAGACTATTTTCCTTGAGCAACAAGCTGAACCTTTTGCGGATTTGGAACGGAAGCGCCCATTGAGGAAGAGATCGGATTGTTTGTGCTTCTGTTCCTGTTATGCCACTGCTGCTGCATTTCTCCGCTCTGCTGTACGGGCTGTTGCTAGGCGAAGTCGCACAGGTGGAGTATTCTGAATTGTATGCCTCGTAGTAGAGCTACTCGTCTACCGGGAACGTGTTGTGCTGCTCCACTGGTGTGGGGGCGGCGATGATGACAAGTTCATAGAGGTATTGGAAACGAGGGTGGAACTGAGTGACAACACAGGTGCCGCTCAATTTTTATTTCTCTTTGGATCTCAGAGCAGTATTGCTAGGTTACCCTTTTTCGTATACAGTATCAGATCGCGTGTACGTCGGGTGGCTATGTCACGCTAGCCCGCAGAGTTACGAATTAGGTAACTCTGGTTGCTGTGCTGCTAACTTTGGGTAACGTTCAGCTGTTCAGACTGAGTCGAAATAAATGGGACGCGTCACAACTCTTTCAAAACATTGGGTTCATCTGACACTTCAAATTAAAGAGCAGTCTGGTCAACTCACAGCATACGTGTGGGCATCAGGTTTAGGTGGTTAGTATATAGAAATTAATGTGTACATAAGCATACTCCTCATAATACTCACAATAATCAACTAGTTTCTCAGCACGCATTGGACGCTATGTTTGTCAAAAGCCGATGTACATTGTTAGTTACATTACTCGCTGCCATTTGCCAGTTTATTGAACAATCCGATAACTTTTTCCTTATATCTTCTCTTCTTACTTTTACCTGTTGTCACTGCTTGGTGCAACTCCTCAGTAATAAATAGGTGTCCACTGTTCACTGGCATATTTTAAATTCTATTGGTTCTCCTTGTCTACTAGTTTTGTGAAGTAGGTTTCCTCAGTCATTTTAACTATACAGGTATTTGCAAAATCGTCTTCAGGAACCACATTTGGGTTCCCTCCAAAGTTGCTACTATTTATTTGTGGCAAACGTCAGCATACCCTTAGTAGCAACGCAATAACATTGCCGGACCTGACGTACCTGACTCCTCAATAAGCGGTTAATGACGTCGTACTTAGTAACTCAACTGTATCCATGCGAATAGATGAAATGGCTCAGGACAAAGAAAGTATCTTAGTTACATTAGTACAGGCCAGGAAATTTTCGTTACATGTAAATGAATCTAATTTATCTGAAAATTACTCTCTTTTCGTGTTATATATCAGATTCTTCAATAGTAATGAATTAATGTAAGAGATGTAGTTTGCCAAGACAATTAAAACTCACCCAAACGGTAAGCTATCTGACTGAAAACTACATTCCAATCCAGTAGATGACTATATGTGCAACTGATGGTGCTGCCACAATGTTCCACTTTCTACCCATACAATTAACCAAATGCACTCATTAGCTAAGAATTTGGGAAGGCGTTTAAAAGATTCTTTGTTGAATGTTTTGACATTAGACAAAATATCCGATTGCAACCACTTAAATATCATCTATTCTAGCAGTTGTGTGAGGATAACAGTGAAGATTTCCAAGTTCTACTATTGCGCATAAAGCTTAGATGCCTCTCAAATGGCATCTGTCTCCGCTGTTATCTTGTGCTCTGGGACACCACTCTCACCTTCATTTCTGGAAATGAGTATGTATGAAATAAAATTGTTAAAGCTAAATCAACTGTGTGTCATCTGGCTGAGGTTTCGGAAAAGCTCAACTTATTAAATAAAACCAAGGTAAGGTGAGTAGTCTCATCTTAAGCAAAGAAGCCATTATGGTATTTCTTAAAAGGCTAGTAGCTTGTGCGCAAAACAACGGATGTCGGAAATTGTTACGTTTCCCAAAGCTCACAAGAATCACGGAGGAGCTGGAGGATGAAAACTCGCTTGTTTATGCCAGTCGTTTACAACAACTCGGAAAAGAAATGAAAGACAGGTTTCATGACCTGATTGATAGGGAAATCCGATTTGGATTTTAGATCCAATTGATGTGAAGTCCACTAAACTCTCATTCGGTTACCAAGTTACCCACTAGCAAGAACCAGATTCCTGCAATATAAAGGGTTTTGAATCAAAACTGATGCCATTAACCGATTTACAAGACTGTAGAAAAAAGATAAAATATATTCCCCTGCTCCCAAAGCCCCATAACTAATTGAATGTGTATTCAGCAGAGTGGTTTCGCTAACAAAATGCGAAGTCTGGCTAGAGGTCACGGCTGTGATGAGAATGTCATACCAGAATGAACGGATGGACAAACGAAGCGAACCAGACATTCAATGGGAGAGGGGCGTAACGGATTCGCTTACTGGACACGGATTGGCCGACGTGCGTGTGAGAGTTATTCACCGTTTGTTCAACCGAGCCAAAGGTAGAAACTTATCGACTGAAAAGAGGCCTTACTTATGGACGTGAACGTGTAACTTGTATGGTAGAGTTTGTGTTGTCAAACCTGCTGTGCTTTTCGTCTGACTTTACTGAATAATCAAGGCTTGTCTGCGAAGGACTGAGTTCTGCCAAACGGTTTCATCGAGACCAAGACGAACCCCACTGGCTGCAGTAGGATATATCCGGATAACCACCGTTTGTTCAAACCCTCGCCCTATTGCACACGAATGGAGGAATTTGGCAAGCAATTGACGTCTGTGGAGGAGCAAGTGCATGAATATCTGCACCTTAGTACGCTTGGAGGAGCAACCGATGGCGTATTGCTTGCTCACGTTTCCACACGCAGCCGGGGATGACGATCGCCGTGTGACAGAAATATTATACATCGACAAAATCTCTCGTTTTGGAAACTGTCATCGAAAAGTAATTGAAGTTTGCCAAAGCCGAACCAACGAGACCAATCAGCACTGCCATTTCGTTTTGAGAAGCAGAGGACCAAATGAATCTGTCGACGCACACATCAGTGAGTTAAAGAAACTGTCACGAGCTGGTAATTTCTGTAAACGCCTGGGCGACAGTCACGTGCAACAAGGGATTGTTCTAGGAAGCAATGAGGAAAGTACGACAAAGCAGCTTTTGCGACAGCGCAAAGTTCAGCTCCACCGGTGCATCGGTATCTGCAATATTGAGTCTTCAAACATGTATCAATACCACCAAATGAAATTTGCAACTGACGCAGAATGGTGTGCATTATCGGAGGCAGAACAACGAAGGCTACCAACGTGAGTCAACAGATCTGCAAATTTTGCGCTGCGCGACATTCAAGCACCCGCGAACAAAGTCCGATGTAGGGACGGAAACACGCCAAATATACAGAAAGGAACCACCTCGCTGGTTGCTGTTAATCAAACAATATGAGTGCCCTCCTTCGCGACAATTCACTAACAGTAGTAGAATATACGAATGGTAACGTGTCACGGACGGTATCACAAAATTGCGTCTACGCAAGTCTTCTGGTAGTAGGCATAGCTGTGCAATTCCAATTCGACACGGGGCTGCTATCAAAATTCCACCAAGCAAGTACTGTCTCCCGGTGTGCATCGGAACCGATCAATATTGCTTGCGCATGTAAAATGTTTCCAGTCATCAAGCAAATGGCTCAGCTAATTGGAATTGGTTATCTCATTGGACGAAATCTCACATCGACTGGAGTTATGGTTACAGAGAACGAGCTAACTCCGATTCTCGGTAATGAGTTGATTCATTCTCACGGTGTTTTTAGTTTTAACCATGATCGTTTCGTGCATGCTTGCCATGGAGAAACCGATACTAGTTACCAGTAACTGTCTGTGGTTAGCCCAGATTTGGGAAAATTGTGGGAACCGCACATTTGACACCAGATCCTTTGGTATGACTGACTGCACTAAAGGTTAGGGGCATGCCATTTGCGCTGAATTGAGCAAATTAGTGAGGGTAGGTGTGATTACCAAAGTTGACGAGCCAGCCGACTGGTTAGTCAGGTAGCAATCATTGCGCGGAAGACGTACGAACTGCTCGTGCTTATTGACCCGAAACCGTTGAATGAGGTCCAGTGTAGAGCGCAGTGTTGGGTATTCTGTCAGCTTTCTTGACAGCTAATCTAAACAGACAGGTGCACACAACCCTAGACACACACACACGAAGCGTCCAATTCTCTGCTTCCCTATTGGTTCATCATTCTCCTTGCGACA